>BSAI01000012.1:22844404-22950566 GCA_036245035.1 Adrianichthys oophorus | reverse complement strand
GCGAACGATCCTGATCCAGAAGGGTCCCTCAAAGGGTGCAGTCCCATCCAACTACCGGCCAATAACCTGTCTCTCCACAACATGGAATCTCATACCAGGCATCATTGCAACCAAACTAAATAGGTACATGGATCGATACATAAGCAATGCACAGAAGGGCATTGGTAGAGATTCCAGAGGAGCCAAACACCAACTCCTGGTTGACAGAACGCTCAAGACTGGAGGTCACAAAACATGCCAACCAGTGCACAGCCTGGATTGATTACAAGAAAGCCTATGACTCAATGCCAAACACCTGGATCACTGAATGCGTGGAGCTGTACAACATCAACAGGACTCTAAGAGCCTTTATAGGAAACTCAATGAGGTTGTGGAAAACCACCCTTGAAGCCAATTTACCATTGGCCACTTGCACAAATGTCCAGGAAATGTGGAATATACCAAGAGAATACCTCCAACGAGTAAGGCAAGTCCTGAAAAGCCAGCTCAATGGCAAGAACGTGACGCACATAATAAATGGTTTTACATTGCCAGGTAATAGATACCATGCAGGAATTATAAGAAGCCCAAAAGAAGAGATACAGACCATGGATGTTAACACAAGAAAGCTCCTCAACATGGATGGAGGGTTCCATCCTAAATTCAGCAGCCTGAGACTGTATGCTAGCCGCAAAGGAGGCCGAGGACTAGTGAGCGTAAAAGCCACTATCCAGGATGAAACATCCAAGATGCATGAATACATCAAGCTCAAGGCCCCAACTGACAGTGTGCTCAGTGAATATCACAGACAATGGAGAGCAGAGGATGTGGTGCTGGAGGACAGATCCTTGTGGGAGGACAAGCCCTCGGGTGGTAGTAACGTCTGAATTTGAAAAGACTATTTTCCACATCTCTCCACATGAAGGGCTAAATGTAGGGGTAGGGAGAAGCCAGAGGGGTAGGGGAGAAATTTGGATTCTGCCTTGATCTTGTGATGCAAATGAGTTGTTTTAGATGATTCCAGTTTTGGACAATTATAGTTTGTGTCATCAGATATTGTACGTTTTGATGATTGTTTGTCCAACCAAAGAACATAATTAAGCTATTTGCGTTGATTTGTTGACTGGACTTCCGTTTGTAGAACAGCGCTGAGATCATTCTGACATGATAAAACTTAAAGCTAAAATGTCACAAAAAAGCCAGTTTTCTATTTCCTTAGTTCCTGTAATCAAATGTGGACCAGGGTATGTTTAATATATTGAACTAACTCAGGAGGGGGTGCAGTGCTGTGGACAGGGAATGAATCACAGACAGCATAGAGTAGCTGTGAAGGACAAAGCCACGACAGAAAAAACACAGTGTGTCCAGCAGACTGGAAGGTTGATGGTAGAGAGGCAGGGGAGCGACGGCGCAAGATGATCCCTACCTCCCATGATCACTAAAAGCAGGACCAGAGTCACCATGTGGGTGCTCAGTGACGGTGGTGGGGTTAAAAGTGCTATAGAACATGCTGGAAACTCTGTACCTTTTAGGGTGCCGTCAGAGAGGGCCCAACTCCCCCCTGGAACCATTAAATCTAGAGGAACAACACTGTATTAGTCAGAAACAGAAGAAAGCAGGGAAGAAGGATGGTTGAGAGGTAGAAATGAGAGTTTGTTTTTTTTTTCTAGAGAGAAAGCAGGAAAGAGGGATGGAGTAAGGCAAGAAGGAAGCGCTTTGTGTTCCTATGTTTGTCTTTCCAGTAAATCTGAGTCCAGTCCTTTCTGATAGAAAACTGGAATACCATTACAGACACCCAACAGACAGAATGCTGGTGACCTCATGACCTAAAAATTCCAAGTTGGAGAATTTAACTGGAAAAATCAAAAAAGCAAACAAGATGATGAGAGTAGAAAAGAGAATAGCGATTCAAATATGTGAGCAGTTTCTCTTTCATCTAATGGACATAGTAGACTTGTCCTGTAAAAAGAAAATCAGTTATCATCTGTATTTCTCAAGATGGATTTAGAAATAAACTAGTAAACGGAAAGAAAACGATCTCGATCAAACAGAAGGAAATGTCGTCCACTGCTCCTTATTAAAAAAAAAAAAACCCTCACCATATTCAAAAGAAGACTAGCTGATGCTAGCACCGATATTTATGGCTGAGGAGGCAGTGGAGAATCAAACACCAAAACAGGCAGTTTATCACCAACAGCCATGGGGGGAGGGGGGCAGATATACAGAGTGATGATTAACCTTTTTCAAAGCATTAGGGTTTGTCCAGATTTTGGTCTATCCCTGCCCCAAGGCTGCACTAAATCACATGCAGAGGAGAAGGAGGGAGGGAGGGAGGGAGGGAGGGGGGTCAGATCTATACATTAACAACCCCCCTACCCCCTCACTCTAGCTTACTTTTTCCAATACCATGCAAGCCCTATATATCAGCAGCCACCCGGCATGCTCCCAGGGCCATCCAAAACAAAGCGTCTACGGCAGAACAGGCAAAGGAAGGGCTTCTTCTGATAATGAACGGTTCTGACTCAACAAAGGGGGGCTTTTCTTGACCTACAGTCGCTCATTGGAAATAAGTGGGTAAAGAAAAGCCTCTCAGTCAGTCAGAGCAGGTCACTACCAGACTACATGGTTTACCTAGGAGTTTGTGAGTAAAGAAAAGGGGGGATTCTACTACACAGGAGCAACTACAGCTGCTTCCATATCACTAAATGTGCTCTTCCAGATTTTGCCAAACCAAATGATGCAAAGGAAAAGAAAAGCTCAAGCTTAAATCAAGCAGGACTCAGAAAGATGTGGAAAGACTACCGACCAGCCAGCTCCTTCTCCTTACTCCGTCTCTTTTTCTCAATGTTCTTTTTTCTTTTTTCCTCCTTTCGCTTAGCCTCTTCAGCCTCCTGGTGGCGCCGGCACTTGTGGAAGTTCTCCACCACCACACCCACGAACATGTTGAGCACGAAGAAGGCGACAATCAGCAGGAAGGAGATGAAATAGAGCAACATCCATGGGTTGTAGTTCATTATTGGCTTAAAAACAACAGAGAATCAGGAGTCATTTTTTTGTTCTGGTTGAATTCCTATTCTCAGTTTCAGAGCTGTTGGTTTAACAAACTAGTGAAAAAATGGCAACACAACTAAAAAGAAACCTCTCTTTATTGTTTTCATAGATGAATAAGAATTCTCAGCTGTGCTGATCTGAACCATATGAGCACAAAAAGGAGCTGAGCAGTGTATGTGTGTGGAGCGAGATAACAGGAGATTTAGGTAAACCTGCACTAGACCAACAAGAAACACTTTACACTTTATCTTTTGAGCTAATTTCATTTACAAATTAATTAAGATTATGTCTTAAGTCCCTTTTCACAAACAAGGTTATTCCACAGCTCTACACAAAACAGCAAAAAAGTTATAATTCAACGTTGTCAAGACTATTTAACAAGGCCAGATTGTCTAGATTGAATGATAATCTATGAATGACAAACAGATGACATGAAAAGTTTTTTGGTGTTCCCTGTGCTTTTCAAGCAACAGATGACAATGTTGAAGAGGATTGTGTTTCTTCTGGAGTTATTGTGTTCAGTCATCCTTGTGTAAATAATTGTGATTCCCAGGGATGCACGGTTAGGGTAGGCAGGTGACAGTAGCTCTGCTACGATGTAAAGGGTATTTGGGAGCTCATAGTTGTTCTTCACTTATTGCTTAGATAGTTCGATAGAAGTCCGCTATTTTGTTTAGGTCTGAATGACCAATGCTGTACTAACACGTCTTAATGGAGACTGAGAGACTTCTGAAACTAAAAGTAGATGAAAAAGAAAACTTTTATGGTAAAGTCAAAATTTTTGGAAATGTAACATTTATGGACTTCATTTAAAAGGAAAGGTTAGACCAGTGTGTGTTAGAGAGACAGTGTGTATCCTCTGTGGTAATTGTGTCCTTGTTATAGTATGTGTGTAGAATGTACTGTATATCTATCTCCCAGGTTTGTTAATATATCAGACTCTAAAAGAGTCTGTGCCTACCAGCCACAACCATCACCGGACACCACTGGTGAGTTCACCTGAGCAAGAACATCCGAGCAGATTCTTTTGATCCTCTGTCCATATTCAGTCTGCGTTTTTTTAAAAAATCTTTATTGTTGTTCTAAAGCTCAGGATGTGCTGGCCTTTAATAACATTTGATAATGATAATACCAGTTCTAGTAGGAACTGCTACACATTCTTTTTTAGCTTCTTTTACATTGATACTAGCTGCCTCAGCCACACAAATCGTGTTTGTTGTGCGAGCACCTTAAGGCCCAGCTCTTTTTCAGCTGGTGGTTTCTACAGAAGAACATCACAGAAAATCTTGTTTTATGCTTGTTTGATTGTTTTGTCTTCGTACTCATTTTGTCTTTTGGGTGTCTGTCCAGGATGGTAGTGATTCCACCCATTCACCAGTGATTTTGTGGAGCAGTCACAGCTACCTTTGCTAATCAGCCACACAACATTTAAGGGACTTTCCATCAGCCTTCAGTGTTGGCTCATCCTGTCTTCATGCTATGTTCTCTGTGGCTATGGTTTTGTAGTAAAGCCTTTTGAACCTTGTAACATCTTTTTTTGTGGTTCTTTCCTGCATCTGGGTTCTCATCTGCTTGCCTGACCATGATACCATCATGAAGGAATGAAGCTCTACAGCACAGCAGCTTATTTGACCTTATGTCAAATGTTCACCAAAACTATTTGGTGACATTTCCTGTAGCTGAAATATGCTTGTCACTGTGCTTAATTTAGAATGTGGCTCTGTTCCAACTTATGCTTGTAATGCTCTTCAAGTAATAGTCACTTTTGATAAGTGTCTTTAAATTACTACATGGAGATGAGTAGTAATGAACTCTGACTCTACTTTTGTAACACGATGAGTGTGTGCAGGTTCAGATAATTACTTGTTGGTCAACTCCAACAGCATCAAGTCCATTATACATAATGTCCACCCAACCATCTTTAGATGCCAGGACAAAGAGGGACATCAAAGCCTAGAAGAGAAAAGATGGTCAATACATTATGTCTCCCTCTTTTTCTGCAACGCTACAGGCTTTTCTAAATTCCTACCTGGCCCAGGTTGTCAAAGTTGTACTTGTGTCGGACCCATGTGTTGTTAAATTGCAAACATTCTGATTTATTGGTGACATTCCCTACATCCTTTCCTTCGCAGACAAAGAACTTTCCCTTGAAAAGCTGAGGGGAAAACACAAAACCATGGTTCCAACAAAATTTAAAGCACAATGATTGAAATATTTTGTTTGAGAACTCAATGAAATTAACAAGGAATTAATAGATTCCTTTAAAAAGGATGGCAAACAAAGAGGGACCACATTTGAGTTGTAACGACAAAAGTAAAGTAACTGCTAACAACAATGGAGTGGGGGGTTCATGAATTCTCGTAATCTTTCTTAGCATGTTTATCTCTGTACTTTTAAACAGATTTAAACTGTTTGCAAAAATCTAATTTCAATTATTTTTTCTCATGTATCAAGCCAAATTATTGAGCTAAAGTTTTAAAGAGTTGGATGAAGACACGAATGAATGGAAACAATTTAAAGAAGAACCACAAGAGCTTAAAAAGGACCAAAAAAAAAAAACACACAACAAAAACACAAAAACCCACAATAGCCGGGCAAGGCTCCGGGCATAAAACGAGTTTAGAAAAATGGATGGATGTAAACTGCCACCTGAAAGGACAGTTGGGAATAAATGGGTCTTAATTACTAGACCTTACAGCATTAATAGGCAAGGATGAAAGTCCAGGTTGCAGTTTGAAAACACTGGCGTGACTGCGCTTGAAAATGGCAAGTCAGAATGCCACTGAGACCCGCTGAGCTGTGACCTACTAAGTTCACATTAAGTAAACACATTTGATGGTAGGATTACTCTGTGTTACAGCAAAATTAGAATATATTTAATCCTAATCAAATTTACAGGGTAAATTGCATTTAAAGACAGAGTAAACAAACTTTGTGATGTGCACTTGGCCACCTTTGAATTCCGACACGTGTATGGAAACGTACACACTATTATTTTCATGGTTTACAAGGATGTACATTTTACAGGAGCGCTTTATGGTATTGTCCAACATTTCTCCCTTTCACAGAAAAATAATACTTCATCTATTGGTTAGTTTGTGTACAATGTGCACATGCAGACCTGTTTGTAATAGTTTGTACTAAAGACATGTACTATTAAATTTTAATAGTACAATTTTAACATTTACTATTAAAACATTATTTTAATGACCATCACTGTTTATAAGTTTAGAACTGAGAGATTAGGATGGAATCTTTCAATCTAGCAGATGGATTTTCCTCTGCTTTTCTTACCTGTACTCCCAGAATTCCAAAGATTATAAAGAAGGCACAGCAAATCACCACGATGTTGCCAATGGGCTTCAGCGAGGACATCAAGGTCTCCACCACCAGCTTCAGCCCTGGTGCTCTGCTAATCACACTGGTATAAAAGATAAATAAAAAAAATAAGTTCCATGTTGGAACTTTTGCCTTCTTGTAACTTTTGTTTTTCTTCTCTTTGTTTTGACTTTAAGAAAACAAACAGAAGCAAATGCACCAATGCTTTGATTAGAAAAGAAAGTAGTATCAGGGCAAACAGACCTGCATTCAACCGTTTTAACAGTTTTAGACCGGAGCTGTTGCTTCAGTTTTCACCATCTTTGAGCCATCATAACTCTTTGGCCAAATAAAGTTAAGGTAATTGTAAAAGATTCTGAAGCAGAAAAAAAACAGCGTTGTGCTGATATGCAACACTAATTAAGTCTTTCAGTTTGTCATTACTTTATAGTTGTAAAATGATGGCATGATGATGCATTTGTCGCGCTCTAATTAGTGATGGGAATTCCGGCTCTTCTTAGAGAACTGGCTCACCAAAAAGAGCCGTCCCTTTCGGCTCCATTACGGCTCTTCAGGCTGTTTTTTTTTGCTTTATTCAATTACAACAATCGTACGACAACTATATAAAATTATGCACAAAATGAATAACTAATTTGTAGCTGATTTTGGAGCCGGTTCTGTATGTAACTGTTTTCTTGCAGACTCTACACTCTTATTTTGTGTTACCAATAAAAGTGAAATGGTTTCAGATTTTGCTTCTTTTTCCGGTGTCATTTTTTTCTCTTCCTGTTGCACCTGGCGCGCTCTCTGTCTCTCTCCCTCATACTCGGTTAACACGCTACTGCTGCTGCTACTGCGCATTTCCCCCCTATGCTCAGCGCAAAGCAAACATGTAGTGACCAATCATGTGCAGTTTGAAGAGTTGAAGTGAAAAAAAAAAGACAAAACATGGCTAAAAGTACAGAGCCAACTCTTGTTGACTCCAAAGAGCTGGGTCTTAAGATGCTCACACACCAAACACGATTCGCGTGGCGGAGGCAGCCAGTATCAATGTAAAGTCAATGGTTTAGATGTGAACTGAGGTCCTGTGGTGCGAATTGAGCAGCTAGCGTGGCGCGAAAGTCTGGAAACAGCAGGAATTGAGTGACACGGTGCAAATTTAGCGGCGGGCACAGTGAGCCTGAGGAAAAAAAATCTCAACTCTGGGGAGTTTGCCACGTCTGTGTAGACCAATAAGTCACTCAACTTTGGGCACATGATGGTTTCAGTGACAGCGGGTGGAGTACACATCCAGTATGATGGATCGAAACTCCTAAACTTCCATTTATTTTCTTAATCTGATGTATTCTTTTTGGGACAGCAGGGTTTCCTAAACCCTTCCTGCTACGATTTTGCGATAATCTGCTTCACGGTCAGAGAGAGGGAAACACAGCAGAAGCGGCCATCAACCAGACACAGCACGACTGAAGCTCACTATACCGAGAGAACCTCTAAAACAGGGGTGCTCACACTTTTTTGGCATGTGAGCTACTTAAAACACATAAAATAATGTGAAGTTTTCATTTTAAAGTGCTGAAACATACAGCCAACATGCTGTTACAACAGAAACACATGATTCCTGTTTAAAAACTATAAAAAATCCACGGATGAACAAATCCTTTCTTGGCTACCCAAGCAAATGCTTCACTCAGCATTTTGTGGGTAGCTGTCTTTATTAAATGACAAACATGTTGTGGGTCAGCTGCTCCGGTGGTGTCTGTGGTTAGTCCCCATGTGTTATAATTTTTGTTATTGAAAGAACCCTGGGTTCGAATCCCGCACGTAGCTTTCGAAGTTCATTTAATCTTTTTTCCTTTGTTTCCCCTAAATCACTTAACACGCATTACTATAAATATTAACTAAAAACATCGGGATAATTCTTTGGATTTGAAATGTCGTTGGAATGTATTTTCTTTATAGCTAAGAGTTTTTTTAGTAATGGCAAGGCAAGACAAGTTTATTTGTATGGCACATTTCATGTACAAAGACAATCAAAGTGCTTTACCTAAAACAGGAAAGAAAGAAAACAATCAAGAACAATCAAAACATCAAAGGAGTGATCATTACAATCAAATTTAAAGAAAGTTAAAAAGCAGTGAATTTAAAACAAGCATAGATAAACAGTGCGGATGTAAACTTTTGAATACAAATTAATCAAATGCAGCTGAGAACAGGTAATACATATTTAACACAAATAAATGTAGTCTCTGAAACCTTTAGTTTAAAATGTATTGTTGGTTTTAAAAAGATGCTCATAGAAATTTATTTTAAAAAATTATGTATTCTTTATGCTTAATAAAATGCAAATATTATCAAAAAAGTAAATCTCAGCAACACTGAGACTTGAACCTGGTTATATTTAGAGCAACAGTTATACATGTGCACGACAAACCGGTGTCACCACTGGAGCAGATTCATAACATGGAGTGTTTGCTGTTTGATGACTAAATTTTTCTTTTTTTGCAGGTACATGGTTCATATAGTCGTTGATTTATTTTCGATGGCTCATGATCTACATGGAGACGTGATCACTGATGTTTTTGTAGAGCTCTTTGAAAAAGAAAAAAACTGATTATTGTTATCAATTATTGTTATCACCAGTATGTTAAAGCACTTGTGTATATGTTCTTGTTTTGACCCCTCTTTTAAAAAATCAGACTTCTTTGGCAAATTCTTTACATTGTTGTCTTCAAACAAGTGTCTTGTATTTGTAAAATGTGAGTACAAAATTGAAACATGTCCTGATGCGTTGTTCTTTCCATTTTGGCACATCTTCTTTCATAATTGCTGTTTTGTTTACCCATTCATGCTGCCCCTTCATTAGCTTCAAAGAAGAAAAAGCTCCAACATGACCACAGCTAACTATAATGAGGCCAGGAGGGATTAGAAGAGGTGAAGCCACACATTATCTACTCTGGTTCCATTCTTTGTTCCCCTTGACGAAACCATCCAGGTCCAGCAGGAATGCAGGTCAATATGTGGGGCTTAAACTCAGCCCCACTCAGGCTGATGAAGCTACTTGGACAAGTGGTGAAATTGTTAAAAAAAAAAGAAGACTATAACTCCAAATGTCATGACTTAATTTCAAAACATCACCTGGATGAATGACAAACCTTCATGATTACAATCCTTTAAGTACCTTAACAACCCTGCAGAGGATCATTGCATCTGCTTTATTGGGTTTGTGCACATTTATAGTTAATTAATGTTTTCCAAAAAATACCGTTTTACTCATCTGCATGTACATTACTTAGAAAATTGGCATTGAATTTACACTAACTCGCCAGTATATTAGGTACACTGGTCCATCTGCTTGTTAACATACATTTCTAATTAGCTAATCACATGGCCACAACTCAATGCACTTAGGCATGTAGACAACGCCAACAAGATCTGCTGCAGTTCAAACTGAGCATCAGAATAAGGAAGAAAGGTGATTGAAGTGACTTCGAACGTGGCATGGTTGTTGGTGCCAGACGGGCTGAATTTCTGTATTTCAGAAACTGCTGATCTACTGGGATTTTCACCCACAACCATCTCTGGGGTTTACAGAGAATGGTCAGAAACAGAGAAAATATCCAGTGAGCAGCAGTTCTGTGGGTGGAAATGTCTTGCTGATGTTTGAGATCAGAGGAGAATGGTCAGACTGGTTTCAGCTGACAGAAAGGCAACAGTAACTCAAATAACCACTGGTTACAACCGAGGTCTGCAGAAGAACATCTCTGAACGAACAAGTCCAACCTTGAGGCAGATGGCTACAGCGGCAGAAGACCACACTGAGTGTCCCTCCTGTCAGCTAAGAACAGGAAACTGAGGCTACCATTCACACAAGATCACAAGCATTGGACAATACAACATTGGAAAAACGTTGTCTGGTCTGATGAGTCTCCATTTCAGCTGTAACATTTGGATAGTAGAGACATAATTTAGAGTCAACAAAATTAAAGCATGGATCCATCCCTTCAATCATCTTTCTTCCCCATTCTGATGCTCGGTTTGAACTGGAGCAGATCATCTGGACCATGGCTGCATGCCTAAACGCACTGAGCTACTGCCATGTGATTAGCTGATAAGAAATTTGCATTAATGAGCACTTGGACCATTCCAGGGATCTGCTGCAGCCATGGGCACTACCAATTCAAAGGAGCTTAGAAATAGAGACATATTTCCATCGTTTGGAACATACTTCTTTGGAACATATGTTCAAAATAGACATAATCTCCATCTGTATTTTCAAAACATATTCATTTGAGAAAAGAAAAAAATTAATTTCATTTCTTGACCTTCATCAATAGGCGAGACAACATAAGGACCCTTGAGTTTTCACAGTAACACTACTTGAGCATCCTAACCTGTCTCACAGCACCACTTTTAAGCTAGTGGCTACTTGAGTAAACATAACACTATCTTCCTTTAAAACAAAAGCAAATGCTTACATCTGAAAGATGGCACAAGGTTGAGTGTATTTTTGAGAGATTCTCCTACCGTAGAGGCCTCAGAGTCCTCAGCAGTCTAAGCACTCGAAGCATGCCCAGGATCTTGGTGCCAGAGTTTGAGATGAGTGACACCAGAATGTCAATGACAGAAATCATCACCAGCATCCCATCCAGGATGTTCCAGCTGCTTCTTAAATATGCTTTGTCACCAAAAAACCAGCCCATGGCCACAATCTGGGGAAAAAAAAAAGATCCAAAAAAGGTGAACTTTATTAGAACAAATGTTGTATTTTTTATGGGAATAAATGTTTGAAGATTCTTCCTACTATGAAGTTTTTCTCACAGCAAAATCATATTTTATTGTAACAGGCTGCCTTCTTTTTGTTCATCATGTCCAACAAGTAAATCAATTTGCAATAATAAAATACATGATGATTGATTGTTTCATGAATTATGGAATGGTTAATGAAGATAACATAACAGCTAATCATTTAAAAGAGGCAGTATGACGAGTGTATTGTAGATTTGCTAGTTTATAGGGAATATATCTGTAAAACTGATCAGAGGTGGATGATGTGGTGACCAGATCCTTGTGTGGGACTTCCTAAACATCTCAATACATCAGTAATGTTTTTGTTTTTTTTCTTATTTGTTTTAGCATGCCTATTGAAGTGATGGGAAATTTAATTTTTTTTCACCCTTTTTTCCCTTTTGTACATCAATTATCCTTTAGTGAGTTAGGTGATCATACAAACTTTGACTCTCTGTGTCATCCTCTAGAACACCAAAGTACTCTAGAATATGTTGAGAAATGCAAGACATAATGCTTCTCTTTAAAGGGGTGGCTGTGGTACAGAGGTACAGCGGTTGACCTCTGATAGGAAAGTTGGAATGTACAGCATTGCAACAGCACTGCTGTGCAGCAGAGCTTCTACCAGGGTGACTGTGTTTGTGCATACAAGTAAATGTAAAACGCGTTAGACCTTTTTAAAAGCAGAAAAGCACTTAAATCTCCACAGGAGACACATTTAGAGGAACCTATCAAACTTCTGGTGGGCACAAGACTTTTCAACTCACTCTAATAGTCATGGAGGCAAATTAAATTAAATGAAGTATTCCACTGATCACAAAATAGTGCTGTTCCCTTAACCTCACCTTTACAGTCATCTCAGCCACAAAGATCGCTGTAAAGATGTAGTTGGACAGAGTAAGGAAGATCCGCTCCTGCAGAAAAGAAAGGAAAAAGGAAGTTTACATTTAATAGAGGTTGTTCCCATTTTCCTAAAACCCCATTCTGATTACAGGCATGCTTTCTTACTCGTTGGGTTTGTCAAAAAACTTTGAGTGATGAGAAAGAAATGTTCGACAAAATTTATCAGAAAAAAAACCTTTTCGCAGACACAGCTCTTATATTTTGCAATGTCTCTCCTGAGATGTCTTAGCACTGCATTAAATGATTGAGAAAACTATTCTCATTTTGTTTTAAGGGTTTTACTTACTCATACAAAGAAAAATTGATTTTTCGAATCATGAAGATATTTTTCATGCACTTCAACAGTCTGTTGTCACAAAAAAGACTGATTAAGACAGTGATTGTAAACAGGAACTGTACTCAGCATTTTGTGATGTCTGAGGGAATGTCCGGCACCAGTGGAAAGGATTCTATTAAGATGGTTCAATAAGTCCAGTATTCACAGTAGTTAGCAACTGTTTCTGTATCAGTTTTATGCTTTTTAAAAGCAAGCTTCAATTTTGTTAGGATTCCATTCACTGGGTCAAGAGTTCGTCTTCATTCACTTCAATTGTAGTGCTGGCAGAGTCGCAGTGGGTGTCATAAGCTACGTTTCCATTACACAGATGCACAAAACTTTATTGACATCCTATAAATGTCAAATAAAACACAATTATTGATTTGGCCATGTGGGGTCACAAAAGCAAGTGGTTTGTATAGGGTGGATATACAGCCTGGCAGTTTGTTTACCCTGTCTAGGAAGGCCACACCCCAGTCTAATGTGTAAAATGTATGTAGATGAGCAGTTTTAGTGGATATCAAGTATAACCACAGGTGAAAAGACGTTTTCTCCCTAGAGATAAAGCCTTAGTCACAACTACCCTTATAGCTAGGTATGGGCAGTCTGCAAGTGAACAATGGTCAAACCTGTGTCCACCACGCCGGTGGTCAACACACAATGACTTGGTTGTAGACTGCTCAGTGAAGCTGTAGAGCAACAATCAATGTCATTATTGCTACCTGACTATAAATCCCTACTTTTATGCTCTATTTACTTCCTCAAGAAAACATTTCACAATATTTTAAAACAAGCGGCTCTGAAGGGCACCTGTGACAACAGGTCACTACACCACCAGGAGAAAGTTCAACCAGGACAAGGTTCTAACACAGGGATGGGCAATTCCTGCATGTTTTCCAACATACCATGATCTGGCATGTTCTAATTGGCTGGACACACCTGAAGCAGGTAATCAGTCATGAGTAGGGCTTGGATATCAGGAAATCCTGCACACACTGCGGCCCTCGAGGCCTGGAGTTGCCCATCCCTGTTCTAACATGTGTGTGTGACAGCAAAATGGACTTTGACTCAGAATATTGGGACAACAAAAACCATCCCAGACAGTTATTGTCAAACCTTTTTCAAAGTGGGTTACAGACCTGCTTTACAGCTGTTTCTGCAGTTTGAACTTGTTGATGTACAGTAAGGATTGCAATGTGGTGTTTAATAACAGAAACTCATTTGATGCCACTTTGTATTGAAAGCTTTACAGGTAGGATTTGGAATTCAGCTGTGAAAGTTTACAACTTGCATGGTCTTAGTTCTGTTTTTGTTTGTAAGTGCTTTGTTAAAACTGAGTGTGGAATCTCCAGCTTTTCAAATGGACTCACAGCTTTTATCACATTCTCTTTAAAAATAAACTATTTCAGAAGTGCAAAAACATATGTTGACATTGGAAGCAGCATTGATTGTTTTAAAAAAAGTCAAGCTATTGCAAGACTTTTTCCTCACACAAGCATACAGAATCAAATTTTGTCAAAAGTTTGAAAAACCCAACACCAGGTTTGAGCTGTTTCTACATGTTTACATGGCAGTGCTCTATGGTCCTCTGATGCTTGAGAGGAAATACCTCCTTGGTGCATACAGCAGATGATGGGAGTCTTTTTTTTACAAAGCTCAACAAAAACTAGGAAGAGAAAACAAGCAGTCTGTGAGAGAAAGATTCTCTCACAGACTGCTTGTTATACTGTTTTAGCCTTGGTATGGGGAGACACGACCCCATCCCTGCACAGCATGTGATGGTGTAGATGGCTGCCTTCCCACGGTCTATGAACATCAGTGTGCACAGATTTTAGACATGGCATGACCCACAGCAAGTTTCCTTAAGGCTTGGGGGATGTCAAGCATGACAGTGACAGTGACAGTATGGATAACTGTGATGGTATTTTTGTTGCATTCATTAGAAAAAAAAAGGAAGGCTTTTGAGGGCAATGGAACCTTATTTTAACAGTCACTGTGATCAAAGTCATTTTTATGTCTTCATCATATTTTTCCAAAGTCCAGATAAGAGTTTTACTGACTAAACTGGACAGCAGAGACCTCACTGCCCTGCTCTCCATTTGTGTTCAGTTCTTGGGATGGACCCATTTCTGGGTTTGAGGTCAACAGGGAGGCCATGTTTGTTGAAGGTTCCTCAGACACACCTGACACATAACAGAGAACAACATTGTTCATCTGTCATTCCCCTTCTTTCCTGGACTCAGTCATGGAGGTTCTCCTTCTCTTAGTTTTTACCAAAGTCCAGCTTGGATATCTGCTGTTCTTGAGGGCAGTGTTCATGAGGGTGTACTCTTTATTGGTTCCTGCTGGGTTTGTACGTCTGGTTTCCGCTGTAAAGTTCTAATTATTCCTAATATATATTCAAGTTTGTGGTGGGGGTCAAAGATGACATGGTGTAAGGGGGTTTTCTGTTCACATCAGTGTTCAGATTCCTGCCTTCTTTGATCTTTACAAAACAACTGAGGAAGATTAACAGCTGCCCATGCATTTTTTTTTGAATGAACCTTTTTCTAATTTGAAAGGAAAGTCCACAGTTGAGAACTGGGCTGTACCATTGGATCATAAGTATCTCCCACAGAGATAGGAGTAAACAGAAACCTGACATGCTTTCCTGGAACTGCATGCATTAGTTCAGATACTCTCAATCCCAGAAAGGCAAAGCATTCACTTGTCACATCAATGTTGTAGACAGAAACAGTCCATTCAGTTAGGAAAATTTGCACAAACCCATCCCTCAGAATTTTACCTGGACAGCAAACATTCACATATGAGAACAATTTCAAAAAATCCATCAATTCAATTGCATCAGTTCTGTGTTTAATAAAACTATATATCACTTATAAATGAAACCAACATTTTAAAAATATTTTTGTGACTAATGTTTTACTTCCAGCTTAGTTTGTTGTGAACAACTAGTCCTAAGAATTGGAATTTTCTAACAGTCTCAATGGTGACATTATTTATTTTTATTGACAACTCTGCATTCACACTGAAATTACAATAAAACAATACGTTTGTTTTGTCTGAATTTAAAGATAATCTGATTTAATCCATCCATGTTTTCATGTTACTTAGTTCTGCTTTTACCATATTGCTAAGTTGTCTATATTTGTCTGCAAAATTAAAAAAAAAAATTGTATCATCAGCAAATAGTGAGTTTTAACAGCTTTGAAACATTGAATATATAATTTATATATCCTTGAGGGACCCCACAAATAATGTACTTGGCATCTAATGTAGTCTGCTAGTTTAACAAATTGTTTTCTTCCAGTCAAATAAATAACGTAGTGCTACTCTTCTTTTCTCATATGCTTCCAATTTGTCAAGTAAGATGGTGTGATTAAGTGTCAAATACTTTCAAGTCAATGAAAATTCCAGCTGTATATTTCTTTTTGTCCAGAGCATTTGTGATTTCCTCCACAGCATCAATGATAGCCATTGAGGTTGATCTGTTTACTCTGAAACCATATTGGTTTCATCTATAATGTTACGTTTATCTATAAATGTAACTAATTAATCATTGAAGATCTTTCTAAGATATTTAAAAATCGTGGATGGATAGTTTTTTTTATAGCTGTTTATCTCCACTCATCATAACTTTTGAAATTTCCATTTGCTTTGGGAATCTCCCAGTTTGCAATGATTAGTTACAAATGAATGTTAGAGGCGTAGAGATTCTATTAATCACCTTTTTTACCACTGTCATATCTATATTCTCACAATATGCTGACAGTTTGCTTTTGAAATTATTCACAATTGGCAATGTAAAGATAGAAATAACAAATAAGGGTTCCCTTCAATATCACCTCACTTTCATTCACATCAGGGAGAGTGTTGGGTCTTTGTGACAGGTGGATAATTTTCTTCGATGTTTTTGCACTTTGCTTCTTGTACGCGTGGACCCACGTTTACAAAAACCCATTGAAGTTGTTTGCAGCTTCATTCATATTATAGCATAGATTCTTCTAATCAAAAAAGTATCCGGTTATCCTCACTTATTTGTCGCTTTTTTAATGATGCTGTTTTAGATTTCACGCACTTGCTTCATGTTGTTTTGATTTTCATAGTTCATTTTTTTACAAAGTGTAAAAGTAGCACTCAGTAGTGATTCTGCTGGGTCTTGTTATAGTTAGATATTAACTCATACTGTCCATTCTGCTTATGAACTCATCTGTTACTTTACGTTTGCTGGGTTTATCAGATCTATATTGAAATGTCCACAGATGAATAATATTATGTTAATTTGAAAGGGAAATCTTTTTTCCATCGAGTCACTGAAAACTTCTAAGCTTAACCCTGGTGACCTACATATACAGCTCAAAAAAAACTTTTTTCTCATTTGCATATTTTAATTGTAATTCATACCAGAAATTTACCTGCTGCAACTGATATTTTATCTGTTACTAAGAACTTCATATTTTTTTTCCACGTTTATTGCTACTCCTACACCGCTTGTTTACTCTGTTTACATAGAAGTCAGTGTCCTTGTCACAGCTTAACCAAGTTTCAGATGTGGTTATGATGGTAAATTGTGAGCCAATTGGGCCTATTTCATGTTATTGTTAAACCTTTCAGAGTAAACTATATTTATATTATGGCTGTCAATTGATTAAAAATAATGAGATTATTCACACTTTTGGACTGTGATTAATCACAATTAATCACAATGTTTTCTTAGGTAAATTTTATACAACAATATGCGACAAACATTGTGTTTCTGCACTTTAAATGGTCCGGGTGAATAATCACCCGGACTTGTTTTTGTGGATTGGGAGGGGCTGATGCTCAGAGAGCAGGTTTTTAGATGAATACTCAGAAATGCATGAATTGATCAAAATACTGCTTTGGGGTTGTTTATAGTGAGAAATTAAAATTAGAACACAGTTAAAAGTGCAAAAAAAGTTGATTTTGCATGAGATAGGCTCTTTAAATGTTGAATTTTCCAGATTCTGTAGATAGTCCCTGATGTCTCCAAAGTTGGTATACATGCTTCTGCTGTAAAAGTGAATGATTGACAGTCTTCCTTCTGGGTTAAGAGAGATTTTGAAGTCATCTATGCTGTAATATTTGCAGCTCAAGTAAAAAAAAAAAAAAAAACCTCATCAGAGCTACGTCATCTTGCAAGTAAAATAAAAGCTAATAACTGAATAAGTTTAGGTCAAGTTGCTTAAAATTCAGAAGTCTCTGTTGCAACCTATAGTGATAGTTGACTTTTGAAGATAATGCTTTGATATTTCATGTCATTGTTGGTAGAGTTTAGCTTCTCATCTGTTAAGTCCAGACATTTTCTCAGTTGTTTTAGTGATTTTCTTTCTTTATTATTCTTTATCTTTGGCTTCTGTTTTTTTTTTCAGTTGTCATGTTTTTTTGCCAATATCCATATTCTATTTGGTCAGATAGTCATACATGTACATGCTACTTCCCTTCACTTTCTTTCCTTGCTTCACTGAAGTTAGTTTGTGTATTTGATGTAAATATGAAAAAAAAAATAAAGCCATGGTGTAGGGGTTGGGAGTATGTGTGTGTGCCCTTCAATGTTTAAATAGATTCTGAATGACCTCAGGCATTTATGGTCCTGGTGCAAAGGAAAAAACTAAAAAATACATGTACAGATAATTATCACTGAGAACTGTAAACCCAGAAGCTAGAAGCCTACAGTTGTTGCAGTGTGACACTCACAGCGCTGCCAGAATCGATGTGTGGCCTCTCCATGGCGATGGTAATGCAGTTAAGGAATATGATGACCAGAACAACATGGTCAAACAACTTGTGGTTAATGATGTTATTGCACTGATTTCGAAACCTGACAAGAAAAAGGGATCAATTATGGATATCAGATTAGAACACTGTATAAAAGACTTTCAAAGTTAAAACTCTTTTTTGGTTGATTATAAGTTGATGCTGCTTAAAATTAATAAAATACAATGCTCTGAAGATCTTGTGAAGAACAACTGAAACCAATTACTTAAATATACTATACAGCAGTAGAGAACTAGTAACATTATACATTTAGCTGAAGTAAAAAATAAAACATAACTTAAATGAAGTAGAAAAAAAACTTTGACCACTAAACATGCACAAATCTGTGCAGAGTTAAAGTTTTCTTCCTTACCTGACCAACAGCTGTTAAAAGCTGTCTTAGATCAATTGTCTGGTTATGCACACTGCAAAAACGGAATCTCAAAAAAGTAAAAAGACTGCCTTTTTAAAATAAAATTGTTTTCAATATTCCGTCTTCCAGGAAAAATAATCTGAAGAAAGTCTTCAAAATCAAAATAAACTTAGTTTGAGAAAATTTGTCTTACTAGTGACTATAATAGTTTTCTTAAAATGAGAATTTTATGGTAGGACTAGTTTTCTGGGCTGCACGGTGGCGCAGTGGTTAGCGCTCCTGCCTCACAGCAAGAAGGTTCCCGGTTCAAGTCCTGGCTGGGGGACCTTTCTGTGTGGAGTTTGCATGTTCTCCCCGTGCATGCGTGGGTTTTCTCCGGGGACTCCGGCTTCCTCCCACCGTCCAAAAACATGCTTCATAGGTTAATTGGTTACTCTAAATTGTCCGTAGGTGTGAATGTAAGTGTGTCTGGGTGTGTGATAGTGGCCCCTGAGACAGACTGGCGACCAGTCCAGGGGTGTACCCTGCCTTCGCCCATGGGTGGCCGGGTTAGGCTCCGGCAACCCCGTGACCCCGAAAGGGATAAAGCGGATTGGAAAATGAATGAATGACTAGTTTTCTGACCATTGGTAGGTTTTTTCGCTTTTTTAAAGAGAATCTTTTAATGGGGTAAGAATTTTTGACTTATTTCTAAAGGCCTTCTTTTTGCAGTGCAGTGACTCTAGCGGTCTTAGGTCAAGACAACAAATGAACTAGAGACTGAAGCAGCTCCACTGCCTCTTTATGTGGGTATCTGTTTACAATCAAGGCCACAATGCATGCAATGAAGAGCAGGGCTCAATTCTGTTATGATCAGTAGTTTAAAGCCGGCTGGGAATGAAGCCAAATTAAGAAATTAAGCCAAACCAAAGCAGATTTTCAAACACTGTCAGAAGAAAGCAGCAGCCTTTTCTCCTGACCGTTTCCAAGTCTCATAAAAAAGAATAAAAAATGAACTGTTAAACTTCAGACCCACTCTGATAAAAATAGTCTTTTTGGTGTTTTTTAACATGTAGCATTTTTCTCACGATTGAGGACATACTGTAGGTAAAGAAATTGTTTTTGTCAGTATTTCTTTAATCAGGAGCAGATGAAAAATTGCTGTTGGAAAAAGCTTGTAATTGTGACATAGGTGACACAGTTGGCAGGCCACAAGCTCCCTGCTACGCCCCAATGTGATGCGTCCAATTGCAGACGAATAGATCCTTGCACATCTTTTTTTTCGTCGTCTGAGCTGGAATCTGGATCAAAACTGTACGGCTGGATAGCTCTGATATTCCTGCCAATTTTGTTGAACTGCTAATGTCTCATTGGGGGTGTAAGCTAGCAGGACAGCGTGTAAACTAAAGGATGTCGGGAAGCAGGTACAGGCTTACTCTGCACCAACTGTCCCGCCCACAACTGAGAGGTGAATTTCTAATAAACTCCTGTTGCTCTGCTGAAACTATGTCCTAGAAAACGACAAAGTTATTATTATTTCTTTTTATCTAGTCTAAACTCAGCATAATCATAATTAAAAGACCCCTGGGAGCATTTTGAAAATAGATCAGAAGATAATCAGAGTGGGACTCTAAACAAAAAAGCATACTCAGTACTGAACAATGTGATTAGAACACAAGCACAGATTCAAAAATACTGAGTATACATTGTTTGAATCTTGTTTTTCCTCCTACTAAATTCTTGGCTAAATTTATTAGTGGAAGATTTATTCATCCATTCCCATTTCCCAAACCAAATCCCTTATGGGGGCTAGAGGATGCTTGAGCCTATCCCAGCCACTTCTGTGTGAAGGCAGGGTACACCCAAAATGGTTGGTGGAAGATCCAAAGAGGACTAAGGCAGAAGTGAACAAACTAACTCAGACAATCGCCTGGAGACACTCTCCCAAACACAAACCTTCTTCAGTTTTACAGAAGCTCTGCTGTTGGGTAACATTAACGTGCTGTGAGATGGTTGTTTTACAAGATTTAATTGGTGCTCTGTGGTGGAAACTAGAGATCAGCATATGATTTGGCCATCTCCTTACAGGCAGCAGAATCACACAGATCAAAGTCTCTTCTTGGGGGAAGCAGTGTGGGAAGAGTGGGAGGAGGATTGGACACGTGTCTGGGAGATGCAGCAGTCAGAAGAAGAAACCTCCCTTCTCCATCTGCTGCTTCCACACTTCTGATATGGCAGAAATGTGCAGATGCAAGAGACTTCTACAGACATAACGTAGGAGGTGATAAAAGCTCACGCGGCAGAAAAAAACTTGCCTTAAGGAATGCCAGCCAAATGGGACAATAAGAGAAGGAACTGTTCACTTGACACTTTCTTTTTGAAAATATTATTAAAAAATCATTATTGGAGAAAAGTTATTCATAGACGCAATACCTTGACTCTGGGGAAAACAGGTACAGTGACCAGGTATCTCTCTGTCGACACCATTCGGGTTGCTTTTTTTCCAGCCACTGTAAAATCCTGGCAAATCGACCCTGCACAAAGAAGGCAGTACACAATTGTTAATTCAATTTTAAAAAATCCTTTATCCTAAAACTATTTAACGGAAGAAAAATGTGTTTTTAAATGCAAGACTAAAAATTTAGCTTTTAAGCTGGAGTAGATGAAGATGTCAAACCATTTTGATAAAGGATGCCATTTGATGAAATATTAGTTCAGTTATTCAATGAGTGATTTATTTTTCATGAGTTATTGTATTGTCCTACCACAGGTGCTACTTGTCTGCTCAGCAATGATATGGCTCCATGTTTAAGAATGACAGGTGTGTCAACATATCAGAGGTCAAGAAAGATGTAGGAAAGCAAGCTGACATGCAAAAAGGCGCTGCCAGTTCAACCAAATGATCCTATTTTCTGAGCTCATCACTCCTGCAGTGTTCATCATGCTAGACCAGGTCGCCCGATCCTGGTCCTTAAGATCTGCCACTCTGTCTGTTTCCAGTTTTAGCTAATTTGCTTTTTGCTGACTCAGGTGCCTCTTTATTCTGACTGAACACATGTGATCCAAAGTGATCAGCCTCAAGAAGTGCAAGGAGAACAGGCAGGGTGGTAGATCTTCGAACTCGGGTTTGGAAGGCCTGAACTGGACTGAGCTTTTTTCACTCAATACGTATGTTAGGTGCAACTTGATGTCACAGAACTTTAACCCTTTAACAGCGGAGATGTCGCTGGTGACATCTAAACAAAAAAATGTAAAGCGTTGCATATTAGCGCAAAGCTGTATCGTCAAAGACAGAATCAGCTGTTTTACGTTGATTGCGTACATGGTTGAGGAGTTAGTCAAAAGAATGAAACACTGGTGCTAAAACTCTGGTGTTAAAGGGTTAAAGAAGACCACCATTGGACTTCATCAGCAGTTTTATAAACTGAATTATACATTTACACCAGAAAACATCAAAGATAATAAGGCATTATTTTCTTTGTATATTTTTGTGATCGATTTTTTTGACTGATAATGACCCAGCTGAAAGCCAGAAGTGATGAAATCTAGTTGTTGGCTTTAATGAAGGTTCTTGACGTTGACAGGTAATTGAGGCTTTCATAATTTGTATTTGGTAGCTGACACTACATGCTAAATTGATGTTTATTGTTGTGAGGATTCTGTGCTTGGGTTTTGTGATGCTTTTGTCATGTTCTGTTTGCCCTGTCAGACTCACTAGGTTTAGGTTAATCATCCACAGCTGTCTTCATTTAGTTAATCTAGCTCAGTTTATTTAGGTGTCTGGTTTTCTGTTCATCATTGTCAGGTCATCTGCTCTGCTTTGCCACCTTTGGCCTCTCCATAGGTATTGTCATGTTTCAGATTCTTTATTAAATGTTTTAAGTTTCTGTCACAAGCCTGGTCTCCTGCATTCTGGGTCCTCCACCACCACTTTGTGACAATTAAAATTATATGTTCAAAAATTTATTTAAATTGTTTTTATTTCAAACCCCAAGAGAAAGTAAACACTTGAGTTATATATGGACAAATAAAACAAATAATATGCTTGAAAAGGAGTGGGTAGAAGAAAAAATCTTACATTATATTTATATGCGCTTACAGTTATTAATTCTCAAAACTTTCCATTTATCCTCTGTATAACACCTATGGAAAAGAGACATTTGCTCATTCATTTTTACTGTTCATTTCAAACCATGTAAAGTTCCAGCAGTGACATCTGGTATGTTTTTTTTTAAATACATCAAAACTATAAGCAAAGTAAGTTCCTGTCTAACATAAAGATTGATGTGCTTTTGGAAGCAGTAGAGTAGATCGCATTTTCTATGTGTACATATTTACATCTTTGTTGAATTTTGAATGTTGTTTGTTATGGGTCATAGTGAGTGGCCACGCTTGTTACCCATTAAAAACTGAAATTCTTCCCATCATTTTCATATGCTGTATGATTGGACTGGACTTTAGAAAAGTGGTTTAAAAGTTGAGAAATGACAAAAGGATATAAATAAATCAGCCAAGGACCCCAACAAAGAAGCTAAGCACGTTGGCAACAATCTGCTCTGTTCTGTTTTATTTATTTATTTATTTTTTGAATGGTTAATATTTGAAAGGACCAATTTCTGTTTCAAGGGACACAAAAACTGCAAGTTGATCTTGTGTACCATCATTTAGATTGTAGCTGAAACCCAGTTCAAAGCAGAATTGAGTCTTCAAATTCACATTTAGTTATTTAGCAACACTCTTATCCAAAGTGACAAGCAAATGAGGAACAAAAAAACCAGGTCAGAGACACACAATGTAGCATAAAAGGCTGTAAAAATTGTTTTAGCCAAGGATAAAAGTTTTTTTTTTATTCTTATGTGTGCCAATGAAGTTACAAAATAGTTTTGCTTTGAGCCTAATCCTAAAGATTGTAAATGAGACTGCTGTTTGTGCTGAGCTGGGATGATCATTACACTACTGTGAGATTGGAGAGCTGAAGTTTGGTTTCTAATTAATTAATGTAATTATTTTTACCACAGTGGGCAGGAACTGGTAATGTCACTTCAGTTAATAATTTCCCTAATATTTGTGTATATTTGTGTTATGTGTATATTTATTTAACACAAGCACAAATAAAGGTAATAGATAAGGATTCGGACACTGACTGGACTGGTGTCTTCTTCTGCATTGTCCTCTGTATTTTCCTCCAGAGATGGATTGGTGGCATCAAAGACGGATGTAGATCCTTTGCCGTTGCAGTCACTATGTTCTGGGAGCTGCAAGTGGTTAAGGGAAGGAGGCCTGGAAGTGTTGGTGCTGGCAGTGCGGGACAGGTGGGGCACCTGTTCGTTAAGATATGGATGTAAAATGCAGGTTATCGTCATCTCATTTCTTTAGTCATCAAGGCCTTGTTAAGCCAGTGAGGTAGAACATTTACCTGCAGCAGGGCATCAGGGGGAAAATCCATGGAGCTCCGAGTCTCCATGGATTCCATCCTCTGGTGTCGAGACCCTCTCTGCATTTTGGACATTGAGTCTGTCCGGGCCAGCGCTGCATCATCTTTCTCCATCAACTCACTGCCTCCCTCTCCTCCTCCTTCCCCATCATCAGAGCTTGAGCTTCCCTCCCCAGACAGGAGGGATCGTTTCTCACCAGATTGCCTTTTCTGATGCTTGTACGATGGGCCGCGGCTTAAGCTGCACCAGCTGGATCTCCGACTGGTCCAGTCACTTCCAGTGTCACACTGGGTGTGGGGGGAGGCACAGCGGGACCCAGTCTGTAGCAGAAATGACAAAACATTTTTGAACAATTGTTTTCATCTTTAATCTTGTCCATTAAAAATATGGCAGTTGTAGCTGTGTATGAAGTTCTTTAAACATAAAGACAACAACTCCCATACAAGCACAAAACCATGTGTCATGATGTCCCAGCACGGGTCTTCCACACTTACAACTGCCACTTCTATTCAGTTAGAATTTATAGCAGTAAAGGTGTCACTAACTGGTGATTTGTCAAAGCGAGAAGGGTCAGTAGAAATGCTTCTGTCTCTGCAGGATTCCTGGCCCAACATAAGATCACCTCCAACTGGTAACTTGGGCACAGACATGGGGGTGGGAGCAGTGTGGGTGATGAGTGGTGGCGTCAGGCTGGTCTTCATTTCCAAGTGATTGTTACCTGGGACTACCAACAAAAAAAAAGACAGGGTAACAGAAGATATGAGTAGAGAGTAACAAGTTAATTGGACAAAGGAAACAAATCTTTAGACTGTCACTTTCTGTCAAATATTTTAACACAGCTAAGTGATATACAGTATAGCAACAGTAATAGTATGTATGTTTAAGCATGTTTCACAGACAAAATGTCCTGTGTTCATCCTAAATTACATACATTAATATTCTAGACTTTGGCAGCCAAAAAGAGCCATAGGGACAACTGATGCACAACAGTGCAATATCTGTAGAAAATGGTGCCCGAGATACGTTTTGGGTTGGGAAAAGCATGCAGAGACATGTTGATTAGCTTTCCGACATACTTTTCCTATCTTTGGAAGTGCTTGTGGCCTAAAAAACTCGAATGAGATCATAAAAAAATGCAGACAGATTGAAAATGGAGTTGACAAAAGCAGGAAACCAACAAAATTCAATGAGACATTTTTTTTTACAAGTTTGTCTCCAAATTAAGTGGGAGAGCAGGTGAGTAATATGTGTACATTTATAAATAATACAGTAAAAATCAGTTGTAGGCATTGGTGAAAAGCATTGTATTTTTTTTTTTAAACAAAAGTTTAAAGAAAAATGTTGACACACTTTCTGCAACATTAGCAAGATTTATTTGGTAATTACTACACATCTCTCTACATGTCTCACCTGCCGAGGGCCACAGATTCTTCTTGCTGTCATTAACATCCTCCATACTTGGTGTAACAGAGTCCGTTTCTGAACCACTTTTAATAGCATGACCCTTGAATAATTAAAAAAAAAAACATAAATGAATAAAGGACAAGAACTGCATTACTCTGAGACAATAGGTAGCTTTAATCCCTTTTTTTAGTTCTGAAGCCCTGCCAGGATACAGCTGCCTAAATCTTGTCAGAAAAAGACGTTGTGAGACTAAGTCTTAAAGGTATCAACTACTTTTTAAAAACCTAAATAAGTAGATTTAATTTCTAAACATGAAAATATTTTAGACAAAAACAGAAAAATGTTGTTTTATTAATTTATGTAATGTGATCCTTCTATCCCTACAAAAGTTTGACAGATGTCCTTTGATTACTTATAAAGTAAAGCACACATTCTGACTCAATAGAAATTGTTACTTAAATATTCAACTGACTTGTTATTAGACACTAACTCTCAGTCAATTCCTTCCTGAGGAGGATTATTCCAAGATTTTTTTTTATTTTGGCAATTAAAAAACAAGTTCTTTCTTTGTAGGCATGTGTGGCGGAAACTGAGTTTACAGAAAGTAGTGTAGCAGTCATTAATTGTCCTTTTTTTGATGCCTTTATGTTTGCTTGTAGGAGCTGTTAAAAATGTTCACATAATTAAATTTGAGAAGTATTAAAAAAAAATGAAACTGCATCACATGCCAACATCTATGTATCCATTGGCCTACATTCGGTATGTAAAGGATCTTCTTTTCCTGTCGGTTTTTCCCTTCAGGGATCGCCACAGTGAATCAGCTTCCTCCATCTAACCCTGTCTTCTGCATCCTCTACTCTAACACCAGATACCTTCATGTCTTCATTCACTGCATCCATAAACCTCCTCTTTGGTCTTCATCTAGACTTCTTTCCTAACAGCTCTCATCCTTCTATCAATATATTCACTGTCTCTCCTCTGAACATGTCTGAATCATCTCAGTCTGGTCTCTATGACTTTATCTCCAAAACCTCTAACATGTGCTGTCCCTCTGATGTACTCATTCCTGATCCTGTCCATCCTTGTCATTCCCAAAGAGAACCTCAGCATCTTCATCTCTGCTTCCTCCAGTTATGCTTCCTCTCTTTTCCTCAGTGCCTCTGTCTCTAGGCCAAATAGATACAAATAGATCCATGTACGTCTTTGTTTTCCTCATCTGATTTGAAATCTGGAAAACTGTACGGCTGAATAGCTCAAATATAGCTCACCATTTTTGTTGGACTGCTAATGTTAGATCAGGGAAGCGAGTGCTGTAAGGTAGCAGGAGAGTGTGTAATCAAATGGATGATGGGAAATAGGGGGGGTTCCTGGCCAAAAGTACCACCCACAAGTCAGAGGCAAATTCTAATGAACTCCTGCTGCTCTGCAGACACTGTGTGCTAGAAAACGACACAGATTTAGATTTTGTCTAAAAACAGCATTATCATAATTAAAAGACCACTGGGGACGCTTTGAAAACAGATCAGAAGATGATCAGAGTGGGACTTTAAAAAAATATTAGCCCAAAGATATCAGTGATATAACTTCTGTATGATGAAAAAAAATCAGGCTGTGAAATAAACCCAACAAATCCATGTTGCTTTGTCGTTCATCATTCTGTCAGTAATGAGCAGAAAGCCTGCAGCATCTCATCTCTGAAAGGAAAGATGAAGAAGCAAGACAGAGCCAGGAGGGTTAGTCAGTTCCATACCTTTGTGTCTTCAGCCAGCTGAATGAGGCTCAGGTGGGCCTGTAAGTCTTCCCGTTTGGTAAGTTCCTATTGGTAGAGTTAACGGATGCAGCCGGAGAGAAGAAGCATGCAGGAAGACAGGAAAGAAGGTACAGAGGTGAAGCATTGCAGCAGAAAAAGAAAGCTAAAGTTGTTGAAACACCATTTTTATTAACATGTTTGGAAAGTTATTAATTTTAAAATAAATTTGATGACTTGAAGGTTACGTATTGTTACAAGTTCTCTTGTTTTTTTTTACTTCAACAGATGAACAAAGATCATTCAAGTCCATGTGTATTTTATTATTATACATCAAAGACAACAGTTATTTATTTTGGTTTCCTCTACTGTAATAATTCAAAACACAATGCATGTTCTTTAGTTCAGCTTTGATTGACAAATTCACTAATTTGCTGGTTTGAAGATATATATTCAGTGTTTGAGTGCTGTTTTTAGCC
Organism: Adrianichthys oophorus; assembly: GCA_036245035.1. NCBI lineage: Eukaryota > Metazoa > Chordata > Actinopteri > Beloniformes > Adrianichthyidae > Adrianichthys > Adrianichthys oophorus. The sequence continues at coordinate 22,923,019 of BSAI01000012.1, read as the reverse complement.
CTCTTTTAGCCAATCCAAACCAATGTGGTGCTTTTCACGTTTTTTAGGCTAGCAGGTGGTGCTAGAAAAATGTTTTTGTTGACTCATTTCATGTAATGCTGGACATGAGTTGGAAAATCAATGTGAAGTTGCCTTCAAGACTATCCGTTTATTAAAATGTAAGAACTACTTCTGAGACATCTGTTTTATGTAAAAAGACGTGTTTCTAAAAAATGATTCACCTTTTTAACATCCCAAAAAACCCAATATAATTTGTCTTTATTGTCATTAGAAGAAGTAAAGCTACAAATAAAAGAAAATTGTTTCAAAGAGAAACCGGGGAGTGGGGAGAGGGGTATATATGTGGAAAGATAAGAGACAATGGTGACAACAAATTGCCCAAACATACATCTGCCCTCTGCGCATGTTGGGAGCAGAGTGTAAGTGAAGAAAAACGAGCCTCACTAGTACAAGAAAAGCACCACATTTTTCTAAGTGTGGGATTGGGAGGGTGTCAATGGCACCCTTGATTCAATGCCTCAAGTAGCGACTGTCCAGTTCTCTTATGCAGTCAATGGTCTCTCCACAAAGCTCCAACAGCTCACCTAGAGCTCTCAGAAACTGACAGATAAATCAGAAATTCTCCAATCTCAATTTTTATAAGGCTGATTAAAAAACATCCAAATAGTCATTTATGTTCCACAGACAGTTGGAGTTTGACACAACAACCTCCACTGACTCCATGGATCACTATCCAACCACATTAGTGCTGCTAACCAGGAAAACTCTGCCTTCCCATTCTTTAGGGTGGGAAAATGTTGATGTACATGTGCTCGGACAGCCAAAACAAGAAAACAGGAAGCTTGAGGAACAGAAAATGTTTGACTAGACGAGAGCAAGACCAGAAAAAACTGCTTTCTAATAGTGTAAAATTTAACTTAAACTTGCTGATGCTTTGCTTGAATAAACTGTGCAATGCAGCTGCACATTACCTTAAGACACATTCCCTTGTATTTTTGGATCACAAACAAACTGCAAGGGTTTGTTTGGTGTAAAATGTCTTTTAAAGCAACTGTAATTTCTGTCTTTTCAATATCTCTGGTCTTCAAAGAGGGAAGGAAAAGACACGATGACATTGAGAAGGAGAGGATGAGGTGGAAAATAAGTTTATTAAAATCTGAGAACAGTGATGGGTAGGCTAAATGGCTCTAAGCCTCAGTGTTGTGAGTGACCCCACACCACAGACACTACAGATCTCTCCGAGCTCTGTCCAGTCATTCCAGTGTCTGTCACCTAGCAACAAAGTTCCAAGAAATGTGTTGAACTAAATATAACCTTTGTGCTTGCAGAGAGACAGAGGTTTTTGGGCAAGAAGGAGATGAGTCTATGAACTGTCATTTTTCAATTTTCTTCTCATCTAATGTTTTCATTTTTTTTACACAGATAATAATTTGTTTATATAAAAAAACTGTCACCCTCTGCGGGTGGCACCTTATTCCAAGCTCGGGTCCTCCACCAGAGGTCTGGGAGCTTGAGGGTTCTGTGCAGTACCTAGCTGTTCCTAGCACTGTGCTCTTCTGGACTAAGATGTCTGAGGTCTTTCCAGGGATCTGCTGTAGCCATTCCCCCAGTTTGGGGGTTCCACCACCGAGAACGGGCACCACTGTCACTTTCATCTTCCAAGTTGTCTCCAGTTCATCATCCCAATGTCAGTATTGTAGATCCTTGATGGTGTGTATCAGGAAGTCAATGCTGCGCTCGCTCTTGGCGTATAGCTTGATGTCTTCCATGTAGAGGAGATAACTGATGGTTGCCCCGATCCTGAGTCGGTATTCATAACCAGTCTTTCCTGATTATTTGGTTGAAGGAGTTCAGACCTATGCAGAAAAGCAGTGGGACAGAGCGTCTCCTTGGTATATGCCACATTTGATGAACACTCGTGCAAGTGGCTTGCCATTGGTTTCAAGGGTGGTTTTTCACAGCTTCATTGAGTTTCCTTTGAAGGCTCTTAGAGTCCTGTTGATGTTGTACAGCTCAAGCATTCAGTGATCAACGTGGGTGGCATTGAGTCATAGGCTTTCTTGTAATCAATCCAGGCTGTGCACAGGTTGGCGTGTTTTGTGCCCTGTAGTCTTGAGTGACTGTTCTGTCATCCAGGAGTTGGTGTTTGGCGCTTCTGGAATCTCTACCAATGCCCTTCTATACGTTGCTCATAAATTGATCCATGTGCAGATGTATTTTGGTTACAATGATGCCTGACATGAACTTCCATGTTGCGGAGAGACAGGTTATTGGCTGATAGTTGGACGGGACTGCACCCTTTGAGGGATCCTTCTGGATCATGGTCGTTTGCCCTTCCTTTAGCCATTCAGGGTGAGTGCCATCTCTTAGCAACTGCTTCATTTGTGCTGCCAGCCACTCGTGGAGTGCAGTGAGTTTCTTAAGCCAGTATGCATGTGCCATGTCAGGTCCCGGTGCTGTCCAGTTCTTCATACCTGAGGCTTTTTCTTAGATGTCTGCCATTGTGATGGTTACTGGATTCTGTTCAGGGAGGTTGCTGTGCTCTATTCTCAGAGAGTCCAGCCATTAAGCATTGCTGTTATGTGCTGTCTCTTTCTCCCATAATTTTTTTCCAGTACTGTTCATTTTGCTCTGCTGTTTTGACACTGCCACTGACCGTACACTTTCCCAGGTTGAGTTGCGTTCAGCCTGTTTATTCGTATGGCTTCATTGTCTCTTGTGTACCTCTTTAGGCAGCTGCTCAAGGCCGGAAGCCTTTGTTTGGCAGTTGTCAGTGCTTCAGGTATGGGCTTCTGGCTGTATCTCTTAAGCACTTGCCTTTTCATTGCACCTCTTTGGGTCTCTGTCATTTGACTCACTTCCCTCCGAGCTGTCTTGATCTTAGCATCCAACTGTGGCTTCCTTTGTGGGTATTGTTTTCTCCCATGGTTGCTCTAATAGCCAAGCATCTCAAAGTTAATTGCTGCTGAAGTGTAAACCAGTTCATTGGCTTCTGTGATTGTTGTGGTAGGAATTGCCCTCAATGCTTCATTCACAGTTTCAAGGAGATTTTCAGGTGGTACTTCACTCAACCGTTGTAGTTGATATCCGGGTTGCCTGGTGTTCATTCTAGACATGATCTTGTCTTTGAGGTCAGTTGCTGCCTCCCTCAGTTTAACGGTGGTTATTGGGGCTGTGTTCTCAAGTTCTGGTTGGGAGTGTAGTATAGCCTCCTCTCTGACCTCTGATGTTGTGGCTCTCCCGTGGTGTTACAATTGTGCTGTACTTCATCAATCTCAAGTCGTGATAGCAATTGCCGTTTGTGGATGTTAGAGCAATGGAGTTACAAGTTGTTTGGCAGTAAACTTTGATTGTGGGTTCTATTCACTCCACATTCTCTGAATGGGACCTCTGTCAGTAGGATTACCTGAGTAGTAGCATTCCAACAGAACCTTGTTCTCACATATAGTCCATTTTTGTCTTGTTCCAGTAGCTGATATTCCATCAAGATGTTCTGGGACCCCAGCACCTGATGCAGACCTTGTTTGGCCAGGCGACGTCTGAGTCAGCATGAAATATGTAGGCAGTAGCGTTTAGGGTAATTCTCATGGACCTCCCACTGGATGGTGTTAATTAGCTTACCATTGTTCTGTTAATAGAGCCATCAATTGATGGCACCCTCTGGGAATCGAATGGGAATTGAACCCTGGTTTCCTGTGTGCCAGTTCTGCGCTTATCTAATTGATTTATCCCTAATCTGATTAATCACACTTTTGGAGTGTGATTAACCATGATTAATGTCAATGTTTTATTATGACAGTTTGCAGATTTTGAACAAAAACAAGGAAGAGAGAAAATGTTCCCTTCATTTTTATCGTCTGAAATTTTTACATTTATAAAGTGTTACCTCAGATATTCCAGACGTGTAATTTGTGTGCACAAAACGCATTAAAAGTAAGACAAGCAGAGCTCTAAAGACTTTTATGTCTGCAGTATTACTTCAAAAAACAAAGATGCTGATATAGAGCCAGTAGAAACAAACAATGTGTTTCTGCACTTGTCCAGGTGAATACTCGATTCTGATTGGTTGCTGAGTGTGGATGCACACCTAAAAAAGATGTTCTAGTCACATAGTCTAAATGTTCTATATCACTAAGCAGGCTTCTTTAAAACAAACTTTTTCTACATTTTCTAGATAAAAACAAAAGGTAAGAGGTGATATTTCTCACTGAACTGATGCTTTTTTTAAACATGGTGATCAGCATTCAGACTTAATGCTTTTTCTTTGCCGCTGCAGTCAAGGTCTGCCAGCTCAGTGACATGTTCTTGTGTTACTGTGACAACGGACTGTAGTATGTATGGAATAGTCTGCTTTTAAAACAAAAAAATAACAAGAATAAAGTACTAAAATTCAATTTAATATTAATTTCTTTTGTAAGTAACCATAGTAAAAGTGGGATAATGTTCGAAAAGGGTGCAATTAATGCACACCGTGGAAGCCTGAACCGTCCGTCGCAAAGCAGAAGACTGTTGCTTCACAAAGTGTAATTCATTCTCATTAATGAATATTAATGCGTTTTTTTTAAATGATAGCGCGCGTTAACACGTTAACCTAATCCTAATATATACTGTAGAAGAAACACTTGTCTTTAAAATGAAACTTGGTTCCATAAAAAAACTGACAAAACCAGAATAACACCTATCAACATCTGTATGGTAACTATTACTTCTACCTAGAGGATTTAGGCCTTTTGAAAGAAAATCTACTTCTCTGTAATTTATTACGTTTAGAATATTATCTTTTTTTTTTAACTCTGTTCTATAGAGAGAAATTTAGGAAACATTGGTTCAAACCTGGTTTAAAGAATTAATTTAATATTTGTTCATTTTGTAACATAATAAAGTAAATGCTCTTTATTGCTTTACTGAAACATTTTGCCTCAGAAAACGTATTAAAAAGTACAAATGTATGAATAAAAACCTAAAAGCACAGTTGATGTCATGCAATTAATTGGGAAAGAAAATCAATTTATAGCTCTGAAACAAGTGTTTATATTTGTTTCTTGCTCAGTATATAGTTCCAACAGGAGGTCTGATTTTTTTTTCTTCTTCCAAGCACAAAAAGTCTACAAAAAGTGAAGATGAAGACAGGGAGAAGCACAGGGCTGTCTAATCTAGTAGACAAACTTTGATAATGACATTCTGTACTTTGTGGCTATGGCAAATGAGTGAAAAGATAATGAGGATGGCAGCAGAAACAGAGGGAAAGAGTGGGAGGTGAAGAAACAGCAAGAGAGATAATGATGATGATGATGATGATGAAGGAGCAACAATAAGGAGTTGAATTTAATGCAACCAGATGATCACATGACCTGTGATCAAAAAAGGTTTAAGCCTTTAACACTGAAGCTTTAGCTCTTGAGCTGATGTTCTTTGAACTACCATAACTGTTTGACTGTTTACGCAAATAAAGTAATTCCAATGGATTCTGAAGCTGGGATAAGCAGGGTTGCTCTGATATGCAAGGCAAGTGTTTTTAACGATTAACTTATACCAACTCAATCTGACGTGGAGAAAAGTATCTTTGCACCAATAAATAACATTTTACTACCATTAAGTGTTGCATTTCAGTACAATACTGCTTTTTTCAGCATCAGAATCCATTTGAATTAAAGTATCTGTGTATACAATCAAACAGTTATGGTAGTTCAAAGAGTGGAGTTGAATGTGTTATTTCTAGCATCAGTCTAAGTGTAATAGGGTAAATAAACTCTTCAGTTTTTTAAGTGTTTCCTCTGGAAAACAGTGTTTTGATAAAAACACCTACAAAACAGAGGGCAGGATAACTTGAACAGAAAGTTTCTTTGGGGGAAAATCAAAGTTAGCAAATTAAATTTATGTTCTACTACAACCAAATACCTCTGTCTGGAATCCTTCCACCAAGATGGCCACCAGCAAGTTAAAGAGAACATAATTTCCAAATGTCATAAGTGCAATGAAGTAGAGGGCAGCGAGAGGGGAAGTGGAGGCCATGCCGTTGTAGAGCACCTTGTTCCAGTCCTCTTGGGTTAAGATCTGTTGAAACAGCAGAAATGGAAAACCACATCAGCTGTTTATCACTTCTGCGATGTTAGAGACCTTGTAGGTTCTTATTTCTAAATATTTTTCAGGGAAAAACAATGAACTCATAAAACTGGACATTGTGGAGAATTTTACCAAATGAGGGAAATCAGTTTTATTAATCAAAGATGTAAAAAATATCAATTTAGAATTCAATCATTTAAAGAAAAAAATTGTGTGACAGATGTGGGGCAGTGATTTTCAGTTAAAAACAGATTTTATTCACATTTTAAAACGTTTTGTTTGGTAAAACAGGAAATAAGCCACGCCCCACTCCTTCTGGTAAAGTACATTATTTCTGAAGAAAGTCAGCATGGTGTTTTGATGTTTTCCTTTCCTGCAGTTTCACTGGCAGTGGTTCTTTTTTTTTATGTCCAAGTCTAAGGGTATTCAGACTGAAGTGCCATAACAGACTTGCTTCGTAACTTCAACAGACTTCGTAACAGATTTAAGTGCCAGGACAGAGGAGGATGGTTCCATTCATTTAAAGACAAATGCACTAAACTACTCCAAGTATGAGTCCTCAGGGACTGTGAGTAACTACAACAAAGTCTGGACGGAATTTGTGAAAACTGAAAAACAGTTAAAATGCTAGCTAAAAAAAAAAAAAAAAAAAACTCATCTCCCTGTTATGTTTTAGTCTAAACATTGAGTTGGGATCAGTTCACACTGCAACATTGTGAACAATTTTATAACTTCATACAAAACAGCAAGACTAAAAAAAAAGAAACTTTAAAACATTTTCTAGAATTTTCAAGACAAAGCTTTGGTTTGAAACAGCCCTGAGTAAAAACTGGGACCATCAGATGCCTTTATGGGAACCCTTGAGCTACATCCACCTTGGGGGCCTGGGGAACAAAAACAGGGCAGGCAAGATAGCAGACAAGTGGAGGTTTTCTCATTATGTCATTTTTTATTTGTAAAAACAGTTTAAACTGGTTTCCAGTATAAAAAACTGTTTGAATGTAAACAAAAAACTTGAGTTTAGTCTATTCTCCTGATTATCAAACCCATAGCTTTATAACTTCTCTACAGAGACAAACATTGTTCCGTCATGTCACTTCCTTCTTAACAAAAACAAAACAAAAAAAAAGATAGCATCCTCCCTTCAACAACTCATCTACTTTTTTTTTCTCTTTTCATGAGTTGTGATGATTTGTAGTAAAGTTTCTTTGAAGTCCATCCAGGCTATTTACATACCAACAATTTTTAAATGTATTGACACAACTTTTTGGGTATTGTGGGTGAGCGTGAAGATTGTTAGTTTGGTTTCTTTTGCGGTGTGTTTGGTCATGTTGTGAGCTGTCCCCCCAAGCCAGTCACTTCAGGGTCATTATAATAATCATTCCCAGCTGTTTTCATTTCTGTTATTTGTTCTCAGACCATGAGTCTCTGGTTTTCAGTTTGTCATTGTCAGATCATCTGTTCATCACTTTATTTCTCCATGGTTTTGTCGTGTTTAGGTTTTTTTTTTATTAGATGTTTAAGTTTCCACCACCAAGCCTGGTCACCTATTAAGTCCTACACCACCACTTTCTGACAGTAAGAGTCTGCATTATTCCATATGAGAAGTAAAAACTGTGGTTTTATTGTTTAACCACTTGTTTTTAAGTTTCATAAGTTCATTAAAGTCGGATTTAGAGAAACTGAGGGCATGACATGGTGGTGTTTCACCAGAAAATGACTTAAAATTAATTTATGGTGGATACTTGGAAAAAAAAACCATCACATACTGCATTGGTCATGTCTGGCCTCATGCCAGCTACTCTGTTGAAAGCAGATAAAACACAAAGTCTGTCTTTATAAGAAAGAAGTCCTAAAGGTTTTTACAGTTAGGTGTTTCTTACCTGGAAAACTGTGACTATGGCCCACAGAAGAGAATCAAAGTTCTTCCTGTCTGGCAGTGTATCTCCATCCCTCTCTGATCCAAACTTACAACCAAACAGATGCATCCCCAGGATACTGAAACAAGAGGTGGCGGGGTCAGGGTCAGGGTATAAATACTTTTGAAAAAGTTGACTTTTAGTAGAGGCTTTCACAGAATTCTTCTGTTGGCTCAGATACACATACGTGAAACAATAAAATCCAATTGAAGATATTAAATACATGTCCAAGAATTGTTTAATTTCCCCCTTTTAGCTTTTGGGAACAAACTGTTACAGGCTTTACTTTCTAAGAGATGAACTGTTAGTATTGGCTAACTGAGTGCAACAAAAAGCCTTCCATGTAATCTTTTAGTCACTTATCAATTGACCAGCAGTTAATTCCAATAAGGCTTGCTTCTTCTAATTATATAATAACAGTGATCCAAAATGTTTGGAATGACTTGGATAAGGATAAGAAATGCCACAAGGCAGGACAAGGTCGGGATAATTACACTTGCTTGTTGTGTAGGGCCTTAGGACAACTTTTGTTGTAAAAGCAGCTAATGCTCTATGAACAAATAAAAACTTTTACCAAGAAAGGAACAACGGTATCAGCACTATAGAGAAGATCACGTTTTACAAATGAAACTGAATTAATGGCATGTGACTAATGAAAGAGTACTCCTGTTGATAGTCCATAGAAACCTGTACTGTGGCCACTGTCATGCTGATTTGATTCAACAGTTTATCCGAAATCTTAGTCTGATTGTATCGTTGCTGCGTGTCAAAAAGCTGAGCCCCACCAAAGATACTAAGGTCAAGGCTTTCTTCAGTCATCCTCCATCCTCCTCTTACCTGAAGATAAAGATGAAGAGCATGAGCAGCATGCAGAAGGTGGCCACATTGTCCATGGTCTTCATTAGCACCACCAGCTGTCTCTGCAGAGCTGGCATGAAACGGACTAGCTTCAGCACCCTCATTAGTCGGAAGGTCCTCAGCACTGACAGACCACCCCCTTGCTGGCCAATGATCTCCCAGACACTGTTGGGAACCAGCACCAAGATTCATCACATAAACATCTAAACAGGCATCCCAGAAACATTTAGTTGGACAAGTTGGTATTATCTTGGATTATCTTGTGGGTCAAATGGGATGTTCAATAATGCACGTTTGCCCTAGATCCCTTGGTCTGGGTGGGGCTAGAAAGCCCCATAAAAAGCTAAACAATGGGTCTCACATACTTGACCAAAGAACTACTTAAAACCATACAAATTCACAAAAACTTTTTTAACACTCCAAGCAACAAGAATTTTTGTTGAGAGGAGAGGGTATGCCAGGAGTCCCCTTGAAAGTTCTAGGTAGTCCCCTAGAAAGAGCCCCTAAATGAGGCTGGCATAGATAAATGAGTTACTAGTCAAAAGTAGTGCCAGCTGAACATATTCAGCATACAGAATCTAAAAATGCCTACTTGAGACAAATTAGCTTTTGGAATTTCTGCACCAGACATCTCCAAACTGGACCCCGGTTCTAAATGGTAAATGACGTTTACTTGTACAGTGCTTTTCTACCTTGCTTGAAGGACCAAAGTGCTTAACAGTCACAGTCCCATTCACCCATTAACACACATTTACATTCTGATGGCGGCTCCACTGCAGAACACTGGTGCCGACCTATAAGCACCAGAGCAAAATGGGGTTCAGTGTTTTGCCCATTAACAATTCAACTCATGGGTTGGCAAGGCGGGAACCAAACCTAAAATCTTCCAATCAGGGGTCAACCGCTCTACCACAGCACCAACTAGGCAAGGCTAGATAATGGAGGCACTAACTGGTATCAGTTTAAAATGACAAGGTATAAATATTTGGGAATAGCTTATAAATTTGCCAATTGTAGACACACTGGTAGGCCCCTCTGGTCCTGGACCCTCGCACTAACTTTTACTATTGATAGGAAAGTCAGTTGGAGGTAGGCCAAAAGCTGCAATTCACTTTTAAACAAAAAAAAAAAACATCTTAGTAAATTAAAATGTATAGTCATCAATGTAAACTTGATTGTTAATGGTTCCTCCAATCTAAGCTTGCCTCGTTAGGGGCAGGGATCCAGTTTTAGGGTGCCTGGTGCAGACATTCCAAAAACGTATTTTTCTGGATAAAAAGGTTTGAGACTCTACATTGAATACATTTGGGACTACTTTTGATTGGTATCTCTTCATGTATGCTAGCCTGATTTTCACACCTTTTTCGCGGAGTCTCCCCCAAAATAATCTCTGTCAATTGAAGTGTTAATAAAATTTTACTGATACATAAAAATTCAATTAAAAAACAAAGAGATGATGAGAAATGAGCACAGGTTTACTTCCGCGCCCACAACTCACAGGTGAATTTCTTAACTCCTGCCGCTCTGCAGAAACTATGTCCAAGAAAACCACACAAGTTATTCGATTTTGGCTAAAAATGGCATAATCAAAATTAAAAGATCTCTGGGAATGCTTTGAAAATAGATCGAAAATGATCGGAGTGGGGCTAGAAAGCTAAAACAAGTCACTGAAAAATTTGTTTAGTAGTAATGTAAATATATACAAAACCTTTTTATTTCTCTTCCAACATTTAAAGGTTGTCTCACATTTCTTTGATGCTGTTGTTCAGTATGATTTTTCTTCGCATCGTTTTTTGCCCTACTTTAAATTTTAACTCCATCCTTATATTTTTTAAGGCATTTATTTGACCTATTGGGATCTGTTTCTGTAAACCTTTATCTTTTGTTTGTCTTTAGCCCCCTAGCTCTGTTAGCCTCCATGGTGTTGACTTTTTACAAGGTGCAGTTACAAATAAGAACTTGAATGAATCATGAATAAAGGCTGAATTTCCCTTTCAGACTACTTTTTGTAAAATCTAAAGCTTTATTTGGAAATTATGAAGAAAACTACCCAAAGGCTATTGACCTCTGGGTGAGTACGTACCTGATGACCACAATTATGCCATCAAATATATTGTAGGGGTTCTTGATATAGCCAAAGGGTCCGTAAACCAAAACCTTCAACAGCATCTCCAGAGAAAACAGGCTGGTGAACACAATGTTACTGATCTCCAGAGCATTGGTCAGTTCTTCAGGCTAGAGAAACAGACAAATAAAAAAGTAAGACACTCAATACAAGATGTTGAATTGGTACAGGAAAATATTTTACATCTCTCAAACACATTTAAGTCCAAGTTTGTGTTCTTTTTCTTTGAGCTGCTAAAATAATCTTAAACCCTTATTCTCATCTGCATCCTTCGGCACAGCTGCAGTTTCTCAATGGAACTTCTTTTTGTGTGAACTTAGATATGCAGTTTATGTGCAAACAAAGACATTCAAATATTTTAGAATTTTTGTTAAATTTCATTCAGCTGAAAGAGATTATTAAAACAAAACACTATTTGGGGCTGCACGGTGGTGCAGTGGTTAGCCTCACAGCACGAAGGTTCCCGGTTCAAGTCCTGGCTGGGGGACCTTTCTGTGTAGAGTTTGCATGTCCTCCCCGTGCATGCGTGGGTTTTCTCCGGGGACTCCGGCTTCCTCCCACCGTCCAAAAACATGCTTCATAGGTTAATTGGTTACTCTAAATTGTCCCTAGGTGTGCATGTGAGTGTGTATGGGTGTGTGATTATGGCCCCAAGACAGACTGGCGACCAGTCCAGGAGTGTCCCCTGACTTTGCCCATGAGTGGCTAGGCTCCGGTAGCCCCATGACCCCGAAAGGGATAAAACGGTTTAGAAAATGAATGAATGAAAAAACCCTATTTGCTTCTGCTTTTATTTTTACATATATATTATTGGCTTTTTTTTAAGTGTTCGAAACCCAAACCCCTTTATTATGTTAAACACAGCTCTAATTTACAGAGTTAACTATTTTAAAATGTTGTAGAACTGATTCCCCTAAAACTTTTAGTTTAGCCAACTAAAACCTTTTTTTTGTCTTATTAAAAAATAGCAGGAAAAAGACCAGAGAAGACAACTGTAAAGCCCCAAAAAGATCACAAACCAGAAAATAAGATTCAACGTTAAGTTATGACTGTTTTTTTTTTGGACATCAAAGTGGTTCACTCACCACATCACAAATGACACCAAACAAAAAATATCACAACCTGAGCTGATAATGCACACATTCAGCATGTCAGAAAAGTATAAACAAATAAAGTTTCATCATTTAGAATGATGCTTTTAACAAATCATACTAACATTACTAAAACTCCTTCATTAATTGCTATAAGACAGACAACTCTCATTACTAAACTTTTGACAGAAGTGAAAGTAATTTTGGCTCTTTTTCTGGCAAAGTTCCTTCCACTCCCTTTCAAACAATTGCTTGAAGTTAACCAATAACAAACATTATCTGCAGAAGGATGTGAGGCACATAATAATTAAGAAGACGGGCTACGGATACTGACTCAGAAATGGAGCAACCATCAGTTACCTCCTCTACATAGATGACATCAAGCTATACACTAAGAGCGAGTGCAGCATTGATTCCCTGATCCACACCACCAGGATCTACAGTACTGACATTGGGATGTCATTAGGGCTTGAGAAATGCAGTTGGATGGTGACAAAGGGAGGCAAGGTAGTCCACACTGAAGGGGTCTTAGTCCCAGAAGGTACAATAGCAGACATTGAGGACAGTTACAAGTACCTTGAAATTCCACAGGCAAATATGGAGCAGGCAACAAGGAAAGCTGCAACAGCCAAATACCTCCAACGAGTAAGGGAAGTCCTGAGAAGCCTGCTCATTGGCAAGAACAAGACCTCGGCAATAAACAGGTATGCACTGCCAGTCATCAGATACCCTGCAGGAATAATCAGATGGCCGAAAGAAGAGATACAGACCATGGATGTTAAGACAAGAAAGCTCCTTACCATACGTGGAGGGTTCCATCCCAAATCCAGCACCCTGAGACTGTATGCTAGCCACAAGGAAGAGGCAGGTGAGCGTGGAAGCCACTATCCAGGATGAAACATCCAACATGCATGAATACATCAAACTCAAGGCCCCAACTGACAGTGTGCTCAGTGAATGTCTCAGCCAATGGACAACAGAGAATGCAGTGCTGGAGGACAGATCATCATGGGATATACCACCGAACCATTACTGAAGTGGCTGATATCAAGAAGTCCTACCAATGGCTAGAAAGGGCTGGCCTATAGGACGTAGCACTCATCCTGGCAACACAGGAACAAGCCCTGAGCACCAAAGCAATAGAGGCTCAGTTCTACCACACCAGACACGACCCAAGGTGTAGACTGGGCAAAAAGGCGCCTGAAACAATCCAGCACATAACTGCAGGGTGTAAGCTACTGGTCAGGAAGGCATACATTGAGCACCACAACCAAGTGACTGGAGTAGTATCCAGGAACATGTCTGCAGAATATGGACTGGAAACCCCAAAGTCAAAATGGGAAAACACTTCTGAAAGTGGTAGAGAATGAGAGAGCAAAGATCCTGTGGAACTTCCAGATACAGGAAGACGGGATGGTAATGGCAAACCAACCAGACATTGTAGTGGTGGATAAAGAACAGAGGAAAGCTGTTGTGGTGGATGTAGCAGTACCAAGCGATTTAGTACGTAGAGTTTTTATTTTTTGTTTTAGCTTTTGCCAGCCAGTTGATGTATTTATGTTTTATCACAAATAGATAAGAGTTGGTTAAAATAACTTGATTGATTTAGCTAAACGTGGCAGAGATAAAAAGTTTTCTTCTTTCCGTCCCTTTTCATTTTCACAAAAAAAGCAGAATGTTATGACATTTATTGTTGTGTTCTATGAAACGGAAATATATAAGTAAATAAAACACTGCATGATGGGATCTGTAGTTAGTTTGTTACCAGCGTGAAAAATCACCGGACCATTAATACCAGCAATACAAAATTATATTACAAGCTGGATATAATTACACGGCAGGATGTGGGCTTGACTTTGACACGTGACGTAAAGGATGGCAATATGTTTTTTAAGCTCTGAAGCACCTATTGTATGGATTCAAGAGCCATATCAGTGAAACACACAGCTTTAAAACACTAACTTCTCATTGTGCCTTTCAGGATCCTTAATGCTCCTGCAGCAATTCATGGTCTTATCAGAAACGGTTATATGGACTCAAATTTTGTTGTAGCTGCTACACACCGTTAACCAAATTCAGCTTCTCTTTATCACAGAACAAAAGTAACACATTGAAGTATTTATGATGTGTTAATACTGACAAGAGTTTTGCTGTAACTTTGTTGCATTGATGCAGATTTGTAGCTATGCTGCAGCGTTGTAGCATTGTTGCAGCTCTGTGTAATTGTTAGGTTCACAGATGAAAAGTCTTCTTTGAACAATCTGTATAGCTGCAGCCGGTTAACACAACTAAACACTCTCACACCAACAGCTGCATTATACATGTGGTAATAATCCAGGAGAAGAAATTCACATTTCTGAGGAGAGACATGGACAAGAAACATCTCACTCTGAGACTGAGGCTAAGGTCACACCCCACCCACCCACCTGCCCAATTGTTTCAGCTTATACAAAAACAACTATCATAAAAACCTCTTTCTCAAATAGCCACTCAAAGGAAAACACATTTGCATGCATTAAATTGCACAGAAGCTGAAGGTTTGCACTTTCTTTCTCATCTCAACTGATTATTGACCAGTGAGGGTAGCTAACTCTGAAAGAATGATGAAAGATGAAAGAATCCAGCAATGTGAGTACAAAAGATGAGTAAAAAAGATGCTCTTAATTTCCTATTTGCTTCCTTCAAAGGTGATAAAGGGACCGGGCCGTTTGGCATTAAACTCCTGTTAGATGAAATGTTTGTTTGATGCAGCGGAGGCTAACCCTACTGCAGGCAAAAGCCCTCTGTAGCCATTCATTAGATTCACAGGTGTCCACTTTGTTATGGAAAGGGACCCACAAAAAGAAGCAAAGAGAAACAAATCCAGAATCAAACCCCCATCCTGGCTAGCAAAGCTTGTCCCTTACGTTCACATGATTGAAAGAAGTTCAAGGACTTGCCACAGATTGGGGAATTAGTTTATTTCAAGCAATCATCACAAAAAACTACAAAAGACAAACAAATAAATATGTATACATAGATATCAAACCTCATTGGTTTGAGCTGATTGGAAAGTAAATAAGAAGACAAAAAGATACATACAAATATAAATTTCTCCATTCTAGTTCATTTTAGTCATAAATTTATACATTTATTACGTGACACAATGAATCTATTAATGTAAAGCCTGTCAAATAGAGTTTGGTTCATTGCCTAAAAGGGAGTGGGAGGACATGAATTTGTATAATTCCACTATAATTATGTTTTAAATGTTTTAATAATCGCTTGAAAGTGAATGGAAAGTATTCATTTTCTAAATCGTTTCATCCCTTTCGGGGTCACGGGGCTGCCGGAGCCTAACCCGGCCACTCATGGGCGAAGGCACAGGACACCCCTGGACAGGTCATCAGTCTGTCGCAGGGGCCACACACCCATGCACACACACATCCACACCTAGGGACAATTAAGAGTAACCAATTAACCTGTGAAGCATGTTTTTAGACGGTGGGAGGAAGCCGGAGTCCCCGTAGAAAACCCACGCATGCACGGGGAGAACATGCAAACTCCACACAGAAAGGTCCCCCATTGGTGACACTGTTTCAAGTCCCCCAGCCAGGACTTGTGAGGCAAGAGCGCTAACCATCGCGCCACCGTGCAGCCCCTGGGAATGGGAAGTAGCGAAATATAAACATCCCTAATGCCAATCGTGTTTAACTTAACTTTTTATGTTTTACATGGTTACCATAATGTGGTTCTTAACTTGTTTAGTTATTCATGCTTAATCAGTCAAATCCATAAGTGTTGATAATATCAAAGAATACAGATAAAGTAGTTATTGATTAACATACGAAGTCATTACATTATTCGAAGAACTTCTACTATATATCACACATCAAGTATCAAAATGGAGTACACATTGATTGTTGTCAGAAAAGATTATTACATTATTCCAGAATTAATTCTTACACCTCAGTCAGGTAACAATTGAGGCATTCCTGTCAATTGTGATCAGAAAATATTGTTACATTAATCCAGAATTCGTAATCATTATTAATGTTGTACACTTTTTTTTTTGCAAAAATCTGTGTCCTTGTCAGGACTGAACCAAGCTATAGTTATGGTTAATGACAATAAATTGGCCATATTCTGTAGATAGTCCATGGTGGCTGCAAATGTTGTTGTTTGTTTGGTAACCAAAACCCTAACCCTCTTTCCAGGTCTGTTCGGCCAAGAATAAAGCACTGACTGCAGAGATTTAGAAAATCATGTGCTTGAAAATAATAGCAGCAATAACAAAAGCACACCTAGAAGATCATCTCGCTCTATGTCGCAGCTTTGTTTGTTTCAATTGGAACTCACCAATTCTTCTTTTACGGTCGTTTCTGGTATTTTAGACAGTTCATCGCTTGTCAACAAACAATTGAAAGTGTGACGCATGTAAACAATTGTTATAATAGGATAAAATTTTTTCAGGGCCCATGTACACAGTTCTATTTTAATCCGATCAAAGACATTTTGCACATGTAAACGCAGCTAGTGAGATTCTGATGAACTGCTGTAAAAGCGTTAAGATGGAAAAAAACACTTCAATTTTGAAACTTTCTGAGACATTTCTGCAGATTTGACATTTGAAGTAGGTAGTTTGAGGATTCAAATCAAATAACATCAAAGCCTCCTTTACCCCAACATGAAACTAAATTCCTTTACTCTGAGAAGTTTTACCATGAGCATCTGCTGTCTGTTTCACTGGAATCTCAGTCAAGGTTAATGCATGTGAAAGCTGCCTGTGGGGATTGAAGTAACCCAACAGAGCTCTTGTCAATATAGCCCTGAATCAATACTGCAGTAAGTGCTGCAAAGCCCCCAGTGCAACAGCAGCCAGCCTTTTCCTTTGTCTTAAGTCTGATTCCAGTGTTTTAGATGTTCGAAGAATGCCAGGAAGGGATTA
The DNA here is from genome assembly GCA_036245035.1 of Adrianichthys oophorus. Lineage (NCBI taxonomy): Eukaryota > Metazoa > Chordata > Actinopteri > Beloniformes > Adrianichthyidae > Adrianichthys > Adrianichthys oophorus. Next base: position 22,906,036 of record BSAI01000012.1, on the reverse strand, counting down.
ATTTTTGTTAAAAACCTAACATTTACACATGAGCAAAAAGAACTCCAGGTTTAAAGCAAATTAAGTGACTGGGCTGTGAAAGGTAATATACATTAGCAAACCGGAAAGAACTGCGTTAATGTTACCCATCTTACATCTAAGAATATTAAGGAATTTTACATAATCCTGCATGCCAAATAAAAAATACAGCACAAAAACCTCACAGCAAACAAGTAACTCCGCCCTGAAAAACTCCCACATGACAAACAGTTTTCACCTTTAGAAACCCCTCACTGCACAAAAACCACCCTTTAATCTATCATTCATTTTAAATTCTATATCTAAAAAAATGATTTAAGGAAATCAGCTTTATAAAACAACTTGAATAAAACAAGGAAATATCTTGTTTTGCTTATTTTTTTGTCTCAATTTGTGCAACTATTATACAAACATTAAAAACACACCAAAAAGAATCTCTGTAGGTATAAATGACAGTTTTCAAGAATGAGAAAACCTGATAGGATGAACAATAAACAAGCAGAAAAATATCCAGAAGACTGGTATGCTCATGTCTTCACAGTGAGGGGTGAGGGAGGAACTAAAGAAGCAGTACACAATATTTAAAAGAGTGAATGAAAGGCTCAATCATCTAATGAGATCACAGATCTAAAAGAATTTTGTGCTGGACTAATGACACACTGCAGTATGATTTTTTTTTTTTTTTTTTGCAGGAGAATATGGTGTCTGAAAGTGACGGGTGCATATGTCTGTGTGCATAGTTTGTTTTTCTCTGTCTGGTGAGCGTTTTTCAAAAGTATTCGTTGATGAGCTGCTTGTATTTGCACTTGTCTTTCCTTAGGGTTCTTTGTGCTGCTGAGTAGATCTGAGAGTCACCAGACTTAAATGCTAAGTCCCGTTGTTTCAGCGGGGCCTTTACTTTGTAATAAAATCACAGTTTCTGGCTTGGGAACATCTTAGGTCTTCCAATCTGATCAGAGAGAGGTTGAGATGGTTTAAGAGTCCCTGATATGGTAGATTTAGATTTGAATGTGCGTTGGATATGGAGGTTAGACTTGGATGTTGCAGCAGACTTGTTCCGATGTTCTTTTGTCCTTCTGGTAAAGTTGATGTATTTACTTGTGCAGAACAGGCTTCAGGTTTGCATGTTCACCTCCACAATAACACCACCATCTGGTTGTAGTGACAGATGCTGGTAAATGGAACGAAGTAGCTTCTCCATTGCTAGCTCAGCATTAGCCCTCGGTGGGACAGAGATTGCTACAATAGCCACATAAAATTGCAGAAGCAGACAAGATGGTCTGCATTGCAGCAGTACGAATCCAACGTCCAAAGAACATATTTTACTTTTTACTTTGACATTAGTACACCAGCTGCTGTTTGTATAAATACCAACTCCTCCTTCCTCTCTGTGCCTACCAGAATTTGGCAGTTCGATTCTGCTCAGTGTGGCCTTGTAGCTTGAGATTTATTTCTGCATCTTAATTTTGATAGTTTGGTTGTAAGGAGATGGCATGGATGGTTTGAACACATTAGACTTTAAATGAGCTTGTAGGCCCTTTGTTATTTGACGTCTCTTACTATGGGCTCAATATAAAGACTTAAAGATTCAAAACCGCAACTGCATGTTCGCACATAAATCAAGTTACATCAAACCGCAAAATGAATCTGCTCAAAAATTTGGGACTGCAAATGTGTAAAGAGGGATCTGCATGCTCGTAAAAAAGATTTGGATTTGAGAAATAATTTCAACATTTTTTTTGCAAATGCGAAGCAAAAAACTGCGTACGAGCTTCTAAAGTTGTGGTTGCAAATTCCTGACTTTACACATCTTTATGATTGGAAAGCCACAAACCAAACTGTCCAATCAGAGAGCAGGTAGCTTCCTGCCATCTCGCCCTACCGCAGACTTTAATGGGGATTTCAGTGTTAACATGACCGAGAGGAATGTACAGTCTTTCGTTTTTTTTTGTGGCGTTTGGTTGTGTCACTTACGTGCATTAAAACCGCCAATATGCTTGAATAAAGGGCCTATACATAGAGTCCCGAAAAATCGATTGCTCAAATTTCACATTCGTGTGGTTGAAGTTTATTTAATAAACTAAACATTTTTTGGACGTTATTGATCCTGTAACAGGAAAATTATTTTGATAGCCATAGCTCTGTTGAAAATAGAATAAAACCGATCATGTTACAGGGATCTCCAGCCGCATTTTGTGGTAGTCAGGCAACAGCAGCTGATTGTGTAAACAATACACCAGCGGATAGTTTCCGACTCAGGAGAGGTGGAAATCAGCTGTTGTTGCCTGCCTGGCACCAAAATGTTTTGGGACTCAATGCATATGACTGACTTTGACAGTTTGTTAATGGGGAATTTCGTATTCAGTACAAGCAATAGTCAAATTCAAAACAAAGACAAATCATACTCAAAACAGACATGTTAAAGATAAAACTAAATGTTTCATTCCTACTTTTCTGCACAAAGTATAAATTTATGCACAACTTTTTGTTAATGAATACGTTTCTCTTTGACAGATTCCTTACCCCATACCTGTGAGCCAGTGTCAGAGGGCTTTTTAAGGACTGTTTTGATGTTGAATTTTGAGTTTTCTTTAAGTTCTAGGGCAGGTCTGCCCAATCCTGGTCCTCCAGTTCCACCACCCTGCCTGTTTTCCAGATCTCTCTGCACTTCTTGCTGCTGATTACTTGGATCAGGAGTGTTCAGTCAATGAAATAAGGATCAGTCATTTAATCAGCAGAGAACAGTGAAGAGAGAGCTATAACAGGCAGGGTGATAGATCTGAAGGACCAGGATTGGGCAGTCCTGCACCATGGACTGTGTGATTATAGTATTTTAAACATTCTCATTTTGGCCTTTTTTATAATTGACAGAGTTTCATTCAATGCAGTTTGAATGTCAAACAGATTAAAAATTCTACTGTGCCAAACGAAAACTATTGTGAGCAGATGGAACAAACTGGAGTGTCATGCTGTAAAAGATTTCTTGTTCCTGCAAATGATTCAGATTTACACTTTAAGCAGAGCAGGCCTGCCCATTCTCAGCTCTCACAAACCTGTGTCCTGCTCATCTTCTATCTGCTCCTGCTTTGGATACCTCTCATTAGTTCAACATACTTGATCCAGGTAACAGTTAGCAGGACAGATATCTGAAGAAAAACTAGGACAGCAGTCCTCTAGGCCTAAGGTTGAACCTACCTGGTCCAAGAAAGCAGGACATGTTTCCGTGTTTAACAATCTAGAAATGTAAGTAAAATTTACAGGAAAAAAAAACTTAATGCTGTTTTTTTTAAATTCAAATAATCTTGCAAAAACAAAAGATGAGAACATGGACAATGAACACTAACTTATGTGGCTCACGGAATTATATTTATATTATATATTATATTATTAATAACAAAAGAGCAACTACAAAATATACATTATTATAAATTAAAATAAAATAATGTTTTACTTTCCCATTATAAAAAGCAGACTGAGTCACAGTGCAGAGAATATCCTGGAGACAGATCAAAAGGTGCTGTTATATGTAGGGCTGGGCGATAAAACAATAGCTATTGATTTAGCGATAGTACTTTTTCTCGATAGTAAAATGGGCCTATCGCTATAAACTTTTATTTTGAAGGGTCCGAAATTAACACTCGCCAGTCGCGAGCATTTTCTCCTCTTTGGCTAGAAAAGTTAGAGGATTAGTCACCACATAGAGTAATTGTTTGTTTAAACTTAGTCATGCTTATTAGCTATTCTTCTGGTGAATTTCTTTTGTCCTTTTTTTCTCTACCGTCTGCACACAAGGTAAACAAACACACACAAGACATGCTCCACCCATGCAGCCACTTTACCTGTGCAGAATTTAGTTTGGCTGATGAAACAGTGGAACATGTGGCAAATTATAACAGGATAAAGTCAGAACTGGAGGATAAAGCTGCTTCACTTAAAGCAAGAACAGACAGATTAATAAAATGTGTTGATTTAGAGACATCACTGTTTTTGGACACTAATGCTATGATGCTAGCTTGCTGTTCTGTGTGATCAAGGACCGGTTTTAAAGTCGAACAGTATTTTCACTGACCAACGTTTAAGACACGGCGGATAAATACAAGATTCATTCAAAGGACATTCATAAATACTGCATTTTCTAAATATTAACAGAATTGAATACACTGTTTTAGCAGCGTCTGTGAAGCATCACAGAGTCTGTGTTACACTGAAAAGTGTGACCTGTCAGATGTTGTGCTCAATCCTCCTTAAAGCTGCAGCTTTAATTTCCGTAATGATATATAATGACAATAACCCAAAACATGATACTGTTTTCAGGCTATTTTTGTTATGATTTAATATCAAATGTGATCACCTGTAAGCAAAATTAGAAAATCTCTAGTAAATCCGTCCTTGTTTTCTCAGCATGTTTGAATTTCAGTTTACAGTTAGATGACAATAGTTCATACCATTTATAAATTACTTTTATGTAATTTCATTTTACTAAAAAAAGAAAAGAAACATTTTAAAAAGTAAAATGCCATAGGCATTACTGTGTAGAATAATGTTAGAATTTGGCCCAAAGATTTTTAAAAATTTAGATTTTTTTTTTTTTAATCGACTGGCCAACTTGGCCAGTGTCTCAAAAATAAAATTTCGGCCCTTGTGTGGACGTATTTAAGTTATTTAAAATCCAACAAAAAACAGAGTAATGTGCACTGCAAACTGTGCAAAAGGCATGTTTCCTCTAAAACTGGAAATACCACCAAAATTTTTTATCACCTGAAGCAGTCCCACCAAGTGTGCTCAATCTCAGACTAAAGTAAACTATAATTCTCCAGCAAAAACAACAAATTTAATACCTTTGCACTAGCAACAGTCTAAACTACGAAAGAAATTCAGAGAATTTGCTTTTAGTTCCTATCTTAGTCACAGGATATTGACAAAAATGTTTTTAAATGTTATGTTTGTTCTGAAGAATTTGAAACTTTAGAATTTATTTGTGGAAATAATGCTTTGTTTTTGAATGGAACTGATCAAGCAGTTTAGTGTTCTGTTTTATTTATGTTCTCTTTTGAAACTCGAAAGCTTTTGCTTTAATTTTGAGTTTAGTTTATAATATATATATTTTTTTTTAGTTTTCTGGGAAAATTAAAAACTGTTGCATCATGTTCATTCAGTGCATCTGTTAGGATAGGAAATAAATCTTTAAATCTAAACAACCTTCTGATGATTACTAATTTCTCTAATGAGCCACAGAGTGTTCAAATTTGACAAATAAAGTTATTTGGTTTATATCGTGATATATATCGTTATCCCCTGACATGAAAAAAAAACCCCAATATCGTCATATTTAAATTCAACTGTCGCCCAGCCCTAGTTATATGTTCTTTCAAGATGTAAATGATCCTGCTGTATTGGTGGTTGTCATGACATCTCAAAGGGGGTGAAGCCTTGCTGAACATATTCTGTAAATAGGGAGTATCAGTGTGCCTTTACACGTCTTTACTTGATAAATCCTCAATAGTGAGAAACTGGTTCAGGAGTGCTGGATTATACGACTCCACACTCCTGTGTAGGTCTTGCACAGTCCCAGCGTGCTGCTGCTGACCATCTGTCTACTCCACAGTGTAGTCTGTGATATATCTAAAATGTGTCTTCAGAGCATGAATACCACCCACAGTCACTTTACTGTGTCTTAGTGTAACTGTGTTTAGTAAACTAGGGAGCAAATATTCATAAAAGCAACAGCCCAACTGCAAAGGTGTTACAGCTATAAAAACAGATTCTGTAACCATCAAAGTACAACCCCCAAGGTCACAGAAGACGGTGAAGTGGTGCACAAGAACAACTGCTAAAGCAAAAATTTGACGATGTACTGAAATATTCTGCAGATCTAACAAAGGCACATGAATATATAAAAGTCTTATTTGAAGGAAAGAGACTGATAATGTTAGAATTATTTTTTTAAGAGGTTAAATAAATGAAAGCAGTTTTTTCTTATATTAGGACTCGCCACGTGCACTAACCTGTTCATGGTATTCAATCCCCATGCTTAGAGTATTGATCAGAATAGCGATCATAATTCCTCTGCCAAAGTACTTGCTATCCACAATCTTCCTGAAAGTATCGCACACCAGCCTCCAGAAGTGAACGGCCTTGGCTGCTGTCTTGCCCAGCCTTTGATGCGTCTTTCTGGACTGCCAGCCGTCTTTATGATCCCTGCGATGGAGATCCTGGGTGAACTCAAATACCCTGTCACTGTCAGAGTCACCAGGTGTATCATTGCCTTCCGTTTCAACCTCTAATTTGCTGGCACATAACGGGCAGCTGTCTGGATCAGATGTCAAAATGATGGTGTCCATAGTGCTGGTGGTGGTGTTCAGGTCTCGAGCTGAAAACTGATTGGAGAGCTGAGCTGCAGGCGAAAGATAAGAGGAGATACAAAATGATAGAAACTGAAGCTGTATGCTTGTGATTGATCAAAAAAATGCCTACATCTTTAAAAGCCTTATCAACATCAGATTGTGCTGCAGTTGCACTAAATGGATTGTTTTCAATGTGGTTTGGGTGCCAGTCGAGGGGGTTTGCCTTGGCAGCATAAACCCCGGTCGTGGAACTTGGCTTTTTGGACATGGAACGTCACCTCCCTGGGAGGGAAGGACCCTGAGCTTGTGCGGGAGGTCAAGAGGTACCGGCTTGATATAGTTGGGCTCAACTCTACGCACAGTCTGGGCTCTGAAACTCAGTCCCTTGAGAGGGGTTAGACTCTCTACCATTCTGGAGTTGCACATGGTTAGAGGTAGCGGGCTAGGGTGGGCTTACTCATGACCCCAAGCTCAGCTGCCAAGTGTTGGAGTTCACCCCGGTGGACGAGAGAGTTGTGTCCCTTCACCTTCGAGTGGGGGACAAGTCTCTGACTGTGGTTTCATCTTACGGGACGAACAGCAGTTTGGAGTATCTGGCTTTCTTGGTGTCTGGGAGGGGCCCCGACGGGGGGACTCTGTTGTCCTTCTGGGGGACTTCAATGCCCATGTGGGCAACGACAGAAGCACCTGGAGGGGCGTGACTGGTAGCAACGGCTTTCCTGATCTGAACCCGAGCATGTTTTGTAGTTGGACTTCTGTGCTTGTCATCGTTTGTTTATAACTTCTTGATGAGAAAAGTGTGAATTGATCAAAATATTTTCTTCCTTAAGTTACTTTGCTTAACTCCTTTTGCACATGATTAAAACAGCTCTGGTTTAAGGGTTAATGACTGAGTCTTCATAAAAGAAAAGGTTTGACTGTCAAACAGAGGATTTATGTCTAAAACAGCTCCATGACAATGAAAATGGGTCACCTACCTCTTAGGGTGCTTGTGTTTAGCTGGCTGGATGACCATCTCTCCAACTGCATGGGAGGCATGTTGAGGCTACAGCTGATATTTGAGAGCGTGCTTGCTGCAGCGCTACCTCGTCTGGACTCTGCTAAAGCTCGGGCCTGGAGGGTGGGGTAGTTCTTAGGACCTGGAGCTGCAAATGGCACAGAGTTCCTTTTCATGGTCTTAGTTGTAGTGAACAAAGGGGTCTGGAAGGGAGCTTGAACAATACCAATATTGTTGGGCAAGGGAGAACAACAAAGAGCTTCAGAATTTTGCACAGTGCAAACTGAATAGGGTGTTCTTGCTACAGAACTGGATACACTGGAGAGGTTTGTGTCTGAGATTGCTGTTGTGATAAAAGAAGGCAGTGCCAAAGCTGGATATCCACTTCCAGCAGTTGCTCGGAGAGTCCTTTCATTGTTGCCATGAGCCTCTACAACCCTCACTTCAAGGACCTTGGCGCCCCCTCCATCTTTGACATTGCCGTTTCTTTGGTGGTAGTGATGGTGGTGGTTGTGATGTTGCATCACATGCTGAACAGACATGGAGTCATGCCTCAAGGTGTTTCTTCTCCTTCTCCTTTGACTGCGTTGAGGTTCTGTGGCCGGAGGTGAGACAGCAATCTTAAGTCCTGCACGGCGAGCCAAAAACCTGCAAGTATGGGCCACTTGTTTGGCCCCTTTTCGGATGATGTGGACCAAGTACTTAAGGAGCTCATCATAGCAGGAACCTGGCTCAGAGACGGAGGCCAGAGTGCTGGCATTGGACATGAAGTGTGCTCGTTGTTCTTTCATTAACTGGCTCTCCCTCTGTTTGGTCTCTGAGAACTGGGTAGCAATGACCACCAGACACAGGTTGATCATGAAGAATGACCCAATCTAAGGGAAAAGGAAAATTAGTTTTCATTGGATGATCACTATCCGTGTATCGTTCGTTCATTCGTTTTTTCAATTTAAAATCAAAAACGAAAAAATTAAAAACCGATCGTTTTTCATTTTTTCGTCTCAAAATCAAAAATTAAAAAACGAATCATTTTTTCGTTTTCCGATTTGTGTCTTAAATCGAAAATGGAGCAAACGGAATAACGAGCGTTCAGTTTCGTTTTTCGCAATTTCGTCTGGAAAGTCTGGGTCAACCGGAAGTAGTTTGCGTGGAGTTTTATTTTGAAAGTTGACCGACTGCTCGTGCTATCAGTTGTCTTTCAACAAAGGGGAAAGATCTTATATTGTTGTTTTGCGACCGTAAAAGGAAACCCAGAGACCCAAGGATATGATAACCGAAAATACTTCCGTCACTTTCCAGGTAAGAATGCGTTTAATGATTTTTTTTTCTGTCACATGTCTCTGACGGTGTTACTTTGTTAGAAGTTTTGCTTTGACAAGGAACTGTTGTTAACTGAAACTCGGGGATGCACAAGAGGAACCCGAAAACCGTTCCTGTTGTCGGTAATAAAGTTGTAAAGGGCCACCACGCAACAAGGAGGCATTAAAGTTACATGTTCATCAACTTCATCATGAGGAGAATTAAAACGTCCAATTTTACATGTAGCTATTTCTGGAGTTTATTAAACCACTTATGTAATTATATATGAAAAAATATTGACTGTAAATACAGTAAAATGCAAAAATCAGCTGTCTCATCTTTTTTGAACCACACAAGTTAACGTAGCTGCAGCGCCCCAAAGTGTGGAATGTGCTGCTAGCTAGCTAAAGCTAGCGTCAGACACCGGTGTAGTTCCAGGGATCAGTGACACAAACAGAGCTCTGTTTGATTAATTTAGGATAAGAAAGGTGAAATGTATGAAACCGTTGTTGTGGAATCATTTGTCAACCAACAAGTAATAATTATTGTCAGAAATATGGATTTAAATTCTGGCAGGAGAAGCTATTTTTTCATAACAGCTGTAGCAGAGAAAATCCAGGAAGTATCCAGAGCCATTTCTTCAGATTCTAACATGACATGTTGTTGTGATCTTTAGCAATGACAGAGCACTGATTCAGTGAAAGTTTTCTTCTTATTTTAAAAATTCACAGAATTATTCTGGAAATATTCTAATAGGAATGTTTTTTGTTTGTGGCAGTGAATCATTTATCTTATTATTTTGATTGTAATCAGTACTGTGTGTTAACTTGTGTTTAAAAAAAACCTCCTAAAATAGATTAAAACTAAATAATGTGAATTTTTCTGCATTACTGCAACATCATCAATAATAAAATAGGAATATGCACTCATGTTTTTTTTCCCAATAATCTAATGAGCTGTGTCCCTTCAGGTGCAATTCTAAAATATCTGGAGATAAGACATTGAGCCACAGGGATCTGAGGAACATCCTGACCAAGAAGCTCCAGGACCATCAGGTTTCTGAGGATTTCTCTGGCGTAAAAGCATCATCTGCACATGTACATGGGCATTGGCCTGTTTTTACTAAACCTGTAGATGCAATAACTGGCCAATTTATTCTCTCATTTATTCAGGACTGATGAAGTAGTCAGAGAGACAATTCAGATTATTCCCCTTCCTCCAAAAAATGAGATTATAGAAGCTTTTAGCATCACTTTCTTCAAAGAACTAGTGAGGAAAAGATAAAACAGACTTAGCTTGATGACTTAGCAAATAAAAAAGCCAGAAACAGACATTTTGAGGACAAAGCACCATGACTGTTACAAAAAATACTGTGTTCTTATTAGGTATTATAAGTTTGAGACTACGATAGTCAAGCATTATTTTAACTGTTCATTTGTTGTTTTAATTGCAACTGTTAGTTTATTGAATCTCTTCAATTTATTGTAGTCCCCCCCTTGTAGTCATAAATAGTGTTTTTTTTTAAAGATAGAGCTTAGTAGACCAAAGGGGTTAGGAATCTCTTCACTACAGTTTACAAAATGAAGGCCCTTAACCAGCATCTACCATAGGGCCCCCACAAGACTAGAAACGGCCCCAGCCAGCCTGGATGATTCTGTGATTCATAAAGTAATTATATGGGATCAGTGTTGCTAAATATATATTTAACATTTAAATCAGTAAGCAAGTTATGTGTGAAAAAAACATTCAAATACACTGAAAATGACATTTGAACATCTACATAAACTGACACCTACAGTAAACTCCAATAAAACATCAAATACGATGTTGAGTTAAAATGTGTGATTTCTGCAGGTCAAGTTTTTAGAAGTAAAGTTCCAGAAAAGTTTGTGCAGAGCCAGAAGAACAGAGGACAGCTCTACAAGGGAATAAAAAGAAGACTAAAGTCATTTCACCATGGTATATAGCATACAGACAAATCACTGACAGATTTCACTGATTTATGTTCAATACAATCATTAATTTTTTGACTCTAATCTTTTTTAAATTGCAGGTCCTTTGGAAAAGCCTTTTTTTCTTGACCTGCTGGTTGAGTCTGGTTGGTTGTTAAGGACGTCTTGAGGAAGAGGAGCCGTGATTCCTGCCTAAAGTTTCAGGCTCATGAGCAGGAAAACAACATCCAAAAGGACTGCATCATATTGGACTTGTTTTATTTAGGAGTTGGTGTTTACTGGCTCCATGTTTACCATTTTAAGTTTAAAGCTTTATTAACACAGTTAATGTTGACATTTTCAAAGCTGTTTAGAAATGTCTCTTCTTGCTGGTAAAACTGAATGCTGACATGAGTGTTATAATGGATATAAAAATAAACAACATGGTTTCATGGCAGAGCAGTATATTTATTACAAACTTAACATGAATATGTTTTTCAACAACAGAAACACAGAGACAGTTAGGGGTTTTGTTTTGTAGCTTCTTTATGCATTCAAATATTACATTTATAGTCAGCATGTCTGTCAGTAATATTTATTAGATGAAGAAATGCATCTGGAAAAAGTCTGTTTGTGGTTAAATTCTGTATCAGAAAGAGTCGTGTCAGGAAAAGTCTGTCCACGCTGCTGCTCAGCATCACATCTGTCGTGCTCTGATAAAGGATCCTCTGCAGATGAAGAAACCTCGGTAACAGACCCCAGCTCCTGCTCATACATGCTTGCAGCTTCCTCGGCACTGGACTCCAGCTCCACTGAAATCCCTGGGGAAAACCAGCAGATGCAGTTGGTCTTTTATTCAGAAATCAAGCTCAGCAAAATGAGGAGAAAACAGGCAAACACCAAAACCTGATTAAAATGCATTCCTTCAGTCAAACATGATAGTATTCCTCTGCCTACAATCTAAAATTTTCTGTTCTAAGTATATGACTCTTTGATTTGCTATTTAATTAACATTTTCTTTATTTTCAATATATATTATTTTGCAAATGACTGGGCCAGTCTTATGATTATGGTAAAATATTACATAGGTAAATGCAGATATGGTAAACCCCCCAGTATTACATTGTGTATTAATCATAACATAAATATACGTTTAAGGGTCGTTCTTACCTTCTCTATGGCTGACACAAGTGCAACTTCAAGTTGTCCGTCCATCATGTGTCTTTTTCTCTGGAGCTGGAGCTTTAAACAGAATCTTCTCACAGACATTTTTGAAATCTCTGCATGCGCTTGACTTTACTGAAAGCACTCTGTCACTAAACCTGAATATTCTTCTAAATTAGCCATATTAGCTCTGCAGCTCGCATTGTGTGTCCTCAATAAAGCACTTTAAAAACTACTTCCGGTTGACCCGGACTATTCAGACGAAATTGCGAAAAACTAAACTGAACGCTTGTTATTCAGTTTGCTCTATTTTTGATTTATCACACAGATCGGAAAACAAAAAAAACGGTTCGTTTTTTTGTTTTTTTCATTTTGGGTTTTAAGACGAAAAAACGAAAAACGATTCGTTTTTCGTTTTATTGTTTTTGATTTTAAATTGAAAAAATGAATGAACGAACGATACACGGATTGATCACCTACCCACTCTATTCATGTTTGCAACACATACATGCTCAGTCCTTATTGCAATGAATTTGTGTTTTACCAAGAAATTTGACTTACAATGATGAGCAGGATGAAGTAGATGAAGTTGTAGAAAGAGTGAGCATCCATCACAAAGTACATGATGTCCACCCAGCCCTCCAGAGTAATTACCTAAAAAGAAAAAAAAAACAAAGCAGATCACAAGTCTTCAAGATTTTAAGCTCTATTTTTAGCTTTTAAAGAACAAACCTTTGGAAGTTAGAGAAATTATTTGATACAGATATATTTTCAGTCATTTTTTTAACAAAGCAGTACTTGCTGGTACAAACGTGTCAGTTTGGCTATGGTCGGATCTGTATTGTGGGTCTCAAAAACTTACGTATTTGTGAGCACTGTGATAGTAATTTACCCAACAGTTACATGGATGCTGTGTGGTTCTGTACACCTGTCCAGGCTCTCTGGCAACAGGTTAGTGCTGATCTATCAGTCTGGCTTAATGTTTTATTTACAGCTTTACCATCTCATTCAAGTAGCATTTGTAATTTTCATTACTCTTTGTATAGCAAAAAAAAATCCTCAGAGGTTCAGTGGATTCGGGTCTTCACAGTCAACCAAAATGATTCATCAATCAGGGGTCAGTTTGGAGGCTGTCCCCAAACTGCCTTCCTTCCTCATACAACAGCTTTTTGGGGTGACAGGGGTGGGGGGTGTCAACCTGCGATGGACCTTGGGGACAAGGCTGTTTGGCTGTGGTCTCCCTCAAATTGGTTGCCATGCAGCTTAGAGACTCTCTCCTCTCAGTTTTAACTGCACTTTAGACATGCAGGACCCCTTGGTGGTGGTGGTTGGAAAAACATGTTTTCCAACCAACCTGCCACTGAAGCTCATTGGCTAAACACATCTGATCCAGGTAATCAGCAGGTAATTTAATAAGATTTCTGGACTAGCAGGAGGCCAGCCCTTGAGGACTTGACTTTGACACCCCTGTTTGTTTTATATATATATATATACATATATATATATATATATATATACAGACACACACACACACACACAGTGGATACGGAAAGTATTCAAAACCCTTAAATTTTTCACTCTTTGTTTCATTGCAGCCATTTGGTAAAATCATTTAATCATTTAACCATTTTTTCCTCATTAATGTCCACACAGCACCCCATATTGACAAAAAACACAGAACATTTTTGCAGATTTATTAAAAAAGAAAAACTGAAATGTCACATGGTCCTAAGTATTCAGACCCTGCAATATAACAAAGAGTGAAAAATTGAAGGGGGTCTGAATACTTTCCGTATTCCGTAGACCTAAACTGATTTTTTGGGATATTTTTTTTTGTGTCAACAAATAATTATGCAACTTGCCTAATGTTTTTTTGGGTTTAGAGAACAAGCCTATAAACCATCAGCTTGATTTTTTACTTTAATCTATCCAGCCATCATTTTTCATCACCTCATCGGGGACTAGGTTGTTGGGGGCACCAGTCTAAGCAAAGATGCTCAGACATTCCTCTCCCTGAACATTTTCCACAGCTTCTAAGACAGAATCCCGAGGTGTTCCCTGGCCAGCCCAGAGACATGGTCTTTCTAGCAAGTGCCGGATGACTCTGGCCAGAGACTGCCTTGAGCATCTCCCCAATGAGGCACTCAGTCCAGGCACCTCAGCTGGCTTCACTCGATATGGAGCAGTAGCTCTACTCCAAGTTCCGCCCAAGTCACTAAACTTCTCACCCTATCTACAAAGGATCAGCACCCAAACATCCTACGGTGAAGCCCAACCAATCTACGTCTTTCCCTGTAGGTTGGTTGGGTGCTGCTCCTTTGGGTCATGAAACAAAGATTGATCCATAAATTGAGAGTTTCGCTCTCTGACTCGGCTCTCTCTTTACCAAGACATACCAGCATAACAATTGCATGACAGTGCAACAGACAGCAGAGACTTAAAGTACAGACTTCATTCATTTCCAACACCTTGCCCTGAAGAGCTTTTATTTACCCCTGTGACTTGAGATTGGTTGATAGACTGCCTAAGCCAAGAGTCCCCAGCATCTGTTTCCTCAACAGAAGGGTCAAAGAAGTTGAGAAGATCCTCAAAATGTTTTTTCCACCTCTCCACAATATCCCCCAGTCAAACTCGCACCAAATATGATGCCAGCACATGATGGTTTTGCCTGAATTTCTGAGGCCAACTAATGGTCTTCTATGGCTTTAACAAACTCCTCCAATGACAGAGTTTTTGGCTCCACAATAGCCCAAACTGCAGCTGGGTCAGACTTCCGGTACCTGACAGCATCCTCGGAGTCCCACAAGCCAGCCAGGCTCAGTAGAACTCCTAAAGCTTGACAGTACCCCTTATCTCTGGTGTCCACCACTGGGTTCGGGGTTTGCCACAGCAACAGCCCCAGAGACAATAAGAGTTGAGAACATGGTCCATTCAGACTTAACATTTGCAGCCTTCCTCTGTACCTGTTTGAAGTTCTCCCAGAAGACCTTCCTGTTGTAGCCAATCTTACATAAGGCTTTGGAGTATTTAGAAAGCTTGAACGGTGAAGGTTACAGTGGTGTCTGTGGTAATCAGAGCTCTCGGGCCAGTAACCTATTGAGTCAAATTTCTGCCAAAACTCCATGCATGCAATGAATGTTCCATAGAAACAGTTCAGTTCTCCATGCCAACACCTCTACTCCCACGCACTCTTGGAACCTCTCCTGCGTGCTCATAGAAGTATTCTTACGCTCCTGGAATTAGTCCTGCACGCTCATGGAAGACTACCCTTGCGCGCTTATAGAAGTCTTCCTGCAATCGTGGAACATGTCCTGTGCGTCCATATAAAATTCCACATAAAATGAATAAATACATTTTAAAAAGATGGAAATATCAACCTGCATCTTATTGGCCACTTTGCTAATGTCCTCGGCTCGTGAACGTTACTGGAGCACAATTAACCAGTGTATCATTTGTTTTTCAAATTAAAATCAAAAATGAAAAAAGAAAAAAAGGTCTGCTTCTTTTTGAATTTTTTTTTCTCAACTTGTCCTGTCCAAGAGCTGAGCAAACAAATATGAGCTGAAAGCCTCTTGTGTTGGACAGATTTTACTGTTGCAATAGGGGATTATGAATCTTCTGACACACAAAGTGCATATTTGTATAAGCCGCTTCCGCCCAACGCCCAAGGGAAGTGAGGGTCCCCGGAGAGCGTTGTAAACATGTGGTGACCAGGCTCACCCACTGGTAGAATTTTGGAGAGGCCCAGCCATCAAAAGCAAGGACCAGAGCCAGCACCACAGGGACGTGGACATCCCAAAGCTCTGATGTGATGTCACCTTCTCAAGGTCTTGCCAGTCCTTTTTCAGTTTCTTTCTGATTATTTTAATTTGAAAATGAATGATACATGGATTAGTTATACCCCAGCAACGGTCATGAGGCAAGGACAATAATCTGTCACTCCACAACATGGAAGCTCATAATTGTGTTCTTCAAGTGCACTTGTGTTATGTCTTGTTCTAATGAGTTGAGATGTTGTTTGTGTACGTGCATGTAATCTAGAGCTGGATGCCGTGGGCCCAAAACAAATTACCCTCAGGGGACAACAAAGAATTGAAATAAAGATTAATAGACTAATTTATTTACTGACATTGAATTTACATTAATTAGCATCATATATGAGCATGAGTTCAGTCAATACAATTATTTTGGGGTGTGGCACATAACAGAAGATTTTTGTGCATCGTCTGGTGCATCATCTGTTCAAACCAAGTGACCAGCTTCTGGCTGGCTGCAGTTGGATTGCGTCAGGTCACAAAATGACCAAGGTCAAATAAACTTTAATGTCCCTTTAATCTGAGGTAGTACACCTTACTCCTGAACCAGAGCAACTCCACTAAACAATGCCTGGAACTGGGATTTGAATCAAAGTGAAATAACTGATCTGTGAGGATCTATGATCTGTGAATGAAATAAACATTTCTTCTGATTGTCCGTTGTTCAATTTCAAATTTTCTGACTCACCTGAAAAATCGCAATCCAGGCATAGCAAATGTTGTCAAAGTTGATGGCTCCTTTAAAAGGATTGACCAGACCAGCAGAGCAGTTGCTGTAGTACTGGTTCCAGTTGACACAGGTGGTGTTGTCTGTGCTGTTGTAAGCATCGATATCCAGAATGCATTGTGCTCCGCCCTTGTCATACAGCTTTGGAATTGAGCTGCAATCCCTCATCCCATTGTCACGTGGCATGGAGCAGATGAAGGGGTTCTCATCATCGTTTTCAGTGTGGTAGTACCTTCCAAGTTCCGTGGAAAGAGGGCTTGAAGGGGGGAAATAAATATTTGTATTTTATTGTAAAAGGCTACTGGTGTTTAGGCAACTAAGTTCCCAATACAATAAAGAACCAAAATTAATATCATCCACTATATAAACTAATAAAGCTTGTGCTTTGTTACATCATTAACACAGCATTTCATTAAAAAGGTAATTATGCATTCATTTACATAGCAGAGAAATAGGAAGTCACTTAAGCATATTCCCCCTCAAAAAAAAATCAATAAATAAAAATGACAACACTCACTCTTACCAAAGGACGCAAGTCTTTATTATCTTCACCTCCAACATTTTTGGACTTCAAACTATTCCCAACAAAGTTGCAGTGGAAGTGTATTTTTTAAATTTCTTTCTTTTTGCAAAGGTCAGGCAGCTGGGTGAGTTTCAAAAGCAGTAAAAAAAATATTTGGTTTTGATTTTTTTAGAGTTCATTAAACCAGAAAAATATGTAAATTTTACATGAGCTATTGAGTTTTTGTTGAGAAGCAAAGTTATAGATGTCATTATGATGGCAAAACCAGTTTTTCTGTAGAGACACACTTTTGTCATTTGGCTTTCATGGATTGGAGTTCAGGGGTGAATCAGGGGGGCGAAGTGAACAAATGTAACTGACTGGGTTTTTTTTTTTTTCTTTGCAAGGGATCAGAGCTTTGACTGTTATAGTGAACCATCATGTCATCTGGGGAGGATAGGTTCTCAGAACGATAATGGAGACAGTGTCCATGTTAATGTCCATAATATTCTGAAATGTGATAAGGGTGGGGTGGGGGGTGGCTGAAACGAGATGGTTAGAGACCATCATCAGCTCTGCAGACATGATGAGAAATAATCTTTTTGGCTGTGTGGATTTTGAAATCCTCTAAGAGAGGTAAATGAGTCTTACATTGAGTGAAAGTGAAGATAGATGATTGAGCAGAGTTTCAGAGCCTTTTAGTTAGTTACTGAGCGGTTTCGGAGGGCTGGTGGGGAGGGGGGGGTTAGACTGAAATCACAGTGGTGAGAGTGGGTTCAGGCAGTGTCACTGCATTACTTTCAAATGGACCCGGAGGTGTTTAGCAGCTGTGTACAGCAGCAGGACTAACAATGACCAGTAAAGTCCAAATGACAGCAAACTTGTTGAGAAACATCGTCAGTTAATCTGGTACAAAATGGTACAAAATGCCAAGATATAAAATATCCTCAAGCCGCATATTTAAAGAGCCTATATCATGCTATTCTAAGTCTTTCAGAGTAAACTAACATATATAAAAAATATATTACCTTTGCCATACTAAAGAATTTTTTTAATGAAATATGAGTTGTTTTTGTGAGCTCCTTTTTCTACCCAAAGGTAAGACATCTCGATCTCTAAAACTACGCCTTTCGTTTCTTTGTGGGTGCCAACCATTTCATGCCGTCAACCTAGAGCCAGTCTTGGTAGCGTGTCTGAGTTCCGCCCATGAAAAACAAACCACTTGTTCGCAGCGCTTATGCTAAAATAAAAGTGTTTTGCCCAATGAGTTGAATATTGGAATAAGATACAAACAATGAGACGCGGCTTAGCAGATACAGTAAAATGACAGAAAAATGCCTAACTCTGGTCCAGTTTTAAAAAGAAAAAACTATGATCATCAGAAAAATAAGACCCAGGCCGTGATATTAATGTTTTTGTGCAACAAGCAACAGATAAATGACATTTCAGAAGTTTTTATAAATAAATATGTCATTATAAAGTAAACACAATGCATACCTGATGCATGGTTGTGATTTTATTCAAATCCACACACAAACTAAGATTTACGTAACAGTTAAACTCCTCGGTCCGTGTTTAGAAATGGGTTGATAGGTAACCATCTCTTCGCTCACCGCTACTTCCAAAATTCTGCGGGTCGTCTGGCCGGATCTGAGGTCGAACACTCATACAAATACGATGGTCATCCTCCATAAAACAAAAAATATAGGTGGTCCTGCCAGAAAACATGGAAATAATGTCTAAAGTCTAAGTCTAAAGCTACTATTGACTTAGAATAGGCTATAAGATCAGCCTAAATGTTCATTGATCTGATAAACTCACTCAGCTCTTCCTAAAATTTATTTTAGAAGTTCTCCTTTAATGGCTGAGAGTAATCATTTACTGTAAAGATTCATATCCTTGTTTTTCCAGGTTTGTTTGCACAGTCGTTGTACAGCAGTGAACCGGCATCTATACCATTCAAATACTTTGAATGGTATATCAAACTTTGCGTTTGCAAAAAGCTAGTGTGCCATCTTTAGCCTATATACAACTCATTGGTTCTGTCGATCAGTGTGAGCTCCACTGAGAAAGTGGGTATGTTACCCTGTGGGCAATGCTGGCAACGAAGACTCTTCCTGAAAGGGGCTGTTCTCACTTTGTGACATCACAATGTGAGGGCCCACTAGTTTTGGTGGACTGGGAGGGGCTGTTGGTCAGAGAGCAGAATTTTAGATGAAGGCTCAGAGATGCGCGAATTGATTAAAATTACAGCTTTAGGATTGTTTATGGAGAGGAATTAACAATATAATACACTCAATGGCTCAAAAAAATTGATTTTGCATGACATAAGCCCTTTAGGATAAGAACATTAAATAATTCTCTCAACAAGTATTTTATGATTTTGAGACATTTTTACTCTTTTGTTATATTTGAATTTAGCATATTTCCAGTATAATATAATAACATTTGTCTACGATAGTTAACTACGATAGATAGACAACAGTTTCCTAAATATTGTCTAGCAGAGTCATGTTGAATAAATGAAGCTAGTTTGACCTTTTAGTAATTACCCCATAAATAGTGAGTCAAGCAATTATATGCAGATTGAACAAGCAAACGTGTGGGAACTTCTATGTGGAGAAAACTGGATTTAGATCCTGCTTTCCTGCTAAGGGGATCTGATCAAATCTGTCAAACTTTTAGCAGCTTTTAAAAGTTACAAAAGTAGACTTAGGTATTTTTTTGGGATATGAACTCTCCGTTTTTACATTCCTCATTCCCATTTCCTTTCCTAAAAGCTGCCAACAGATTGGGATGATCCGGCAGGGCGCTGGCATGTCTGATGAGCCAAGTATCCCGGCATTCATTCATCATACCCCCACACATCACATGATCCAAGGCTTCTGCAGGTAATCTTAAAATCTCTTCATCAGTGTCATAAATGAAGACAGATGGATGTTACCAATGCTCTTTCACAGATCAAAAACAAGAACAATGCCTTCTAACTTAAAAAGAGTCCATGAATTCACATTTCAAAGTATTCATTCAACATTTTTACAAAAGGCGACAATAGTGACATAAGGCTTTTGCTCACTCAGAGCATAATGCATGAAGTAAAATTATAGCTGAGGAGCCATGAATCCAGAGAGAATAATGAATCTTTGGTGATGGGACCACATGAATAAGTCACCAGTGCCCATGTTTCAGAAATAGAAAGGAGGCTACACTGGCTCTTTCAGGACAGTTTTTCCATGTCATTCATCAGTGCAGGGAGGGGTCAATGCCACCAACCTCAATGACCTTCAAGCCCAACTTTAGTTTGACAGCAGCATTCAGGTTAAACCCTTTCACCTCCTGACAACACATTCTCACTCCAAAGCCGTCAAATATTGGCACATGGGTAAGAGCCCTCTGCGCCACTCTTTAACGCCTTGGGTGCCCCCAACTTGTCGTTTTATAAATCAGGGGTCCAGTCGATTTGCCTCACGCGGTACCAAATGTGGACCAAACCTCGGGATGCGTCCAGTACTGGTACCCTAGCCCGGTCCGCGCATGGACACATCCAGTACTGGTACCCTAGCCTGGTCCAGTACCAGGTTATGGTTAGGGTTGGGGTAACTGGTTACGGTTAGGGTGCCGTTGTGATCTGGTACCGGACCAGTACTGGTTTGTGGCCTGGAGATTGGGGAACCTTGATTTAATTGGATGAGCCAGCGTGTCAAAATATGACGAGTTGGGTACACCTGAAGAGTTAATTTTTGACGCGGAGGGCTGCTACCCATGAGTCAATATATGACAACTTGGGAGTGAGAACTGGTTGCTCCTTAAGACCTGTTTACAGGTGAAGTTCACTACCCCAGTGTGGAAGCACATCACAGCCAGTGACAGAACATGTGGTTCATGGATGACACAAATGCAGGAGATCTGTTTAAAAGAACACAGGCATGTGTGGGAACTCACAAGGAGAAGTTGTCTTTGACGAAGCAGCGGTTTCTGAGCAGGCCGGCCCACAGCTGAACTCCAACAATGCCGAAAATGAAAAAGACAAAGAAGCAGAGCAGCAGGACGTTTCCCAGCATGGGCAGAGTGTCCAGCAACAGCGTCACCAGGATGCGCATGCCTGAGAGAAGAGACAAGGACAAGTCAGGCTGATGGCCCAGCCAGCAGAGGAGAATGGGGGTTTCACTTGAATAAATTTCTTCCTTCTACATACAGGCCCACATTTGGTTAAGGTTTACTTAGGGTTAGTTTTACTGCACAAGATTTTCCATCTTTAATTTAGTTTTTTTCTGTTCTATTCTTACTGCTCCCTGGTTTCACTAGAGATTGATCAAATATTAAGCACCTTAAAATTTTCTTTCTAATTTTTTGATGAAGCACAGTTTTGAAGTGAGAAGTATTTAAGGAAACCTCCATCATTCTGGACGACCTGCATGCATTTGTCTGAAGGTACAAATTCAGTCGTTACATAAACAAACAGCAGGAGAAGCTCTTCCTGTCAGATCTCTGAACAACAAGACTCACTTTGGCACATTCAAATACCAAGAGGCTGTAAAATGAAGAAGAGATGGATGGAAGGAGAGCAGTGAAGGACAAAAAGGTGTTTTGCAGTCTGAGGATCTCCATGAAGATCTAGAAGATGTGAAAACCCAAAAAGCAGAAGAAGAACAAAACCACATCAACATCTGTAAATAGATTCATTTTTGGTATAAGCTCATACCAGGATCAGAAGTGTCTCAACATCACTTTAGGGAAAAATATGTGGAATCTTGAGCGGTAAAAAAAAAAACAACAGAGCAAGAATAAAGATAAAAGAGTATCTAATGCACAAACGTGACTAATGCAGAGAACCACAGTGTAAATGGGTTAAATACTTTTTTACTTTAAAGAGACTTTAAACAACAAGTTTTAATGTTATCACTGTCTATCAAATCATTATTTTTATTGATTTATTTCAAAAACACAGACAAAAGTTATAAAATGGGGCGGCAGTAGCTCAGGAGGTTGAGCAGGTCAGCCAATGATCAAAGGATTGGCAGTTCAATCCCCATTCCCTGGGCAAGGCACTTAACCCTCCTTGCCTTCAGTGTGTGGCTCCACTGGTGTGTGAATTTGTACGAATGGACCAGTGATGGTCAAAGGGGCTGTTTGGTGCGTACTGGCAGCTACTTCTCTGTTAGCCTGCCCCAGGGCAGCTGTGGCTACATCAGTAGTTCACCATAACCAAGTATGTATGAGGTGTGAATGAATAATGGATCTACATTGTAAGGGCTTTGAGAGTCTGGAAAAACGCAGATAAATCCAATCCATTATTATATTGAAAAAAAAACACAAACAAAAAAACTAGGGGTTTAGGGAAAAATTGATTCTGGGACATATAGCGATATTTCATTTGGAAATAATTGTATCGATTCAAAAGGCTGACAAGATGATGTTTAATTAATTATTTATGAGCAAATGTGTAGTTAAGAGTTTGACTTTTGTTTTCCACCTAAGCCCCCCCACTGCTAGTTGGCAACACCGGACACCGAGTCTCTTTAAGCAGCTCTACATCGCACCAAAACCAACAACCAGATCTCACAAGAACCAGCTTGTGTTAAATGTTCAGTCAGCCTTTTTTAGTTTTTGTTTTAGTATGAGACATGTTCTACTTATTTTTTTACTTGTGATGGGTACTGAACCAAAACTCTGTGCCACGTTGCTGCCAGTATCATATAAAAACGTGGGTTAATCACATCATTTATACGTGTATATACAAATGAATTTTACAACCAGCCAATTATTGAACTGCTTTCATTACTGCAAGCTACAACTTTAAAACATTTTGACCTCAAATATCTTCCTTTAGGTTTAGCGACATATGAACTCATTTTATTTGATTCTTTAAAGTCTTTTTCACAAAGTCAAAAATGCATTTGCTCTTTAATGTACTATAAAAAATTAGGATTTTATTGGTTATGCATGATCAAGTTATCACTGTTTAATATGCTAATATTTTATTTTTTATTATCACGGGATAATATATCTTTAAAGTACATTATTTGATTATTGTTTAACACTACACATTTTTAATCATAGTGTTAATATGTTATATTAACCCCCTTTCATAGGTTTCTACTGACCTGGAGATGGGCTTTGACAAGACCCGCCTAAACAAAGATTCGCAGACCTCTGTCTCAATGGAAACCAACACCAGTTCTGTCGGTGCGTGGGAACCTAAACTGCTTTCTAGTCAGAGGAGATACACAGTCTCTCCAACACATCCAGGGTCTTTCAAGGGCCTGTTTTTCCGGGAACATGCAGAGAACACATCCCATCCAGGAGGCTCCAGACAGCCATGTCAGAGCCACCTCAGCTCTCTCCAGAGCTCCTTATACTTTCCTGGATCTGGGATCACCTTCTTTCAGTCATGACCCAGATAATTGAGGATAGGATCATCAATTGAAATTAAGATGTTTTGATTTGAGCTCAACTTCATTACATCAGATCGATACAGAGACTGCAGTCATGCAATCACTTTAGAATTGGTTTATGCTGCATTATCACTGTGTTTTAAATGACTGAATGTTATATTGTATTTATCGATTGCTGTATAATTCCAGCAAAACTGTTCATTTTTCAATTTGTTTCCATTTGTTTCTGTTGATTTCTTCTTGTTTTACTAGTGCAATACATTAAAACATTATTTTCAGTGTGGAAAGAACAAGCCTTCAGGGAGAATCACTTTTTAACATACATCTATCATACTGTAAAATAAATTACTATATGGACAAACTGCTGAGTAAAATACTGTTACTTCAAGCGTGGCATTGTTCCTGGACTCCAGAACGGAACCGTTCTGCGGGACACATAATGAAGGGTCCACCTGGTTTGAAGCTATATTGAACATCTCCTGGACTCGTCGGCTGTTTTAAAACATTGGTGTGTCGGCTACAAATAGAAAATGTCACATATTGGTGATGTTACTGCTGATAGAAGAAGGAAGAAGTGCCACCTTCTGTGCCAGGAAACATCTCATCTGGGCATGAATCAGGAAAAGAGTTAAGAAGGACAAAGATTTATGAAACTCAGGAGAGTTTGCTACAAAGGAGCAGGAGTTTCACAGGAATGAGAGACTCAGAACCCTACAGGCTGAAAGCAGTCACCATTGAGCCGATTCTAAGCAGAAGAACACAAATGGAGACCTGGACAGTAGCAGGCTGAGAACTCCTGGAGAATACCCTGAAGGATATTTTCTGTCAGCTGACGTACTTTGGGATCCCAGAGCCAAAATCTTCTTCATGGATCTAGACCACATTCAGTTTGACACTTTATACTTTTAGTAATCAAAGTTCACTAGGCAAGTATGAGTACTGACAGCGAAAAGAATTCCAGAACAGACCAGGTTAAATGCAACCAATCTGACAAACAGAAAAGACACTTGGTAAAAAACTAGGAAAGACTGAAGCACTTTCTGACAAAGAACAAGTAATGATCATCACAATATCCAATTAGGGATGACAAGGGCAGATGGGGGCGGCATCGGCTGCAAACCCTAGCTGTCACATTTTTAGTCGCACAGGTGGTGCACTGTGAGCAGGACCCAAATCAACCATTACAGCTGCCAGAGGGTTAAGGTTCCAGAGACTGGTGGTGTGGAGATCGATTGGTCAAGTGAGGCTCTAATCTCCAAAGCCTTGATATCTGTTATGTGAAGTCAAGTGATGGTCACTGGAAATGGCTTGGAGTTGGACAACAAGAACTAACATTATCCATTTTAACAGACTGACTGCTGGAAGCAGAAACCTTCATTTGACAGGGATAAATATTTGCATTATTTTTTGCATTTCTGCCACCTTATTCATGAGCTTTTGAGGTCATCCTATTTAAGTTAGGAATTTTCTTGGACATGGTTTTCCTGAGGGAAGCCTAAGATCCATCATGTCAAAGAAACCAATCTTTCTACTTGTAAACGTTGATGCTGCTTCTCTGTTTCTGTTATAAGCCGACATTTTGGCTTGTTAATGATGCACTACTTTCGAAATAGTGTTTTAAGTACTCATTCAAATGTGCTTTACTAGAACCGCTTTTTGTTTAAAGGAAGATTTTTTTAAATAAAACAGGAACTTTCTTATAAAATGAATAGAAACATTTAGAAAATTCAAAAGTTTGTTCTGAAATGATCCTAACACCAAGCAAAACGAATAATATTTCAGAGTGCACAACATTTTTTTAATGGAAAAAGTTTTTCTTTCAAATAAAAGGCCATGTATAAACATCTCATTCTCTGACATTGGCAGGAATAATACATCAAAATGTTGGTAGAATCAATGTTTTAAACCTCTTAACATGAATATAACTTGTTCCAAATGATTGACATTTGATAATTAATAACAATCATCTCGTCCTCTGGCTGCATGCCCTTTCCAACCTCGCTGTGGGCGTCCATTCTATTCCAGCATTGCTGGCAAGCAGATAGTTGCATGTGATCTGGGAGCCATCTGTTAGCGGGCAGATGAAGTCTGCTTTCTTTGCTTTTCAGGCCGCGCTCTGCCTCCGTCAGCTCTGTCATCTGTGAATTTATAAGCCTCTGGCGTGTACACTTGTGTCTCCTCTTTGTTTACTCCTTGTCAAAGCGCTGTACAAAAGGTAACAAAGTTTGGGATTAAGGGGACATTTCTAAAAGACAGTCAGAAGTGATGGAGAGTTGCTTTAAAGGTAACCTTTAGCCTTAGAAGTGCATCACATGAATGTCATTTAGCTGCAAGCATAGGTAAACGGTCAAGAATTCCCCTCAGACCATGAAAAACTATGCTAATCTGCCACCAGCATAATATGTTTTATCAACGAGCCTTAACTGCTTTTTAAAACTGAAGGTGATGGGATGTGTACCGATTTCTTTTCAGAATTTTAAAGTAAATTTCTCTGCCAGTCCCAAAGCTCTGTTCCAACCATCACATGGTGGGTGTCACTCAGAAATGCCCCCCAACGTTCTTCATGAAAGTGAACATAGAAGGAATACTAAGTCAAGTGATGTAAACAAAGTAGGAATGAATCAACAGGACAACTGTAAAGCAACGATTGTCGTGTTATGACAGAGGAAAAAGGATCCAACTGCTGATTTGTTAGAATATATTTTTTAACACAGCTGAAGAAGCTTATTACACGCTTTTCTGTGTCTTGTTATGCAGAAAGAGCCCAGCGCAACTGTGACATCAACTTAACAGGTTTTTAATAGAATTCTCTTAAAAACAATGCCATAACACCGTAACGATGAGACACAGCAACTTATTGAAATGTGGTTGGATGAATGCAGGCTCATTAAAATAACTTTTAACGTAATGCAAATTGCTTCACACTGTTTTCCAGACAATCTATATGTCATAAACATTTTTCATCCTATCTTCAAAGGCGTCGTCTTGCCAGTAACCACCTTGCAGCATGCCCCAGCCACAACAAGGGAGCAGTAAAAAAGTGCTGTACCTGACGTTGATACAGACGTTCAAAATTGGTAAGCAAAATAAGTTTTAATAAGTAAAATATCCTGACAAGGATTCCAAAGCAAAGGACTTCCATCATTTCCATCTCCTGTTGCTTTGCCCCGCCCTCATAACTTCTGGCTAATGAGTGAAGAGATTTTTAGTCACATGGTTTTGTTACAGGCTTTGGTTTCAAACAGAAATGTCTGATGGACACCAGTCTGACTACAAACCAAACACAAGGTCCAGGACTCAATCTGAAAAAAACTAAGCAGACCTGGTCCGGACCAAATTATTTTTCCAGTCTGAATATACCCCTACAGACTGTTTGATGTTGTCGTTTGTTGTGCTTCATGACAGTTAACAACAGTGCAGTAAGAGACACTATCACATTAACCCAATGAGTCATGGGAGATGTAGTGAACAAACAGTGGTGCTGATGCCGGACAGACTCACATCTCTGGGCTTAATTTTCTTTACTTTTTACTCGGTCTGTCACAGAATCCCACGGGACACTGCTATGGGTACATGGATCATCCGTAATCTGTACAGATTACTAGCCACCCCTTCCCTTCATGCATCTGAAATCAACTGCCTGTTCACACCGAACGTGATGTCAAATTCGCAGCCTCTGCCTTTGTTTTACCCATGTGCGTCTAAATTGCTGCTCGTCTGCTTATATAAAAGTGGGTTTATAAACCGGACAATCCCAATGTGTCTGAGAGGAGTTACCGCCAAAAGTTTTTCTCACTCTCCTTATGAAAGACACGAAAAATGTTGAGAGATTTGGTGTGTTTATTCTGAAGAACTCCATAAAGGCGTCAGCAAACAACTCTGTGTGAAACCTGAGCTGATATTCTGGAGATGGTAAATGTTTTTAGACCAGTAAACAATGAATCATTCACCACGACACACTTGACCATCTCTCACAGCACACTAGTGGTTGAAAAACACTGATTTAAACACTGAACAAATAATTCAACTTTTGCCTTTATTTTTAATGAAGAAGTAGGAGCAAAGGCATCTTAATTTTGTTATAATTTGTGATTTTATTATGCAGAATTATATTAATTTGTGTGTTCTTCAGCCAAAGATGTTCCTATTTTAACTGCAATATTAATAGCTATTTTTTTGTTAAACGTTTTTTACCATTATGAATGAAAACAAATAAGAAATCATTCAATCATCAGTTTGTTTTTTTGCCAAACACACAAAGACCAGGCAGAGTGTGGGGGATTGCCTCTTTAACTCTTGACAGCTGCTCTCATCTGTGATGTCAGCCGGGATCCTGGCAGTGACAGACCGTCTTAGAGGCCCCTGGAGGCCAATGCTGGAGGGAAAGGACACCTTTTTTGTAGACATGACAAGGTGAAGTCTGGATTTCTGTTGCTGTTCGCAGCTGCTGGATGACTCCTGCATAACTTTCACATCAGTCACTGTCAGAAAATGATCAGAAGTGTACAAGCAATGCAAGTGTTACATTTTTTGTGTGTGTTTCTGAAAATTAGCTTAAGCTTTTTCTGTCCTGTTCCAGAAACTGAAAAAGGCCAAAAATATGATGATTTTCTAAAACGGATGACCTTCATTCTGTGAAATGGGAAGAATGTCTATTGGTATAAAAATTACTTGGATCTAGATTACGCTTCTTCAGAAAGGGTCTTCCCTCCCAGCTGATTTACAGGCAGACAGGACGACACCTGAAGAGAATCACTTAACAGTTAAAAGATTTGACTCATAAAATTCATAAAATGCCTTGTAAGGTGGGAATGGGATCTAAAAGGTAGGCTCAGATGTTTACTGGTATAAAACTCAACCAAACATCTTTTCATTAACCAGGACTAAACTTTTCTGTATTTCCTCTGGTAAAAACAATGCTGGAGGTTTGTTAATTAAGAATATAGCACAAACAAAAGGTTAGATCTTATCACTACAATTACAATTTTATCTGATACTGAAGCACGTTCAGCTGAAGTCTTTTATTTTTCATGTATGTGGGGATTTTGTGTGACTTTGTGTTGGTACATGGTAGGAGAGGGTGGGTTAAACATCCATCTACAATGTGATTTATATGCAACTGTTAATGAGACTTTGTGTATGATTGTTGGAATGAAAAAAACAAACAGATGACTTTTCCAGTTATAGCCAAAAGGATTAGCCCTCTTGTAATTTTATCAGCAAATGCAACATTTCTATCGTAAAGTAAAAAAATGACAACAACAAATTTGACTGAAAAGTGATTCTAAGTTAGCTAGGAGGACACTTCAAACAAAAGTAGAGTTTGGCAAAACTAATATGACAAAACCACAATGTTTCTGGGAGAAAGTGCTGTGGACAGATGAGACAATCTAAACATTCTGAAACCCTTTACAGAAATGAAGTTGGACCCATAAAAAAAAAGATCAGTCCCTACAATTAAACATGGTGAAGCTTCAAAGATATTTTGCAGTTTCTCTGCAGGAACTGATGGAGCTTTCAGGATGCAAGTAATGTTCAAAAAGCAGATAAAAGCCATGTCAAAGGCAAAGGCTCTATCAAGTGTCATTTTTCCTACAGGACCATAAACACACCAGAAATTAATGCTGTCATTAGCTTAATAATTGGCATCGTTGGAGCCTAATGAGCGAGCCAGTGAGCATGGCTGAGTTCATTTGGCTTAATGAGTGGCAATGGACCCCTGCAGCAGCTCTAATAGGGGAAAGCTGATTACACATTCAGTGGCTGGATAGAAACAGTTAGAGGTGTTCTGGTTACAGCTGCAGGAAAATGGCAGAATGTATTGAGAATCTTTGTCCACCATGTGACTGGAAGGTCATTAGTTCAAATCTAGGCCGAGTCATATCAAAGACTCAAAAAATAGGACCCAGTGCCTACCTGCTTGACACTCAGCATTAAGGGGTTGGATTGGGAGGTTAAAACACCAACTGGTTCCAGTACGCGGCTGTGTCTGCAGCACACCATTCCTCTAGGGGAGGGGTCAAAGCGGAAAACAAATTTCACACACCTATGTACGTGACAAGTAATGGGACTGTATTAAATGAGAGAACTGCAGTAGGAGGCATCAGGAAATGGATGGACTGAGTTGACTCTTGGGTGGGTTTAAAATGGTTTCTTTAAATGTTAGCACAGATTAAACTGTCATGGACAATGACTGCAACAAAAAGGATGAGAAGATAACAAAAATAAGTCAACAAGAAAAGCAGCAATTAAAGAAGGAACTTGCATCCTTAACAGTTTGTGTTCTTAAATTACAAATATATATATATATAATATTCTTTATGTTCAAGTGCTGCTATATGTCCTAAAGGCTAAAGTAAGTCACTGAGTAGGGAATCAGTCTGAAATGTATAACTGCATACTGGATCTGCATCCATCCAGCAGAAGTGAACATTCATGAGCAGCAGTATGGTTTCATGCCAAGAAAGAGCACTACAAATGCTATATTTGCTTTGAGCATGTTGATAGAAAAGTACAGAGAAGGTCAGAGAGATACACTGTGTCTTTGTAGATCTGGAGATAAAGTCAGAAAAGCCAGACGGCGATGGTTCAGACATGTCCAGAGGAGAGACAGTGAATATATTGGTAGAAGGATGCTGAGTCTAGAAGACCAAAGATAAGGTTTATGGATGCAGTGAATGAAGACACGAAGGTAGCTGATGTTAGAGAAGAGGATGCAGAAGACAGGGTTAGATGGAGGAAGCTGATTCGCTGTGGCGATCCCTGAAGGGAAAAGCCCAAAAGAAATAAAGGAGAAGACTAAACATTCATAGAATTTACTGAAGGCAAATGGAGGCCAGAGCCATCGTCAGAATCCTGTTATTCAAAACCAACTCTCTGTTTCAGTTAAGGACAGAAACATCTTCATTTTAAAGCTGAACTTTTCTTTGGCCCAAATTTGTTCATTCTAAGATGCTGTTAAAGGCGAAAGCTGCATTCACACCAACTTTAACTCAAGCTGGGCATTCAGTTTCAATGTTACGTCAATGTACAGATGCAATCAGAGGTCCTGATTTTCCGGTGGCACTGCATTTTGGGCGATGCAGCAATGTGGCGAAAAATTCTGACTTACTTTGGCAAAGTTTCACATCGCGTCAACTAATGAGGAGAAACTGATTGCTGCTGTTTTATGCTACTCCCAAACTTAATGCTTTTCTAATTTGTATGGAGACAATAATAAACAGGTCCTCTAACTGTATTTTTTGCTTCTCAGACTAATGTGGGATAGCAAGTCATCAAACTGGGTCACAGAGGTGGAAGTACTGCTGAAAGCGTCGCCATTTAAACGCAGCTCCTGCAGGAGATGGTGAAGCTCACCATACCGGGAGAGTCTCTGAATGATCTCATGAAACCCAGATATAGAGACGTGATTACTGATGCTTTGTAGAATTCTTTAAAATAAACCTGATCCCTCAGCATCATCTGGGTCTAAGCTAAAAACTTTTGACAGTAGATTAATTCACCCACAACAGGGGCATCAGGTTTATTAAGACACTTTTGGACAAACATCAAGCAGCAAATTCTCCGCACATCTAAACACAGGTGGAGGACACAAATTGGTCTCACAAATCAGGTTTGATGTGAACACAGCGTTAGACTGCTAATGTCACAGACGACATAGGCTTGAGGTAAAGAGTGTAATTCCTTTGACAATCATTTCAATGAGTTTAAACTTCATGTCACAATCTCTTATACTTTATTTAAAAAAAAAAAAAAACAGAGGTGCTTTGGTACCACAGAAAAAGTCCAAACTCCAGAGTGTGTGTAAGCTACACTCACTTGGCACTCGGTTGATGGCTCTCAGCGGCCTCAGCACACGAACTGTCCTCACTGCTGAGAAGCTCACGCTCTGCAGGTTGAGTGAGTACTCCAAAATCCTAGAAGGTCACAGAGAAAGAAGCACAAATGTGTAAATACAACCCCCCCCCAGATCCTCCTAACAGCTCACAGAGCAGATTCAGTCTAAGCACAGGAACTATAAACGCAAATACGCACCTAATTGTATGCTGCTTGTACAATCACCCCAAAAAGGAAACATTTTAATTAATCTCATGATATTTGGAACCACATTTACATTGGAGGTATTGGAAATGCGTGCTCTGGGAAATAAGTTTTCATTCCAGCGTTACTCAACATTTGAAAAAGAGGTGAAGGCTGGTGTTTGCATGCAGAGCACAATCTGCACGCCATGGTTGTGTGCCTGAAAACACGCAAATGTTCAGTTGCATGCTTGCACAGGACTGGGACCAGCACATGTGCATCAGCCTGGAAACGTCAATAGTTGAGCAGATAATGTGAAAACCCTGACCCAATGTAACTCTTTAGACCAGTTTCTTACTTGATCGGTGTTTATCCATCTCAACTTTGCAGTTTGTGTGTGCTTGTTTGGAACAGCTGCTGAGCACATGTTCAGCATGGAGCGTGCAGATAAAGGAATTCCCTCCACACATTGACTCCAAAACTGTCATACAAATTCACAACATATGTGGGTCAACAACTGCAAGAGTCAAACTGTATGTTTGTGTATCAAGGGGAGTTCCGTGTGTTTTAGAGAGCGTGGATGTGTGTGCGCATTTGCGTAGATTCATGTGTCAGTCTATAAGTATGTCTGTGGAAGTACATGTGTTTTGTGTGTGTTAGTGTTGATGTATGCATTTGTTGTGTTTGTGTCTCAGCTTGAGTGCATTTGTGTCCTGTCTTTTATGTGTAGTTGTCTTTGAGTGAGTGTGTGTGTGTGTGGTGGTGGTGGTGGTGGTGGTGGTGGTTTGCAGGGCAGAGTCTTTAGGCCAGTCTGGATAGTTGTTTGAAGACTCCCAGTAGAGGCTTTGACAATGAGCTGTGATAAAGGAAGGACACTCCATCTGTGTTTCATCCTGATAGTCAAAATAAAATAAAACTATGAGGTTCATAAAAATTTAATGTCATAGACCTCAAAACTAGTCATAGAAAAACTTTTTTGTAAGCATTGTAAGCAACAGAACACAGACAGTTCTGGTGCTGACAATCTGCTTAAAGTTTGGATTATTCACATTTGGAGTAAAGAGAGCCGACCCCCAGTGGTTGGTGTTAGGGTTACTGACCTGGCTTAAGTAAATCTTTTTTCAAACTCCCCTTATTTCAGATGACTGGGTTGGAGTAGGACTGTCTTTTGGTTAGCAGTGGTCAGCTCTTGAGTTTGTGAAATGAATTGCCTCTACATTTGGCTGAGCGGGGTCATCATTAATGGGGGGGCATTCTGAGCAGATAAAGCCTTAATGAATAATGGCTGTTATAGGAGACCATCATGATGGAGGAATGGCTCCCTAAAAAACAAAATAGTGTTTGGAAGAGCTGCAGCTTCTCATTTAGAGTGTGATTGTTCTTGGATGATTGATGAAATCAAAACAATATAGATAGGACATTTCTAGAGGCCAGAACAGGATAAAAAATGTTATTTTTGGGGGAAAAAAGCTTAAATTTTAGAGGTAACAAAACCAAACACTACATCTTTCCAGCAGCCATTTGTTTGTATCTAATACAAAACAACCAGTTGAAGAAATGTTTACAGCTCTGGAAGACTGGTATGAAGAATATTTTTGGATGAAGAATGACATTAAAGAAG
The DNA here is from genome assembly GCA_036245035.1 of Adrianichthys oophorus. Lineage (NCBI taxonomy): Eukaryota > Metazoa > Chordata > Actinopteri > Beloniformes > Adrianichthyidae > Adrianichthys > Adrianichthys oophorus. Next base: position 22,873,204 of record BSAI01000012.1, on the reverse strand, counting down.
GAGAAACAGACGATTCCTATTAGAATGGAATGGAAAACAATAAAAACTTTAGTTTCAGAGTTTAGGGTCAGCCAACAGTCTTAGGAGAATTACAGAGAGACTAAGCTGAAAATCTACAGACAGATCACTCAATGTCACATGTTTAAAGGTAATTCGATGTCCAGTAGTTACCTAAACAAACTGAAAAGTAGTCCATGTAGAACACTTGCTGTCCTTTATAAGAACCAAAAAAAGATCATTGAAAGTCCTGCCCTTTCAGAACAGCCGATGATTAATGGAGTGAATTAAACAAAAACAGGAAGTCATGTGACCATTTCATTAGAATCCTTGGAAAAGTTGACTATGTTCATGCAGGAAAAGGGAAGTGGGTACAACAATGAGAAAGAGCAGGAGGCCTTATATACATATATATACATAAATATATACACATACATATATATGCATACATATACACATATACACACACACACACACACACACACACACACACACACACACACACACACACACACACACACACGGGGGATTTCTTCTCCAAGCTCGGGTTCTCTACCAGAGGCCTGGAAGCTTGAGGGTCCTGTGCAGTATCTTAGCTTTCCAAGCACTGTGTTCATGTTTCTGAACATACATTTGTCATATGCTGTTTCATTGTATATGTTTTTTTGTTATTTTACGATTTATTAATGCTTAAAATTAGTGACGTGCAGTGGGGTTTTTGAACTATACTAACACTGCATCACAATGGACTTCAACAATGTTCCTAAAGATGCTGATCCAACGTGCTATAGAAGATTTTTTGATAAAAAGCACTTAAATGTGTCAAGCAAACGCATGAAAGATCATCTTCCACTGGCACAGAGCTCATGAGCAGGTATGTCAGGGAAATAACTGGTTTCTCAGTCTCTTGCACTCTCACAAACACCATTGAGGAAGAAAATTGTTTTAGTAATTCTAATAAATGAGACAGGAAAATCAAAGTTTGGCTGTAACTCAGAGAGATGATGAGACTGATCATTGCGGCAAAGAAACACCACCGGAGATCTTTGGATCAACAAGTGGCTGTACAGTGTGAGAATAACTCATCCAGGTTCTGTAACTGCAGAGCAGCCCACACCATCACACTCCTCTCACCATGGTTTTCTGAAGTCCACAGAAACCATTTTTTAATTTGTCTTGTAAGAGATTTTATGTTTTACATTCAGAATGAAGGGTTTCTGGTTTAGATTTTTAATCTGCTTTATTTTAGTTTGACGGTTAATCAAATTTGGCGGATTTTTATCAGTAAGCATGACATTAGTGTTTTAATTAGCAGCACTACAGATGTAATGTTAAATAAAATGAAAGACCTTATTCTAAAAGTCTTCAATCATGTATTCCAGCATCAGTGGATCCTTTTATCCTCCACCTGTTTCTCCTGTTTTGAGATTAGCTAAAAATATTGTTTATCTGTAATTATGCTCTCTGACAGAAACATGTTCATCAGAGCTGTCTTCTGCAAACCTAACAACTGTTACAAGGTTATTTTTGTTGCTCTATCACCAGCTGTTGCCTAGGTTACCTAAGTCTCCATATGTCTGGAGACTCTTCATACAAAATGAGTGTGTGTTTTTTTCTTAACATTGTTCAGAAATTATAATATTACGAGATAAATGCCAACTACACTCTGAAAGTCAGTCAGTTTGGATCCAGATGTCGAAACTGATCAGAATTTCTGAGCAAACCAACTCTCATCCCCACACATTATCCTGCAGTGCCAGTTCTTTACATCATTTACCGATATTCCTTTGCAAATACAGGAACAAACAGATAAATTAGTTTGAGAAAAATAAAATACCTGAAGTGGAAAATTTTCACCAACTACAAAAATGCAAGTGTTATACAGGAAACAAGTTGATTGTTTGATGCTTTAGAAGTTAAAATTCAAAGACTTTGAACAAACTAAAAACTAACCGTGACATTTTAGGATGTAAATCTTGTTTAACATCTTAAAAGAACTGTAATGTCACCCGAACGTTGACGCATTTCGCATATACGACTGGTAAAGATTGGATCCCTACACCTCCCTTTCTTTCCAACTGTGATCAGATTTGTTGAAGAATTGAGAAATATCTAACAAGCCGCAAAAGAAAAACAAGTGATGCTTGTAAGAGCAGAAATACTACATCTTCAGGTGATAACCACAGTCAACACAAAGCTAAGTCAAGAAAATATAATGAAGCCAATCTTGCTCTTGGGTTCACAGTAAAATGTGGTCGGAGATGTAGAGAGACTTGTATGTCTTCTTTGTCTGAAAACCCTTGCAGCTGACTGTATGAGACTAAACAAATTAAGAAGACAACTTGAAACACTACACCCCAGTAACGTCAATAAACCTATATTTCTTTAAAAGAAAACTCAGTGAATATCGTCAGCAGGAACATTGATTCTTAAAAACTGCATCTGTAAACAACAATGCACTCTCTTCCAAAGTGACAGAATTGCGCGATGCAAGAAACCACAAAGAATAGCAGAGGAGCTGATCCTGCTGCAACTTTAGATAAGGTGTCAGCTCAAAGTGCTGAAAAATTGAAGGCTGTCCCTCTGTCCAGTGACACAGCTGCAAGACAAATACGTAACATTTCAATTGATATGAAGGAACAAATACACACAAAAAATGAAAAAGAAACTCTTAGCTTCACAAGTAGATGAGACGACTGACAGCAATAAAGACTACTTATTATTCGATTAAGTTCACTTTGTCACATCTGACTCGTATCAGGATTTGCTGTTTTGCAAGAATGTAAGAAACAGAGCGACCGCTGATGAAGTCTTCAAGCTTCTTGACAGTTACCTGACAGAACATGGGCTGAAATGGGAGAAGTGTATTGGCGTTTGTTCGTGCAAAAAACATTGCTGGGAAAAAGCATGGCTTGCAGGCACTGATCAGGCACATTTCACCAAATGCACAATAGATCCACTGTGTTTTTCACAGAGAAGCACTTGCATCAAGACAGATGAGCCCAGAATTAAACGACCTCCTGACTGACGTTATTAGAGTGGTCAATTTCATCAAAACAAGACCCTTGAAAAGAGCGGCTGTTCTCCACACTTTGTGAAGAGATGGGAGCAAAACACTCAGCTCTGTTGTTCCACAGAGAAGCAAGGTGGCTCTCTCGAGGAAAAGTTTTATCACGTGTCTTAGAGCTCAGAGAAGAAATCCGGGTACTTTTTGACGAGGGAGGTATGCATGACATTGCCATCAAGTTTAATGATGATCGGTTTCTGATGAAACTGACCTATCTCAGCGGTATTTTTGGAAAGCTGAATGATTTAAATCTTCAACTTCAAGTCAGAGACACACACCTCCCTCACTTGGCAGACAATATCAGTGCACTGTAATCACTTGTAAGCTGGAGATGTGGAGCAGGCGACTTATTCAAGGAAACACAGATTTTTTTTTAGAATTTGATTGAACTTGCAGAAAGGAATAATTCTTGCACCATCACAATAATTCCATGTCTCAAAGAGCACGTCTTCCATACGAGGATTGTGCGAGGATTGTTGGTAAAAGTGCTCAATACGACTGGCTGAGAGATCCTTTTAACGCAGCAGCACCTACTGATTTTAGCTCTGCTAAGCAGGATCAGTTCATTGAAATCAGGCCAAACACCACCCTGAGGAAGAAGCTTACAGCACAGACACTGGATTCTGGCTGGGCGTGGAGAGGGAGCATCCACTCATAGGGCAAGGCTGTGGGAATTCTGCTTCCATTTGCTACATCCTATCTTTGTGAGATTGGCTTTTCTGCTGTTGCCACTTCATGTTTTATATTTTACTTACTTATGTTACTTATACTTTATGTATTATAACAATGTCATTGTTCTTACAAAGCGAATGATCCTTTATTTAATATTTTTCTAGTCTCTAACAAAAGAAAAAGTTTAAGAGCCACTGAATAAACGATCAGCTTTCCTTTGCAGCTGCTATTCAAGGTCGCTGCCGGCTCAGCGACGCAATGCCGTGTTACTGTGACAACGGGCCGCATCACGTATCAAATAGTCTGTCTTTTGAGAAAAAGTGATCTAAACTTTAAAAAATAACAAGAAAAAAGGACCAAAAATCTATTGAATACTTCTATTTTTTGTGATCAACCATGATATAAGCAAGAAAGTGCCAGACAAAGAGTGCATTATCAAAAATTGACGCGCATCTTGGAAGCCTGAACCAGCAGAAGATGGTTGCTTCGTGGGGTGTAATTAATTAACTTGAATGAATATTAACACTTTAATTTGTTTAAACTAATTGTGTGTGAACGCATTTACGTTGACAGCCCTAATATAAACATAAGTATTATAAATAAAGCTTTGGCTCAAATACAAAATGGGTTTATACAAATATATATATACATATATATATATATATATATATATATATATATATAAATATAAATACATACATATATATATATTTTTTTTTTCAAAGATAAAGATACTGGATATGAAGATCCATTGACCCCTATTGTAACAGTAAAATCTGTCCAGAAGAAGAGGCCTTCAGCTCTTATCTGCTTGCTCAGCTGCAGGACAGGACAAGTAAAACAAAAAAAAACAAAAAAAAAAACAAAAAAAAGAAGGATAGAATAGAATAGGCTTTATTGCCATTCTGACAGGTTACATGCACAACAAAATAAATAAATTTCAATTTGAATATTAAGACAGCTCAGTTACTTCCGTAAAAAGCCAATAAATGTGTTCTGATGATGAAAACGTTGATGATTTTAAAAATATTTCTTTTGTCTTAATATAAAATTAATCAGTTTCAAATATATTATTGCACTCACAAGTTAAAAGTAAGTTTCTTGAAGATAAAAAGCCAGCATTTAAAATAGCCAGGTGTAAAGGAGTAAAGTTCTTATGTTTGTCTCACATTTGGGCTCTAAATGGAAAATTGCTTATCCACCAAAACTCTATGAGATATCTTCAAAGTCAAAGTAAACTATATATTATAACACACATGTGACATACCTCCCCATGTAACATAGTTCATCTTGTAGCATACCTTATCCTGTAACATACCTCACTTACCTCGGCAGAGTAAACAGATAAGAGCTGAAGGCCTCTTGTGTTGGGCAGATTTTACTGTTACAGCAGGGGTTACAAGTCTTCTGACACATGGTGTATATTTGTGTAAACCCCTTTTGTAATTTGGCTAAACTTTATTTATATTGTTTATATTTGTATCATTTTTGTTGGACCTGACAGAAAAGAAGAAGAGAGAGGGATGTCGTGGGGTGAGGGGGTGTTAAAATCTTCACATACAGCCATGTCAACATGTACGCAACACAACTGCAGCTCACACACACTTATGCATACAAACCAACACATGTGAAGCATTTCATTCTGTCATGCATACTATTTGTGCAAAGGTGAACTGACACCTGTGCGCAGGTAAATGTTTTTGTACTGCTGAGATTGTTGGTGGAATGTAAAGGGAGGGAGAGTGCCCAATTTTCCGCACACCAAGACACCCACTGAAGCAACAGCGGTAGTCAGCGGTAGTTTACTTCCTAAACTATTTGTGCAACTTGTAGAGGAGAAAAATGTGTATGAAGAATGCATCTTTTCTGCTTAAGGACATTTGTGCACATAAAACCATGAAGAAGGAAATGTGTCCTGTTCCAAGTGATGGACGACAGAAGTCGTGGCAGAAGGACGGCGTTAAAAACCAGCGGGGGAGGTGGCGAGATGAAAATGTCAGAACAAAAGCAGCAGGATACGTTTAGTAACACATATTAATCAAACTACTGAACTCGTATGTACTCATGTATTGTAATAATCTTAAGTTATTTCATTGTTTACTCTGTTCATGAACTAGTTTATCTGTAAAAGAAAAAATAAAAAACAAAAAAATAAAAACACAAAATTTCTGTAATTTCTTCAAACTGTAGTTCAGACCAGAACATTTCTCTTAGCGCTATCTATTTTTTTACGCTATCATGGTACACTGTAAAACACTAGGTACTGAATCTACTCTAGTCCAATCTGTCCTGAAACATCTGTGCTTCACTTTTACAGGATGTCGACATGTTCTAAAACTAAAAAAATAATATTTCTAAATATAGTATGTTATAGTATTTTAGTTTATAGCCCATTTCATCTGAGGCTGAAAGCCCTTTACAGTTTTGAAAAGAGCTGCCATGTAAGGGACCAACCCACTGGGAACAATGTAGAGTCCAGTGACCATGGACTCTGACATGGGCAGGCACAGGGAATAGGACCTTTGGCTTTGTAATAAAGGGGTGATCAAAACTTTGTGTTTTGTCAGCACTAGAATAGCCTTTCTTTATCACACAGGTCTGCTTGCTCCTACATTTTACCAATTTTGGAAAAAATCCAAGTACAATTATTTCTTATCTATCCAGAACAGTGAAAACTACAAAGCTAAGAAGCAGACCTCAATTGGGTCCAAAACAAAGCTGTGGGTCCAGTGACCACAGGTCTAAACGGTTTCAGTGTGATAAGAATACTTACCCAGCGAGGACGATAAAAAAGTCCAGGCGGTTCCAGGTGTCTCCAAGGTAACACTTCTTGCCAAAGATCCCGAGAGCTACCATCTTTATCACCATCTCAATAGCAAAAAATGCAAATATGAAGTCATCAAAGTCCTGCGTAGACAGAGAGATGAAACACACAAAAAAATGAAATAATGGTAAATACTTGAATTGCGCTTGACTACCTTCTCAGAAGGTCCATGGGGGTTTGTCATAGACCCATCATCCATAGACTCATACAAACAAGCGATGATGGCGGCTCTGCTGCAGAATGCTAGTGTCAGCCTATGACCACCAGGGGTTCAGTGTCTTACTGAAGGATGCTTCAACACATGGACAGGCAGAGTGGGAACCGAACCTGCAAGCTTCCAACTAGGGGTCAGCCACTATACCTCTGTACCATGGGTGCCCCATAATATTACCTTGCACAGATTTAAAATAAGTCCAAACTATTTGTGGCCTCGGAGAGCTTCTCAAATACTAAAATTCTGCTCTTGAAAGAGGCTGTAACATGGGTCATTATAGCTGATTATCTTTATTCTGTTTTTATTTTATTTGAAACTTTTGATTTGAAATGGTTGATTTCAAGCAATCAGGCAAGAATAAGACAATCAACAGAGGTTTACACCCATAAAAACATGTCAAACATAGGATAATTAGGCATGAAATGATAAATTGCTTAAATAACCATTGGTAATTTGGGTTTCACTGTTTAACACATTTTTTGTAACTGTTTAGACTGACATCTATAGCAAAAATGCATTTGAGAATTTTAGAATTGATCACAGCAGTGCGACGCTTTATTAAATTTTGCTAATCAATTGTCTTTTCTTTCAGTTAAATTGTCTCTTTAGTTTGGCAGAGAAAAGATCTAACATCTCCAAACTGCAAAGAAAAGAAATTAAGTTCAACTTTCACTTCAGAGAACCTCATGGCTTCACTCACTATGGTCCGTCAGACTATCTACTCAAGCTCTCAAAAATCATTTTCAGTCCAGACTAAAGAAAAAAACAGGTAAACAGCCACAGGCATGCAATTAAAATGATTTAATAAAATAGATACATGTGGCTTTTAAATGAACAAATTAGAAATCTGATAAAAACGAAAATCTGGAAGGAGATGAAGGCACAGCCCAGGAAAACCCACTGATAGATGAGTCATCCTGACAAGAACAGAAGGTTTAAAAATATCCTCTTTGCCAGATAAGCCCCCCCCACCTCGCACCAACATCACCACCATTCTACAACTCACTGTGAAAGCACTAAGATGGCCATGCCCATGGTTTCAGGCCACAACTAATTAGGAAATTGTTCACCTTCAACACCCTGTTACACTTCAGAGAAGTATTCACATCTTTGCTTTAAATAAATACAAAAAAACTCACAAAACTGTTCCCGTGTCTGTTGTATAAGAGGCTCATAAAATACAGTGATTCCAAAGAGGAATGTCTCACCTAAAATACAGCCATTTAGGAAGCGAGTTTTTGATTCTTTCGTTGTTTAAGCTGATAGAATTTTCATTTTCTTACTCTTTGTGAAAGGGTGTGTAAAGGTTAGCACTCTCGTCACACAGCGAGAACGTCCTGGTTCAAATCCCATCAGAGTTCTTTCAGTGGGGAGTTTGCATGTCCTCTGCCATCAAGTGAGTTTGCTCTGGTTTACTCCAACAGAAAATGATTCAGAGGTTCATTGGTGGATCTTAATTGTCCTTGAAGTGTGAATGAGAGTGTGTGTTACATCTGTTTCTACAAAGCCCTGCAATACACTGGACGACTGTCCAATTCTTCTTCTTCCTACAGAACATAGGTAACCTCAAGAATGGCAAAAACAGGTCCAAAAAAAGGATGGATGCTCTTTGGGACCCTAGTAAATAAAACCAGGAGATTCCTCACTCTAACCCCCCTTAAGTCTTAAGAGTAGAAGGTTTATTGACGTTTTCCACCACGCTGAGACCCAAAAATACTGAATTGTAGGGGTGTGTATTGGCAAGAGACTGGCAATACAATACACATCACGATACACATGTCACAATACAATATGTATCCAGATATATTCCAAGACAGTATTAGAGATAATACTTCACTATTTTTTTTAAAAGAATGATTTAGAAAAATTATTTAATATTAATACCGTTTTCACAAAAATAAGGTGGTGAAATACATTTTAATTAATAATCAGAGCACTAAGCACTGCAATTGTATCTCATATACAAGTTGATTTTACCCAAGCAAATTGATGGTGCTTTTCTTTTGGTAAGACATAGTTTTCAACACTAAACGTCTGATTTTAACTTAATGGTTTTCAGTATATAAATACATAAATAAATAAATAAATAAATCTGCCCTAACCAATAAGGTTCTTTACTTATGGCTGAGAAAATAAAGTACTGTTTATTTCCAACACTGCTAAATATAGCCAAACTGGTACATTCAAAACGGTTCAGTGGTCTAAACGGTGCTTCAAAAATTATTTTAAAAGTAAAAAAACTGACCAATTCTTTCCAAAAACATTTCACTGTGATGAAGCAGTGAGCCAGGGTGAAGTAGAGCCCTAAACTGTGGCTAAGATTTTTTATTTCCTGCACTGCAGCTCAGTTTTCACACGTGCAGAATTAAACACTGGTTACCTTGCTAATTGCTACAATTTTGCTCTTTTTTCAGTGTAGTACACATCACTCTGATCCACCAGGTCGCTTAATTAATATTTTAGCTGTGGTGGTCTGGGCGCAAGTCACAATGTTTAACTTTCTGTGTTTCAGCGCAGAACTTTCGCTAGCTTCGTCTTTAGAATTTTAAGTGAAGCAGTGCAGTGTACGCTGCACTGCTTTGCTTGTTCTTAGATCAGAACAAGTAAAGAGGTACCCCATGAAGCAACCTATTTTTTTTGTGGTACAGGCAGCAACAACTTGGTACAGAGCTTCGGTATCAATCCCAAGTATAAACTACGTTGTACATGTCTCATTGAGCTTTGTAACAACCATAAAACTGCGAGGCGGAATTAACATCTCACAAACCTGTTTTTGTGAACAGTTCTCCATTCTTGTTGTTGTTCTGGTGCGGTGTAGAGTTGCTCAAAGAGGCTCGGAGTGCTGTGCTACCAACTCGCAGTTGGGGGTTTAGGTGGAAAACAAAAGTAATACGCTGAACCACGTTTGCGTTTAAATAACATTTAAATATCGTCTTGCTTACAAGTATTGCGATATTTCATTGTATTGATTTTTTTTCTTCCATCCCTACTGAATTTCTTTACACTATTCGTCTGTGTGGTTCATTTAGTGACGCCAAAGGAGTCTGAATATCTAAATACCTATTGACCTCAAAGTTAACGAGAATAAATTGTCTCAGATAAAGAATAGCTCATGGAATCAAGAGATAAACTTCAGCCACTGAAAAGAAAAAAAACCTGTTTGTGTCAGTGTTTATCTAATCAACAGGCAGGTTTTAGGTTGGGTTAGGGTTAGGTGTTTGGGATAAGGTAAATGTCAAAAAGAAACATGCATAAAGACAAAGTTGTGCACAAATGAATACTTTGTGCACATTTTTGCAAAAAATATGAATACAACTTTATCTTTTACGCTTAACATGTCTTAACATGTTCGTCTTAAATACAAAATGTTCCCTTTTAAATTTACTGTCAAACATATGTCAAAGCTTCACAAGCAGAAACATTGAGTCCAGAAACATTGATGTAACAAAGTGTGCATGTGTACTGAGGCTCGTTTTTTTTTACACTGAAATATAATACAAATTTTTTAGGACTATTTTGATCCCGTAGCAGGGAAATTGTCTCGTTAACATAGCTCTGTGGAATAAAAAAGAACAGATAACGATGATCTCGGGCCGCATTTTGTTGTTGATAGTAACAACAAATGACATGGTCATTTGGGGAGTTTCTGTTGTCATTATGATTTAAAAACAGGTACACAGGTTTTTTTTAAATAAATGGCTTCACCCAACCACCAACTATGAGTGGAAAAACGTTTTTGTGTTATCATTCATAAGCTAAGAAAAATGACCAAGAAATCATATTTTCTTGCCATGCATGTAAACCTACAACTGTACTACCCTACCTATTTAACATTTCTCTCTGCACTGCTCTCTGTGTTTTTAGTTGACTCTGGGATCTCCTCATGCTGACTAATTGAACACAACTGATCCAGGAAATTAGCAACAAGATGTGCTGGGATAACAAGCAGACTGGTGGATCTTCAGGACTGAGTCCTGCTTTGAATATTTTCTTGTAAAAATCAATGCGAGTGATACTGAGTAAACAAAGCATTTTGGCTCGTGAGAGGAAGATAACCTGCAGCAACGGAGGCAAACATGTCAGAGCTGATGCTGGTTCCTCCCTGCTGTTCTTGGACCACATTAAAACCACTTTCCATCAAAACAAACCACGCTGCTGCCACAAATGGATACACTGTCACTGAGCAGGCCTTGTGTGAATGTGCAGGACGTGGGTGGTTATATTGGTGTCTGCAAACATTTCCTACAATAAACCAGGAGCATGGAAATCCCTTCTGCAGAGCTATAACTAATCAGCAGAATGTACAACAGCAGCGGCAGTTGCAGCGGTGGTTGCAGCAGCGGCAGCAGCAGCATGCTTCAAACATGGAAGCAGCTTGTGGACCCCCCCTAACAGTGCAGTCCTTTTATGTAACAGCAGATGACACATTTACAGTTTGATGAGCAGAAGCTGCCCTCTCTGCAAAACAAGTTTAACAGCGCCATGCTCTTAATTCCTGTGAAAAACCCACTGAAGTTCACTCCTCAATCTCTACATCCCCCTGCAGAGTAAACATCTGGATGGGACTCCTGATGTTGACACCCCCCACACAACCCTGCTAATACTAACTAACAACCATTTTTTATCCTCTGACTTTTTTTCTCTCCAGAAGAAAATCTGGTCCATGTCCTTTTCCCGTCATTATCTCCTGACAGTTTTTTGATGCGTGGAAGAGTGTGTAGGAGTTTGTATATTTTTAATCTGTGTGTGCTTGATTCTGTGTTGTAAGCAAGTGCGTGTCTGTGTGTTAATGTGCTGTGAAAGTTAATTTGAGTTTGTGTGTCTTCATATCTTCCTGAGAATGGGTGTGTAGGTGTGTCACTAAACATTACAATGATCATGGTGACCATGACTAAACTTGAAGACCTGCTCACCTAGATGATGGAGAACCTCCATCCATTTCTTTGTGGCAAATTTGGTTTTAGGTATCTATTGTTCTGAGGGACTAAATAATTTCTGTTCTTGTTTGTTACACATTGGCCCTTTTTTTAGGTTCTTCAGTTATTTTAAAAGAAATCAATACGTAGCTTTTCTTCTAACAGTTTCAGCAGCTTCTGTCTGAGGTTCTTTGCCTTTGACATGATTCAGTTTTTTTAGCTAACAGCTTCATCTGTGAGACTTCACAGCTTTTGTTGTGTCAAAAATTCAGACATGTTTAGTGAAGAGCTCTGCAAAACATTTTCCAGGATTGGTTAAAGGTTCCATTTCTATTTGTGAAAGCTGAGGCCTCTGTTTTGTTGGGGCGTCATGTTGTTGTCTGTTCAGCACCTTTCATGGCGAAAGCTCACAGCAAACGTTGGATTTATGCTTTCCTGGCTGCTGCAAGTGGAGTGAGAGCATGACTGGCTCTCCTGGAGATGATTTTTTTTACAGGCATCAGCCTTCAAACGTTTTCACCCCTCAGTTTACTGCCATGAATCACCAGTTGGTAAGAAAGAAAAAATCAAATTTTCATTGTTGGAAATGTATCAAGCAGTTTTTCTCTTGATGCCTTTATTTCATTCCTCTGCTGCAAAGGGCTATCTGAAGGAAAGAAGTTTGGCTTTCTAAAAGGTCTGGGTTGTCACCACTCATGGACTTTGTCAGGTTTATTTCACTCTCTTCCAATTTTTCTTCTCTTTTCTATCTCTGTCTGCTTGCTTTTCTTATTTTCTCCCATTTTTGCACCTTTGTTTTCTGTCATGTTTCTTTATTTCTTTCTGTCTATCGTGTATCTTTGTGTGTGTCTATTAATTTAGGAAGCAATGTGAAAACTTTATACATCAAAAATGGAAAAATTGCTTGCAAGGGGACCACTCCCATCAACGAGTCCTGCTTTTTTTCTCCATCTCATGCAGAAAAATCTGTATTTTATAGAGGTGTAACAACTAATCAATTAATTGATTAATCAATGTATGTTCCTGTTACCCAACCAGATTCATCCATCTGAGGCAGAATTGAATAGACCTATACAATTAAAAAAACATTTCAAAATTAGATAAGTCAATAATCAAATCGACATTGGAAAATACCATTTGGATTGAGACATGGTAGGTTTATTTTTCTATAATGACCAAGTGCATCACAGTAGACAACATACATGTGATGCAGGAAAATATGATCATCCATCATTACAGTTCAATGTGAGGAAACACTTTGAATTTAGCAAAGTCATGTGACCGTACAGTGTAGTAGAATGTTCTAATAATGTTTCCTAAGGATTATTTTGATGTGGAAAAACAACAATGGGCTCAATAGTTATATAAAACTTAAAATCTGTGAATATTACACAAAAGAAAACAGCAAAATGAATATTATTTCAGCATTCTATCGCAATGCTGGTGACAATAAGAAAAAGCCATCAGTTCATATTAAAAATAAAGGGGAGTCTTAGTTAGAAATAAAAATTTCAGACGATACAATTTTCATAAAATCTAAAACCAAAAGCAAACAACTACAAACTTGAACAGCCTTGCTGTAAACAAAGGAACCAGACTCATTTCTCTGGTTCATGTCCTAAAATGCTGTCTTTTTGGGAAGGAGTTTCAAATACTATAAAGGATGTTCTTGGTTATCACTTTTCAAACAAACGGATAGTTATGTATTTGGGGGAAATAGAATAGATCCTACATTTGTCCAACACAAAGGTTGTGACAGTGAAATAGTATCAATTTGACCCTTCCAGAGAGGAAGACTGGTTGGAGACCCTATGGACCATTTTACTCAATGTATAATTTGTTTCAACTAAAACCAAACAAGGACTTTTCAAAAAAGAGTGAAACAAATGTTAATATGTTAAGGATCTTACCTGCAGAACCTTGCAGCGCTCAGTGTCACAGTTGAGGTCTTCGCAGGGATGAAACATGCCCAGCGTCACACAGTTCAGCAGGATGACCAGCATGGACGCTCGCTCAAACCATGTATGGGATAGAGGTTAAGGACCACAGGGACAGGCACAGAAAAACAAAATACTATATCAACAGTGACCTCATCTCTAATACTTTATCAGACAGAAGCTCGTTTCTTTTAGTTTCATTTTAGATTCATTCAGATTCATGAAAGAATCCAGGAAGCAGCAAAGCCCAACTGGAAATATCATTTCTCCCATTCCCTTAAAAGCTGCGTTCACACCGGCCTCGGCAATGTGCATTCAAGCAGCCACTTTCAATAAAAAGTCTACATTAGTGTGCATATATACAATTTTCAGGCTTCTGCATTAAAAACTCTTGCATTTACGCATCACTACACAGGTTTTTAAGACAGTTTACAGGCTTTCCGTGAAAACGTATCCATTGAACACACGTTGAAAGTTGAACCAGTTGAACTGTGACCAATCAGGGAGTCAGATTTGGTAGTGATCTATTGATCACGAAGGAGAACTTAATAACTGCAGTTTATGCCTTGCTGGAATTCTATGACACCAAGTCTTTCAAATATCAGAATAGAGCTGTGAAAGAAAAAGCCTGACACAAGATTCACCAGATTTAGACCGCTTTGACATTTTGCACCAAACTTCTTTCAACTTTTTCCAACTGACATGCGCTAGTAAACTGTATAAGAACAAGGAGGAGGAGAAGGAAGAGAAGAAGATGATTTTTTTTTTTTTTTGAACGTCAATTTAATCAGGGTTCCCAGATAACTAGAAGACAATCAGTCACATAGAATAGCTGCAAGACATAGTTCATCATCAGACAAAGAGCATTCTTACAGCACCACAATTTTTTAAAACAGGACACAAGATTTGACAGTCTAAAGAAGGAGAATTCCAGCCTGGAGGGAACATTATAGAGCCATACTGAAACTGCATCAGCAAAAGGTTCGCCTGCTATTGTGCGCTTCCTGCTGATGTGAACTGCAAGTTTGGCTTCTCCAGCAATAAAGGTAAGCAGTTGCCACTTCTCTTTGTCCACCTTTTTGTACCCTGATCCATAAATTAAACAGTGAATTGAGAAATTTTCATTAAAAAGAGGGAACACAGATACTAAAAGGGTGTAGAGGCATGAACGCCTCTCACAAACATGAAAGATTGTCTCCCTCAGATCACAAAAAGGGCAGCGGTCAGAAACAGCAGGTTTAAGAAAAGAGATAAAAGAGTTTAGAAGCAACAGCACCATGTAAGATCGGTCATTGAAGGTCTCAAGTTCTCTTCCATACAGGAGCTTTGTTAAGAACTCTCCAATGCGGTACCCCCTCTTCTCCACTCAGTTTTTCAGTCCACATGCTGGGAAGGCAGTTCTGCAGCTTAGTCCTGTTCAAAACTTTATCACAGTTAACGTACAGGGTCCTCCTGTCCGGACAGTGAAGAGTCAAGCCATTGGGATTGTAGGGACAAAGCAGATGTTTTCTTCCACCTTTTTGTCCATTCCTGAACCCAATTGAAGTTTTTTTTACCCCTTGGCATTAGAAAGTTTACAAGAGACAACCAAACACTCAGGAAAACCAGCTGCAGACAATGGACACAATTTGTGAGGACATTTCAATTGCGTCTTGTCAAGGCTGGATCAAACACACAAAATCTTTTTTTTCTTGTTGTGTGAACATTGCCTCCAATGTGGAAGGCGTTCTCTGGCTTGATGCAGAGATACGATGGTAGAGTGCAATAAATGATAACCTGGGTTTACAGTAAACATAAAAATAGTACAACAACTAGACAAATACAATACTACAAAGCGGGTTCAGAAGATGGATGGTCTATTTTACTCAAATTTTTCTGAGGTGAAAGCTGTGTTTTCCATTCTTTATAAACTAATTTGTGAACAATGTCATGTGTTTTGTTATGTATTGTGTTTGCTATGTGTGTATGGAAGTCCAGAAGAGACTATATGAAACAAATATATGCACACCATTAAATTATTAAATAAAAGTGTGATTAATTATTTAAATGAATAAACTTGAAAATCAATAAATAAAGGCATTAAAATATAAAACATGCCAATAAAACGCACTTTTAAATATTTAATGACATATTTAATTATTTCATTGTCCAGTGGATGGAAGAGACAAATTGAAATAAATATATTTAATATGAAATTATAATATAAAAATGTCACTCATTATTTAAAATAAGAAATAAAAAATGTCATTAAGTGTGTCAATATTTTATTCAAATAAATTTTTAAATGATTTAAGAAACATGTATTTGTTTAATGATTAATGACAAATTTAATGGTTTAATGAATAATTTAATGGTTTAATGAGTAATTTCATGGTCTGGTTTGCAGCATTTCATTATGTTATCTTTTAAACTCTCCAATCAAACTCAGAGGGCGGGCCTAAGTCAGATCATCTTTACTCCATTGCTCCTTCCTGGTTTAAATTTCATACTGGCACAGGACCATAGACATATATATAATTAGACGAATCATCTCTGACGCCACTCATTGACTGCTACAGTCCCCTACCTTAAGCCTAAATTGTCAGCTCACGGGCGCAGCTATATTGGCTGGAGTTAACTCCGCCTAACTCGGAAGTTCCAAATATAGAAAAAAGAGGCAGGACTGGGCTGAGTTGTTTTTTTTTTTCTTTTGTTTTTGCCCACTTCCATGAATCATGAAAGACCACAGTACGTAACGCGGCTAACGTTACTTACTTAACTGGGGCCCTTCACGATGACGATTTAATGGCATATATATTTATTTCATTTTGTCTCTTCTGGACCTCCATGTTTTTCAACAAGTCTCGTGAATGTTTTTGCAACAGAAGGTCCAGATTTGGTTAAAATAATTTCTGATGAGCAAAAACATTTTAAACTGTAGATAATTATCACAGTTCATCTTTCGTGGTTTTGCTGTTTCACTGTTTTTTATTCAGCAAACTGTGTTCTGCCTCCTGATTGGCTGTTAGCCTTGTTAATCAATGTCTTTCGTGTCGTGTCTCCTGTATAGAATGTGTTCAGTTTGCCTCATTTACATAAATCTTTGATAGACATATCGATCAGATATTTGTTTTCACTCTACCATCCTGGACTGATTTTTCTATGATGGTTTGAACTTCGAGACTTTAAACAAGATAATAAAGCCTGAAAATCAATCGGTCAATTTGTCCTTTTCGGGTTCACAGAGATGCCGGAGCCTAACCTGGCCACTCGTGGGTGAAGGCAGGGTACACCCTGGACAGGTCACCAGACTGTTGCTTAGCCACAATCAGACACCTATACACTCACACCTAGGGACTCTTTTGAGTAACCAACTAATACGTCCACCAGCCAGGAGTTGAACTGGGGGCCTTTTTGCTGTGAGGAAAGAGCGCTAACCAATGTGCCACCGTGCAACCATTTTAAACAATCAATCATTGTAATTTCCTTTCATCAACATGCTGTAGAACAAAAGAGTCTTGAGATAAAAGATGTACATAAACATAAGTTAAAATAATAAAAAGTCATACAATGGCATAGATTAAACACAACCCAATAAAAGGCAAACATACAAAGGAAGAAAACAGTGTGCCTAATACTCTGAAGAGGCACTGTATAGATTTAAAGATAGACATGGTAAAATTGTACAAATGATAACCAAAAAGCCATAAAATATTTAAAAACCAAATAGATGAATAAATGTTCACATCTGTCTGAGAAAAGTACATAAAATGAATAGTGGGGACTTTTACAGCTTTAACACATCTATAATCCTACTTCGCAAATTTCCCCTATCACGGGTTATTTATTGCAGGGATACATTCCATAAGCACAATAAGACATCCTCATGAACCTTAACAAGAAAAAACAAAATAACCTTTTCTGTTATTATTAAATGATCAGTGAAAGTGAAAACGTTGCAGTTTTTCATGCTTTTCTTATGAAGGGGGATTTTATGAAGGGGGATTCTCTTCATCTCCTCCAAAAAGTTCAAATGAAAATCATATGTAACTTTATTGACCTCCACTTTGAAAAATATTGCTTTGAAAACTGCGCAAGATAAATGCAAGAGGCGCCTTTCAATGCATGACATGTTTTCTGATGACACTTTAGTTCTAATTAAAAAGAAAAGAAATACACTGGTCACTGTATGAGCCGATCATTTGTCGATCATATGTCTTAATGTTTATTTGAATAAGATCCTGTTAAAAATAATTCTGTGGTAAACATAACCATCAGCTAAGAGGCATGAATGTTCCACAGATGCTCTGACATAAACTGAATATTTTGGTTAAAAAATAGGAAGATTTCCAATTCAACAGTAACATCTATCCAACTCAATAGGGCGTCTCATCTGTTTGCTCAACTTATCAACCACCAAACACAGAAGACGCTGCTCATGTTTTATTTCCGTTTGAGATTTTGACTGATGGAAAAATTAATTCGTGTGTTAGAGTTTCTCTGTTCATTAGGAGGGAGTTTGTTTGCAAAGCCAACATATACGAAGATTCTCCAGTGGTGTTTTCAGGATCTTCGTAGATTAGGTTCTACTAATGAGCCTCAATTCTGTTTAGGGTAGCAATGCTGATTGTAGCCTTTAGTTCAAGTTTGGACTCAGATTAAAGGAAAATGTTTCTGCAACTCCTACAGGTCTGCTGGTTTTCATAACAACAAGGAACACATTTAACATTTAAAGAATATAGGTGTAAAATAAAAGCAGAAAAGAGCCGATCCCCAAAATAAGACTGAAGACAAAGAAAAACATTAAATATGAATAATGCCACTGACTCAATATGTCTTCGTCTGCTGATCCTTCATCTTCCTCTCCAGCTGCTAAGCTATAATTACCACACACACCCTCAGACCGGCAGAAACACAAAACAAGCATGTGGCAGCACAACAGCAGAAGTGAAGAAGTTCTTTTCTGCTGTGCGGAAAAACAAAGGAACGAGCTGCTCACTGTTTCCAGCTAATCGAAACACAGGAACCTCTGAATATTTATTATTGCTTCTGTTTACCATAACTCTCACAGGATCTTCTGGATTCAGCTCTGCTCTGCAGTCACATTTATTACTCCGTCAGTCTGCTTCCTCTCTGAGGAGAAGAAAGTTTTTGCACAAATCTGCTTCATCTTGATACTAAAAGGATCTTCTGAGTCTGTTTTACATCCTAACTTAGGTCTTTGTGGGATCTGGTCTGATATTCATGTTCCAAAATGATGTGCACACATTCAAATGAGCATAGCTGGAGTCAAAATAAGGAATTACAGATACAACAGATAGCAAGTTGGGGAATAGATGAGCATCTTAGCAGGAAGGTGAAAACAAAAGAAGAAATTCTGTCTCTTTAAAGTCCCTCCCTGATCATCTTCTGATCTATTTTCAAAGTGTTCCTATTGGTCTTTTAATTATAAATATGATGTTTTTAGCAAAAAGTAAAAAAAACCTGTGTCGTTTTCAGAATAGATTTTCTGCAGAGCAGCAGGAGTTAATTAGAAATTCACCTCTGAGTGAATTTGTGGGGGAACTGTTTTAATTTTAAGTTGTGTAAATTGTACTTTGTATCTTTTTGAATTATGTAATTTTGTTTTTGTGCACAAAATGTATCGTATTAGTTACAAATCAAGAATTATGCACGCACAAATACGCAGTTATGCACAAATCAAGGATTACACATGGACAAATCAGGGTGATACTATTTCTCTCCATAACCAAACCCTGGTGATGGTAAAAAAAAAAAGGTCAACTGTGTGTATACTTTTATGGCGCTTTTCTATCCTCTTCTGGCTAACAGTTACAGTTCCAATTACCCATAAACACACATTCACACACTCCGCTGCCAAACACTGGCATCAACCTAAAACCACCAGGAAGGTGATGACCAAAGGGACCATTTTTAAAAATGGAGAGCACAGAAAATCGTCTGAATGTTTTCCATAGAGAATGTTTTATGGGATCTCGGAATTTTATGATCAGTTCTTCTGAACTCTGATATCCTCTTCATCAATCCGAAGTGAAGGAAAGACCAACAGAAAATACTTTTTCTAGATGTAAGTTTCTTGATGGTTTGAGTCTTTTCTAACTCAGGTCTTTTGAGCATTTCTACATTACATGATAGAGAGCAAATAAGTAATCCTTAACATAAGAATTTTACAAAGGAGAACAGGAGTTACAGAATCCTAAAAGGATCAAAATTTTATTCCTTTCTTTAAACATGCAGATTTTGAAAAGATTTTATATACAAACAGAAGCAACAGCATTCAACAAAGTAAAAGGAAAGTTTGAAAAAGGTTCAGGAGAAAGTTTTTCTGAAAGTATTTTGATTTTTAGACAGACGTTGTTAGACAGGTGTTAGATGGAGGAGGATGTTGTAGACACCTCCTTCACCTCCTTCAAACTAAGAAACTCTGGTTGTTGTTCCAGGAGATCTGCAGAAATGTCCCTGGACAGCTGGTTGATCTTGCCCGTTTATGATGCAGCCTGTTTTCATAAAACCTTCCTAACACGAGGATAAAAGAGGCGGTCTCAAAGACACAGCAGCAAAGGTTTCTGCACACAGACTGCAGAAGCCTCCTGAACTCCAGAAAAGAAGAACTCGGAAAAGTTTGTCTGTCAGACGGCTGCTTGGCTCTTCAAAGCAGTTTTTTTCTTCTTCTTTTATCACTTTCTTTTTTACTTCCTTTTACTTTCCTGGGTGAATTGTCTCACCCAAAACTTTTCTGAGAAAAAAAAGCCTTTTTTGGAGAAGGAGTGCTGAACATGCCAGAATGAAATAAAAAAAGTCTTCATAAAATATTCAGGGTGACTGCTGCAGCCCTTTGTAATGCACAATCCATCACAGCCATTTAGAATAAATGTGTGTTCATGCATGAAGTCACATGCCTTTGGCTTTTGTCCCAGCTCCAGAAGCCACATGATGAAGAGACTCTGGATGAAGCGTATATGAGCATCAGGAACAGGTCAAGTATTTGTCAGAAATGAAGACAGTGTGTGAAGAAACCATCCAACACAGACAAATCAGTTCATTCTTTACTTTCCTAAAACCCATAGAAAAATCCCATTTAAGAGTGGATAAAAAATGTTTAGGATGCCTTTAGTTTGTTTTATTTCATGTCATGAGAGGATGTGTGAAGGGCCCGGCTACAGGAGACCTGGTCTGTGGCAAGAATTTGAAAACTTTAAAAGATAAACAAAACAGAACAAAAACTCAACCAAAGAAAATATAAAGGAGAAAACACAGAAAAAGCAGTGGAAAACTGATAACTTGCACCTTCGTGACGTGACTGACAGGTAAAAACAAAAGCTAACTTTAACACAACCATGATACTCCCAAGAAAACTAGAAGAAAAAAGCATAAATCCTCACACTTTATCCCACAAAGGTTCAACGAGTTTAAGGTAAGGACTGAGGACATGTCAACTCTTCATTTCCAAATTCTGTAGTAAAAAAGATCTTTGGTCCTCAAATCCTCAAACTTTAATCTGTGGATTAAGATTACCTCCACATGCAAAAAGACCAATACATGTAAGACATTTTAAAACTGTATTGTTTCCTTTTTAGATCACCTTACATGATCCGAGTATTTTTTGTGTATCAAGCTTGTGTGAACACATAGCTTTTGCCAGTGTTAGGCAGTGGAGCTGCCATCAGTGTGTGATTATGGGTGAACAGGACTGTGAAGCTGCATAAGATAAATACACACCAGCCGCAGCAACTCCAGTACATGCAGCCGCTTTCTTTTTTATTAATTTTACTTAAATATCTATTTTTTTAGTCTTTTTTTGAATAGAACTTTAAAAGAAAAAGCCTGGAGCTAGATTTGTGGGATTTGCACCACTATTTGGTGGACAAGCGCCAGTAAACTGTAAAAAAAACTACAACAGCAAAGTAAGAAGACCCCCCTTGCCTGCCGGTCTGTTTGTCTGGTGTGTGAACCCCGCCAGCTAAATGTGCATTCATGAAACTGTGTATAGTGCATTCTTAAAAGTGCTACACATGCCTGGTGTGAATGTACCTTCAAGCTACATTCACATCAGGCATGTGTTGCACAAGAACGTACTGTTGTGCAAGAACGCACTGAACTGACATTCTTGAACGCGCTTTTAACATACGGCGTTCAGACTGATCTGTCACTACCTGATACCAGCATATGTACTCACAGTTGGAAGAGGTTTGGTGTGAGATGTGGAAGCAGTGTACATCTGGTGAATCCCGCTCCAGACTTTTTCTTTTCACAGCTCTATTCATCTATCTACATGAAAGACTTGGTGTCATACAATTCCAGCGGGAAAATAAACGGCTAATTTCACTTTCATGGTAAATTTTCAAAAGGGTTAGTACTTCTATGTTTTGAAAAGGATGAGACCCATATATCACTACAAATTCGTGTCCCTGATTAGCTAAAGTTCAATTGATTTAACTTTCAGAGTGTGTTTTGTATGTAGAGCGAAAAACAGACTTGTGTAGCGACACTTGAGCACGATTTTTGAACACAGAAGCTCAAAACACACATTTATGTGTGCTTCCACAGACTTTTCATTGCAAGTGGTCACTTGAAGCACATTTCTGAGGGCAGTGTTGGCTTAACATAAAGCACTTTGCGTCTTCAAGGAAGGTAGAGCAAAAGATAAAGCAGTATATACGCTACTTATCATTTACAACTGACAGGCCTTTAACCTAATTTTCCTTCAGGGTCTGTAACTGAGGTTACAGGGTTTGTGATGAAGGCTCACAACAACCTGGGTTAGGAAGCTGAGGACTGTGGCTGTATCACTGCCTCACATATTGTAGGAGGGGGTGTTGAAAAACAGCTGAACAGAAAGGAGTTGGAAGAAGTGGGGTCCATAAGAGGAAAAAAGAACACTTGGGGTAGGAAGCACATGGAAAACAGAGAGGTGGAAGAAAAAAGCAGCAATGGCATGATCCCTTATGTGTTTGTGTGCTGGTGGTGGGGGGTTGGATGACTGACCCAACCATTTCCCCCGGTGGAAAAAGGGCAAGAGCAAACACTATTAAACTTTTACCAGCTTATATTATTCATAAATGTATCCCTGACTCCTGACACGGTGCCCAATAAAAACACAACTCTGTTGTAGCCTCATAAATATGGAAGCCCACCAAACTGAGGAAGCAGAGAAACATCTTCTGAACCAACCAATAAGAACAGTACTCCTACTCATTGTACTAAATGGCGTATAGTGCTTTTCTACCTTCCTTAAAGGTTCAAAGCGCTTTACAGTCACAGTCCCATTCACACACTGATGGCGGCTCCGCTGCCGAACACTGGCGCCAGCCTTCCACTAGAGGCAATGTGGGGTTCAGTGTCTCCCCAAGGACACTTTGACACATGGGAGGGAAAGGCGGGAATCGAACCTGCAATCTTCAGATCAGAGGCCAACCCCCTACTGCTTCCCAGAACTAATGTTTGTTTGCTGGTCTGTAGCAAACCCCTTTCAAGGTTAGCATCAAGCTAAAAGACAGCAATAACACTACTGTGTTTCTCTACGGAGCAGTGCTACTTTTGTGGTTTCACTTTAGCAGATATGTTTGTAAAGTAACATGAGATTATCAAAACAAAAACATTTTATAATGTGGGGTGTTTGCTGTCTTTAGTTTAAGTTTGATTTTTTTTTACAATAGAATGAAAAACACAGTACAGGTGAACCCTGTTGGTAAGTGCTGACTCTGCAGTACTTTCCAAATGTTTCTTCTCAAACACCTGCTGGAATCATTTAGCCTGCAGACCAAGTTCTAAATCTAAGATGTAAAGCAGTTCTTTATGGAATGAATGCACCAGCAGCTCCTCCTCTGTCACATGTCGAGTTCACACTCCTCATTTATCAGCCGGGAAACACCTCTGTATCTTACCACTGTGGACTGTGAGTTGCTAAGCAACAGTCTTTGGTTGGGAAGTATTGTGAAGTCTGAGGTGATGAAGCCACAGAGCAGAACTTTGAAAGACTGTGATGAGTCCCACATTCCTGTCAGAACATCCCCGAGCACAGAAACCATTCAAGACTCCTGCTTTATCATCAAAGCTGTTAGATTACAAGTCACGAGGATTTAAACGCAGCTGATTTTGTGGGCGAGCCTGACACAGCCATTCTGGATCTTATGCCTCTGGAGGTTTATTTTTTCTGATTTAACATGCAGGGAGCAGAAAATCAAACATTATCCTCTGAAATGCCAACAGGCCTCCAAACAAATGGGGGGGATTCTTTTTTTGGCAGCATAACTGTGACGCAACCAGGAGAAATGTGGATCAGTCAGTGCAGAAGCAGACGACAGAGGTACAGAGGTATCTGGATCTACATCTTCTTCAAGCTTTAAATATGCTAATTCTTGCAGAGATGTTTTATGGTCCACATTTTGTGCTTGATCAAGTGCTTTTTACACATGTGTGACTGTCAAGCTAGCATCTTTCTGAGTCCACAATCAATGACATTATGCAGAAACCACAGTGGTAAAGATACCCGCTGTCCAGACAGATCATTTGAATTCTTGAACATTCAGGCTCCGAACTGATAAACATTTACAGTCACATCTTCATCAACCTCTTCAAAATGAGATGAAGAAACCATTATCTATCAACTTCCTATCTAGCCTTTGGGCCAGACAGGAAGTTGTACATGGGTGAATGTACACTGTGCACCCATGGACACTATGCAACCATTTACTGTGGGTAAATGGTTGCAGTTGCATTGCGCAAAGATAAACTGCAAACATGTACATCCTGCACCCATGTATAATCCGCAGCCACGCAAATTTTGCACCCATGGATACTCTGCAGCCATTTACATATTGCACAAATATAATTTGCAGACATGTACAGTACATTCTGTCATACACTATGATAGAGAGTTTATAAATTTGAAGAACTTCAATATATGTTTGACCTTTCATTAAAGCCAGGGCTACATCACATATTATTAAGCTGAACTTTCGGGTTTCACTAAATACATATTTTCTGCTTAATTAAACAAATACATTCTTTAAAAATTAAACAAAGTGATATCTTGGATTCATGTTCAACATCATGCCTCTTGCAGCTGATGTGCTTTATGATGAACAGTACAGGCCAAGCTCCGCTTTTAAGATGGGACAGCTTGCAGAATGAGTGACTTAAATACCTTTTTGCCCCACTGTGACTTTCCCTTGCTTTTTTGTTGATTGGTTGGTAAATTTCTGCCAAAAATATTTAAAAAAAAACATTTTCTTTGATGTCATGAAGTATATGGTTTATTTTGTGCTTCCACTTGTTTTGCTTTTGTTTGTTTTTTTGTCCTGCCTCTGAATATTTTCTAACCAGGATGTGATCAACAGATGTTCATGCACAGCTATAAGTCATCTAATAGTTTATTAGAAGCGGGCCAGTGAATGTGCTGTAACGTCTGGTGTGCAGAGAGATCTGTCTGGTTCTCAGAGCTTCAGCAAATCCTCCAATCTGCTTCTGACAGTCTACTCATAAAAACAGAGACCTGGGAAACCAAACAACATTGCTCACAGAGAGAAAAAAAAACTTCTAACTTTCGTCTCTTGTGCAAATTGTTTGGCACTGAGCAGCAAATAAGCAGTCTCTTATTTTGTAACACTCCGATAGGAAGCACAAAGAAGGTAATGGAGAAAAAAAACATCTAAAAACTCACAAGAATCTGCTGTTGTCAGAGAATGCATAGAGAACTGCTGGCTTAAATCCACAGCTATGTTTTCCATTTGTTTGACTTGTGGTAAAAAATAAAAACAAAAAAAGGGACAAAAGAAAAAGAGTTTACACAAAGAATTTTTTTGTGCAACGACTGAAAATGTTAAGTCTGAGCTGTTGTAAAGTCTTTGTCATAAAGTTCAAGCGTTCAGCAAAAGCAGGGATAGGACGTTATGTAACAGCAAACCAAAAAAAAAAAAACCCTCCCTCTCAAACCAAACAGAATGATCTGTTACAGGGTCCAAACCACAACCGGGCCAGAACATGAAGCCTGATGCAGAACTGGAATGAGTGTCGTGTGCCATGTGATTGTCTCATTATTGTTACTCAATGTAACTGACGCATGAACAAGATACTGTATCAAGGCTCTGATGGACCTTCAGTCAACCACGGACAGAAACACCTGAAACTAAACACCTTCTCCATGACAGGAGAGAAGAATGTGGGCACTTCCAGAAAAGTACTTCCTTCATATTGGTCATGATCTGGTTGCTATGGCAACAAACCCCCCACCTCTCAGTTGGGCATCATGAGCTCTAAATGTGCTGTTATGTACAGTACAGGAATGTGTGCCCATATGGCTGTGATTACACAAACACACACATCACATCATGTGTTTGGACGCTGGATGTTTGCCTAATAACAACAAAGAGACATCTGATGATTGTCAAAATGACGAGTAACTTGCTCAATCTGAAAATCAGAATTTCCAATTACTAAAAAAAAAAAAGTTAATTGCTTTTTCTTGAAGCTGGAGAACAATGTCAGGAAGAGATTTCTCCAGGAAAGCAAAATGAAGAGAAAGCACATGGAAAAACTGACCAAGGGCGAGAAAAAGGGGAAGAAAATCCAAGATAAAGGCAGAAAGCCTGTGAATGAGGGAAGAAGAAGAGGAGGGAAGGATAGTATCTAACCATCCAATCCAATTCATAAGTGTTGGTGGTAAACAGGTAACAACATGGAAAGGAAGTTTGAAGACAATGCCTCAAAACGCCCCAGTTTTTTGTTTGTTTGCAAGAATCCTGGGTTTGAGTTCTTTATTTAGTGCGATCTGAAGATGCTCCTAAAAGGCTGTGTGTGATTGGTAAACTTTAACTGTAATTTAGCCTGTGAATAAATTATATATATATATATATATATATATATTTGTATGTGTGTGTATGTGTGTATATATAAGAAGTCGAGAAGTTATGAGGCATCAGAAACAAATGAAACAATCTAAATCACTACAGGGAACAGAGAAACGGGACAACTGCAGTGCACACATGTTGCATGTTTCACCCACATGTATGTGAATCTCAAGCACGTTTTAGTACAAACTTCTCCAGGAGTTCATGACCAGCTAGTGCAATACGAGCTTCATTTAGTCACATTTTAGCTCCCACCTAATACACCTGTTTCATTACTTGCTTATTACAGATTTTCCTAACTACTCAAACATATTTTCTGAAATATAAGACCAATTTCCTGAAACACCAAACAGGCTAATATGCAAAATACTTGACTCTTGAGACAAAAGTTCACTTTGAGGTCTAAATGAAGACTATTGTCAAAACTAAAACACATTGCAAACACAACACAATACAATATAATCAAAACACTTGACACTGTTAACAAAATGGTTATAAAGAATGGTAGCACCCCCACCCCCCAAAAAGAATAAAACGGTTTAAAGATTTATTTTTTCATTTTTAATGTAAAGCCAGGTTATCATTTATTCCAAGTTTCTCTGTACCAGATCAGACCAGACAACTTTATCCACATCACAGGCAATATTCTCCCTAACCACACAACATAAATAAAGATCTTCTATTGATAAATAAACAGCTATTGATTAGTCCTTCTATTGGTCAGAATAAACATTCTTGCTCTGATATCCTTTTTAAACATGTTCTTGATAATCCTATTTTTTCATGATATATTTTTCTTTATCGCAAGTTATTCAAGTTATAAACTGACCAATCAGATGCCACAGTATAAGAATATGGTGCTCTCTGGCCCCCACCTTGAAAATTCCAAACTTTGATTGACAGATTCCCTTGAGATGCTTTCAGTGAAAAGGGTGTGGCTTCCCAACAAGCTCACTCCTGATTAAGGAGAGTGGTTGCCATAGAAGTGATGACTAAGACCGACTTTGACCAATCACTGCTTCCTAGCATTGTCTGGTTCCAAAATGGCAAAGTCCGTAGCGCGGAAAAATAGCAACTGAATTGACTTCATTTCACTGGGACCGGAGGTAAGGACGTCACAGGCGTCCATCTCTGTATATGTCAAGGTGTGTTCCTGATTCCAGCCTTGACAGGACTCAACTGTAATGTCATCACAAGCTATGTTGATGGCCTGCAACTGCTAATCTTGAGTGTTTGGTTGTCTCTCGTAAACCTTCCAATGCCAAGGGGGAAAAAATCTTCAATTGGGTTAAGGAATAGAAGACAAGTTGGAAGAAAACTGATACAAATTGGTGATATGTGTGCACCCAGTTATTGTTTATTTTTTCATGACTGCTTTATGTTCTTTTGTATAAATACCAGTGTGAAGCCCACCGAGACAACTGTATTGTGATATTAGGCTCTATAAATTGAACTGAATTTAATTCACACATGGAAATCTGGTAAATCAGAGACAGCATTTGCTCTGTATAATGTTGACGTCTTTGTTAGACTTTCTTAATTTTAACTATAAAAGAGAATCGGTTTGTGACTTTGAAATGACAATGTTGTTTACAAAGTTTGCAATGTTTTCTTGTTTACAGAAAGCTCTGGGTGTTCTTCTGCAGTAATTCAGTCTGTGAGTGGGCTGCTGTAAAAACATGCTGCAATGCTGGTTATCATTGTCCTGCCTGACAGATGGTCTCCCATTTGGCTCTCCATAACTACGGCATAAAGTGGACTTTATCACAGACTTACTGACTGCAAGGTGCCCAGGTCTTTGGACTGTGAACAAATGCCTGACTCTCCATTGCTCTACACTTTTTGATCATCTTTCTCACTATAATTAGCAGAAATCATTGATTTCCTAAGATTGCTGCAGACGTATTTTACATGAAACTGTACAGTAAATAAAAGTGGATGACTAGCAGCAACAAATCCCAACCAAAAGACAAAACTAGGGTAAAAAATTATTTATAAATGTGCAAAAACATTCTGTTGCAATAAATATTCTACAAGAACATCCAGTACTTTTACATTTCTTGTGTTCTTATCTTCAAAACCAAAGGACATAACAAGAATCTCGAACATTTTTTTCAGAAAAATATCATTATTCATTTCAATTCCTTGAGCTTCCTGATGCTCCCAGTAAGGGGTTGCTGCAGTGAAGCATCTGCCTTACATTGTCTTTACTGTTTCTATTTAGTTGTCAAATACCGGTATGTAAACATTGAGTGATAATACCTGGTTATCTACAGGAAGACAGATTTTTTGCAGATATTTTACTGTATCCTAAAAAAGGAAGAG
>BSAI01000012.1:22823661-22844394 GCA_036245035.1 Adrianichthys oophorus | reverse complement strand
ACTAAATATCAGCTCTAGCAGGAGCTGAGTAAATACCAGCAGTTGGCTAATAGTCCTTATTGTCTTACAGCAGACCCAAATGACTGCAGTGTAACAAAGCTGCTTCAGAAGGCGGTCTTTATGCCCATACTAATGTGGACTCAACATCCTGTAAGGCATGACTGAGAGAAAATACATCATGGACATATGATGGAATCATCATCATGAAACAGATTAAAAAGAGAGCAGATTGTATTTTTAAATGCATGTTGATGCAAAAGGACTGGTCAGTTTTTACAGTTTTATAATGCTAACCCATGAGGCAGATTATATAATGAAACTTAGAGAAATTATATTTAAAACATTGTAAAATAACTGTTTATGCAGTTTACATAAAGTGAGTCTCATCCTGTTACAGTGACACTAAAGCATGAAATGATTGTTTAACAAAAACTGTGGAAAAAGTGCTGAAACTAAATGACGTCTCAGAAACACAAACCTCAGAACTCAACTTCTCAAATGTCTGAACTAGGGATGTCCCGATCAGGTTTTTTGGGGCCCGATCCAATTTCCAGTCATTTGATTTTGAGTTTCTGCCGATACAGAGTCCTGATCTGATACTGTTGTAAAACAATCCAAAAAAATGAACAAATTTAATAAACAGCTCCAGGTTGTCCCACATTTTGATTTCATTATCCTTTTTTTATCATTTAACATTTAAACATAGCATTTCTGTGAAGTAACTTGAACAATCACGGCAAAATAGTACAGTTTTTAACTAAATTCTAATAAATATTGGTGATAATTAGTCATGTGCGAAAGTTTAGTGACTTAAGTTTTAATATCTTCATAACTATTGAACATTTTAAACCAAATGTGATTCATATATTCATTTTAAATTTTTAAAAACTAATTATGACTCTGTTGTAGCATGAATATTATGATTCATTACTAGCTGATATCATTAAAACCATTTGTTATTTATTTATTTAATCATTTTTAAAATGATGGGATTCTTGTTTAACGTCTTAAGACTTTGACTTCTTAAGACACCCCATTTTGGGTTTTATTGCTACACTGGGGCATTTCCTGGACCTGGAAAAATTGGGGCTGAGCCCACTCTCTCACAAAACACTGTGGGAATTTACAGAGTGAAAAAAGCCTTCTAATTAAAGTTTCTTGAGCATTGTGGCACATTGTTTTAAGACAAATACGGCAATATGTACTTCATAAGATATTTATTTTTAAACTTAAACACGGATTAAAGAATATCTTTTACATCAGTATTGATCTTATAAAAAAGACAAAATGACCAAATTTGATATTACAGGCAATTCATATGTTTTGTTTTTCTCTGTCAGGTTGCATAGTGGACCTTTGTGTCTGCAGGTACATTTCATCCAGTATTGTGCAGTAACTTTTCTTTTTCAAGACTGCTTCTTTCTTTCAATTACATTTTCCTTCTCATTTTTAACCTCTTTCCTTCTCTCACTAACTTTTCCTCTATCTCTCCACTTTCCCTCCCCCTCCTTTTATCTTTCTTCATCATCTTCTAATAGTCTGTTTAGTTATTTGAAAAGGGAAGTGTTAGGTCAAAGCAGAATCCTGCTTCAGTGTTTTAAATGTTTTTAATTCACTCAAATGTTTTAAATTGAGTTGATTGAAATGCTCTTTTCTGCTTTCCAAACATGCTTGATGGAATGCAGTGATGTTTGACCTGCCGTGGTCCTGTATCTGCAGTCCTTAAATCATTCACTTTATTTGGGATGCTACCTGTTGTGTTCCTCATTGGACTCATGTTCACCTCCTTCATCGGTCTCCTGCTTGCTGTGTGCTGCTCTCTTCTCCTCATTCTCTGTCCTATTTAGGTCACAAGTAAATAAAGTATAACATCAGTTTTATTTTGTCATAATAGACGTGAACTAAAGGTAAACAACACAGAAAAGTGGTCTTTGCAGAATTATTAGCATTCAACTGCCAATTAATGAGAAAGTTTCTACATATTACAATTTTAATGATGACATAGAACAGATGATCCTCAAATGTTAAATCAAATGTTAATCTAGATCTCTGGACTTTATGCCTTCATGGAAACACTTGAAAATGCTACATATAAAATTCAAAAATAACAAAAAGTTCTATTCACCTAAGTAAATCTATGGAAATACAAAGAGACATAATAAGTCCTTCATTTATGTGGTGGTGAGGATCAAAAGGAAACCAATGATCAAATTAAATGTTGAAATACTCAATAGCTCGAACTTAAACAATGATCATATTAACGAATTTTTGCATGAAAAAATACAAACCACAGTCTAAGCATGAAAAATGAGCAACAGCTCCAGAAAACGTCTCTGACAGATCTTTAAAACATTCTAGGACAAGTTAATAATCAAATAAAAAACATGATTTAATCAAATGTTGGTCTATCTGAACAACAAATGTTATAAAAACACATCTCCGTCTTCTTAGTGGCTATACAGAAATTTGGGACCTTTTCTAGCGAGAATTTACATGTAACATGCTAGGCAAAGGCCCCTGCGACAGACTGGCGACCAGTCCAGGGGTGTTCCCTGCCTTCGCCCATGAGTAGTCGGGTTAGGCTCCGGCAACCCCGTGACCCCGAAAGGGATAAAGCAGTTTGGACAATGGATGGATGGATGCTAGGCTAAGGCTTTAGCTAACAAAACTGTCATCAGATCAGACAGGTGTTTACATGACGTTTACATTTCCAGCACGTTTACCTGTTTCATGTTTTCGGACAAAGTCTTCCCGCCCGCTACAGCCGCCACAACAGAAGAACTGTTCCACCTTTTTTTTCTCAAAAACCCGCTGGGTGTCCATTTTTGTTGAAAGTTGGGGCCATTGACACTGGGACCGCCGGGAAAGTTCGGATTAAACGTCGGAGGGGTCTGTCAGCGAATAAAATACGGAGGATTTTTTCCCCCCTCTCTCTGATCAACTCCTCTCTGATTGGTCAGACCGCTGTGGGTGTGTTGCATTTACTAAAGCTGGGAAAATAGAAAACTGCCATTATCACGAAAGTTTTAGGGCAGTTCTGAATAGAAAAAAAAAAAACACTCGGGGCTTGAAGATAATTGTTCGGGGCTAGAGCCGGGAATGCCCAGGCCAAGGGACGCCACTGTTGCCACAGTATTTGATTTTCTTAACTGGGGTTCTGACAGAGTAATAAGAAGAAAAGACACATCAAAGAAGAGCTCGGGTTTTAGGGGGTTAAATCACCTAGCTTGCACTTAACACAGTTAGCAGCTGTCTGTCTGTTGGCAGGACAGAGAGCTTAACATAAAAAAAACACACGTTTTTTCTGTTGAAATGCATTTGCAGGTTGTTGTTTGCGTTAAGACAGTCCGATAGAGATACTTTTGGTCGGTTTAAAACTTTTAAAAAAGAGTTTTTGATCCTGGCAGTCGGAATCTGGGAACATCTCGCTAACTGTCTTGATCCGTTCATTACATTACTTCTAGTGAAGTATTTTTCCGGAATAATATTCTTGAAATATAAAGCGCTGGTCATAATATTAATAAATTAAATATCCGATAGTGATCGAGTCATCAACCCCAATCTTAACCATCTCACACTGAGAGATCAGGTGAAGCGCAGGTCAGTCTGAGACCATACCTCAAGAGTTCCATAAATATTGAAGCAAAATCATTTCTGTTTGAATCACCTTTGCTGCTAATTTGTGTCTTTTCTGCAGAGTTTGTGCAGCTGGTTGTGAGTGTTGAAAGGGTATTCGCTTGACAGCAGAATTACTGAATAAAGAGGAGAAAGAAGAAGCAAAATGAGCCCACATCTGATTATTTTGGAAAAGTTATATTAAGAAAAGCTTTACCTACTAAATGTTTTTGGAAAACATTAAATCATATTTTTGATTGTTCATGTTTCTTTTTTGTCCATTTTGGAGTTATAAAGTCTAAATTGATGTTTTTGTGCATCTGGGGATTTGTCAATTTTCATATTTGTATAATTAATCTCCAGTTTAGGGATGAAAACAATACTCATTCATCTATAGAACTATTTAATGTAAACATTAAAATAGTGCTCTCACACCAAAATAACTGTAATACTACTGTTCTACAAGAAAAAAAGCAAAGAAAGATGTTACTTTGAAAAAGTGCTTAACCGAGAACTGGCAGCAGTTGGATTAACCTCATACAGTTCTTACACATCAGCATCAACAGGACGGCTTAAATTTGCTGGAAACAAGGACATGTTACATTAATAACTACTGATCTGTTAATTAGTTGAACTTTTGCAGGACTCAGCAGTGAGGAGAGCCAACTCATTTGACGGTGTTCACCAGAGACAAAAATGGTTTTAAAGGTCAGGATTTTGCTGCTTTAACTTATTACAGCCAATTCTCCTCTTCCACGCATGTTGTTAAATTGCCATCTCTCAACCTGTCAAACTTTTTTTTTTTTTGCGGTAGCTGCATTTATCCAATTACCTAGATAATTGTTTTATCAATACTTCTCCTGCAGGCAGCAAATTTACCATATCTTGGCATGAAAGGAAGTGGCAAAATGGAGCAGATCAATCAAGTCAGGGACTCGTGCTTTCACCTTCTCTAAATGTCACACACGATTCCACAGGAGCTAGCTTCTGCTATCTCCAGATAACAAAAACCACACTGAACTCCCACGCTAACATCTAGAGCTGTTTGCTGGATCCCAGTGTAGGAAGACCTCACAATTATGGCACTAAAGAAGAATTCTAAAAATCAATGAGATGCAAAAATATAAGTCCCTGTCACATATGACAAAGCTGATAAAAGGCAAAGTGGTGACTAAAGGATACAGAAATGTATATGTGGACTTTTTTAAACACAATTGATAGTTTTTGCAACCTGTCAGGCCTCTTCATCATGCACAGATGCCCAAAAGTCTCCGACACATTCCTTCACTCTCCTGTTTCATTTGTGAATTCAAATATTTTGGAAATAAATCACCTAAAAGAGACACACAAAGACACCCAACACTGGCTATTTCAGGAAATGATGGGATCTTCATGCATGTCTGTGTGCAGCATCAAACGTTCATCTGCTCAGAACTGTTATGGTTGACTTAACCATAACAAAACAAAGGGGAGATGAGGCAGATTTTAGTGTACACAAAGTTTAAAGGATATCAAATTTACAAAATAACACAAAGCGCGAAGGTGTGGTGTTGCGTGGGTACATGTTTGTGGAGGGAGTATAAACCAAAGGAACCAAATTGAAGAGTGCATTTAGAGGGGACCTAATGATGCTCTGGCATTGAAGAGCACCCTACGGTAGACCTTTTATTTCTGTCTTCTGATTTCCAAAGAACTACATCTGTGTGCAGAAGGCAGAGAAAAAAAGGCTGGCACCAGGAACAAACACCCACACGACCCAGGGCCACAGCAGCAACCAAAAAGGCAAATCGTCAACTCACTGATTGCCCATTAAATCACCACTTACTCCATGTCAGTCGCGTCCTGTAAAAGCAACTGTGGCCGATCTGAACGGCTGGTGGATTATGAGGACTTACCATCACTTATATGCACTTTCACACCCTCCAAAGTGTTCAAAAATAGCTTTAGTGTGTGTGTGGGAGCATGGAAGCAGTGGTTGTTTTAAGAAAGCTGTTTTTTTATTTTAACTCTGAATATTTATTTTTTACAGTGGACTGAAAGATTCCCAGGAGAGCTGTGACGATAAAGCCTAAACGGGACTATTCCAAACAAGCAGAAGGCTTTAGATCCGGGGTTGCATGAACATCTTTGGAGCAGAAAAAGCCAACCCCACTGGTCAGAGTTTAGATTGTAAACTTTTTTTTATCATTTCTAAACATTTCCTGGGTTTAACCCTGTTAAGCCCACTACCTCAAAAAATTGACAGAAAATTCAAACTTTTTGTTATCAAGATGGGTTCTTTTAATCCTATGATAGAAATCACAAAAATAGCTATATCAGTTTTTATTAGATATAGACAGTATCAATTATGAAACATTGGGTGATTTGGAAAGTTTTTACTAAAACAATGTTAGTTTAAGAAGCAAACATTTTAACATGATTAATTGAATTGAACCAAGTGGATCAAAAGAATCAAAGAAAATTGTGGATCGAATAGATCCAGGCTCTGGTGAATCAAATCGAATAGATTCTGGAAGTTTTTGGTGATACCCAGCCCTAGTAGAAACACACCCTAAATGTTAGTGCCAACATTTAAACTCTTTTTTTTTTCTTCTTTTTTTACCCCTTCCCCAACAGTTCTTATTAAGAGGTTGCTACTTCCTGGTTTGTCATATTCTATAAGGCAGGATGGGGGCTTGACTTTAACAGGTAAGGTTTTAAGAGCTCCTGAAAAACCAAAACCTGATGCTAGCAGAACTGTCATCACATCATGAAGAGTATAGACAGTACGGAGCATCATCAGTACAGTTCACCAGCTGCCCCACTCCTAAACCTTGACAGCTAGATGCACACAAATATTTACTGACAAAAAAAAAAATATCTATAAACTTAAAAAATGGTTTCAAATTCCCACATTTTGCAAACCCAAAAACCAGTTAAGATTTTAGTATATGTTTGATGGGTTGGCAGGACACAGAAATCAATATCTAATCTACTGTAGTGCTTCAGGCTTTTCCTTGAAAGAATAAAAAACCAGGCGGACTCACAAAGCTGGATGGAATTTTGAAAAATAAAGATAGAAAAAGGGGAGAAAATATCGCAAACAGAGACAAATATTATGGTAAATAAATGCGCTCCTCCCTCCCACTCTCCTGGAGTCTTTGTCTGCTTCAAGGAGCCACAGATGGAAGACAAAGTCGGAAGTCGTCTTTGTCTGACTGTCACTTTCCATCTTTGTCTGCATTTATCCCTCTGCCCTCCTCTCAACGCCTGTCTCTTTCTGTCCATCTATCCTTGCATCATTGTAGCCTCAGATTCTTGCAGTTGTCAAAGAAGAGCTTGTTGCTTATTTCCAAACATCCGTTACTTCCACAAAGTCCTGACAGGCCGAGCTTGGTGAAAGTTGGAGCACTTTATGATTTGTCTTCCACTCCTCTGTGTTCCTACAAAATCATCTGATTAAGTAAAGAAGCATGCATAACTGAATCAGCTGATCAATGTGGATGATTCATTATCAAATCACAAATCAAATTTTAAAAAAGCGCTTATCATACTTGCGCAACTCGAAGCGCTTTACAATTAAAAACAAAAACAGACAGTAAATTAATAAATCAATGAAAAGATAGAGACTCAATCCACCCTTTATCTGTACCCTGTACATCTGCTTTCTGAGCAAGGGATTGAAAAGGATTCTCCAAAGCAATGTTCTGGACTCGGTTCTGGTTCCAACTCTAACCCTCCTGCTGCCATCCAACCACATTAAGCTTCAGCACAAAGGTGTTTCACCTCCAGTGTTTCCATCTTTGTTAGTATTACAAATCTGAGCAACAGTAATGAAACAGTTTTAACATTTCTGTCACTTAACCAGATAATCCACCATAACTATCCCGCTCTCGTACCTATGAAAAACACTGGTACTTTGTAAAACATCTTTTAAATTCTAAAACTCCAAAAAGTCTGCATACTCTAACAAGTATCAAATGTGAAAAGATGCACCATAAATTTTCATAAACGTTTATTCTCACTTTTCAGACTTCAGAGGGATCTGTCAGCATGAAAGGAGAAAATATGGGGAAAAACGACAGAAAAAAAACACAGGTTTGTATAATATCCTTCTTCAAAGTCGTAACCTTCTGGCATGAAAGAGGGAATCAATGCCCAGTGAGCGCAAACTCTAAAAAGTTCGGGAATTCATTCATTCATTTTCCAATCCGCTTTATCCCTTTCGGGGTCACGGGGTTGCCGGAGCCTAACCCGGCTACTCATGGGCGAAGGCAGGGTACACCCCTGGACTAGTCGCCAGTCCATCGCAGGGGCCACAATCACACACCCATACACACTCACATTCACACCTAGGGACAATTTAGAGAAACCAATGAACCTATGAAGCATGTTTTTGGACGGTGGGAGGAAGCCGGAGTCCCCGGAGAAAACCCACACATGCACGAGGAGAACATGCAAACTCCACACAGAAAGGTCCCCCAGCCAGGACTTGAACCGGGAACCTTCTTGCTGTGAGGCTAACCACTGCGCCACCGTGCAGCCCCCAAGTTTGGGAATAAATCTGAATATTTTTACATCAGACTTTTTTACTAAGTGTTGCATCAACAATGACAATGGGCTGCTTCTTCTTCACGTGATTTTTGCTAACTGACACCGTTTGTTCCACCGCTTTGTTCTTCTCACGGGAAGGAAACTGCAAACTCTGCAGCTCTCTCTCCAAAAAGGTAAAAGTTTTCACTGAATGCACCAGCACCAAGTGTGTATCAGCAAAGCTACGAGCAAACCCACATACCGGCCAAATGCATCTGGTTTGTGTTACCACGGCCACGGTGGGGAGCCCGTTGGTGCCCTGATCTCATTGGTTCGGTGCTGCCGGCCCTGATTTTAATTGGTCATCTCAGAGCCAGACATGCACACACATGCACATAAACATGCACGTATGGCCTGAGGGCTGCATCGGGTAACTGAGAAAAAAAACTGGAGCTGGGACCAAACTTTTAAAATTAAGCTAATTTGGACATTTTTTTTAAAGGAATTTCCAGAACTATCACTACAAACATCAATAATAAAAAGTTTCTGGTAGTAAGAAGTGGGAGAATGGAGTACAAGGAGGAGGTGAAAAGCCACAACAGCAACAAAAATTCTGTTTTTGTAAAACTAAAATAAAGGTCTGATTGTCATGAGAATGAGGGAACTGAAACCTCAGCTGAAGATCAATGTCTGAACTGTCACTGAGCTGTAAATTATTCAAGGAAAAACATCAGAACTGTCAGTTTGCTAAGAAGATGCTGCTTTCCATCAGTTCTGATACATTTTTAATCAGCAGATATGCAATTTTGTCTCAGCCAGTTACCAGGCTGAGAATTAGGTCACTTTGCAAAAGGTAAGACATCAGTTATGAAGTTCATCTGTCAAACTGTGCACAGAGCGCCACAACCAAGTGGCTGGAATAGTATACAGCTGAATGTGCTGAATATGGACTGGAATATGGACACTTCCGAAAGTGGTAGAGAATGAGAGAGCAAAGATCCTGTGGGACTTCCAGATACAGACGGACAGGATGGTAATGGAGAATCAACCAGACGTTGTAGTGGTGGATAAAGACCAGAGGAAAGCTGTTGTGGTGGATGTGGCAGGACCAAGCGATGGTAACATCAAGAAGAAGTGTATGAGAAACTGGAGAAATACCAGAGGCTCAGAGAGTGGTGCCTGTGGTAATTGGAGCACTTGGAGGAGTGGCTACAGCAGATCCCTGGAAAGACCTCCGACATCTCAGTCCAGAAAAGCGCAGGTCTAGGAACAGCTAAGACACTGTGCAGGGCCCTCAAGCTCCCAGGCCTCTGGTAGAGGACCCGAGGTACCACCCACAGAGGGTGAGAAGTTTTATATATCTACATATGTATATACTTAAGTTACTAAGTAATTATGATAAAGTCAAGGGTTTTTTTTGCCCATGAATGGATGTATCATACATGCAGGGACATTTTCTCTTGTTTTATAACAGATGTTTCAGTCTTTTTAAGTTAGTGTCTCTGCTGTTCTCTCATTGTTACAGGCAAAACCTGTACATCTATGTCAGAAAAGACGAAAACATTCCAGTCCTGTAGTCCTGTCAAAGTTCAGACATGAAGTTGTGAATTCAGGAAAAATGTTTCTAATGGGATCAACTGATGCAAACTCATTAAACAGAACTGGACAAGTTCCTCATTTGTTTTGTCTTATTTTAAAGACACTTTTTTACTCATTTTGTAGAGAAAAAATGTAATTTGGAAAAATTTTTCAGTTTTAGTTTGTGATTGTAAAGACATGACTGTAGCATGCAGAAATGGGGTAAAAATGAAGCTATTGGGTTGCACTCAGTATTACATCACTCCACACAGGACACATATATTTGGGGTCTCCCTGACTTAAAGCCAATGTCCACCCCTGCCCTGAAAGAATCTGTGGAGACGTACGGAGACCACTTGATGACCACGACAACCAATGAGCCAAGAAACAGAAGTTTCACCAAAAGGTTTAGCTTGTGCTCCTGAAAAACTCACAGCGCTCTGTCATTGCTGGTTCCACTCTACCAAAGCTGCCTTTGTCCAGAATCAACCAGCTATGACAGCTATACAACATTCGCAATCAGGACATATTAGCATCCAGAGCAACACATCAGTCTGCAGACAGAACTATCCCATGACTGAGTGTCAACAGAAAGACTAAAAAGCCTGGAGTCTTCTGGGGTGCTGCATGACAAAGACAAACAGAAGTGACTGAAAGCTGCTGGCCTGCTTATGTACAGCATTTTGAACAGCGGTGGATCAGGCCATCTGCTGCACTTGTCTAAATATGCGTTTGTTCATTTACTGCGTTCATAAATCTCTGGCTAAAGAACTGCCGCCAGCTCCAGGATGTCACCAAGAAATTCTAGAAAGA
Organism: Adrianichthys oophorus; assembly: GCA_036245035.1. Classification (NCBI taxonomy): domain Eukaryota; kingdom Metazoa; phylum Chordata; class Actinopteri; order Beloniformes; family Adrianichthyidae; genus Adrianichthys; species Adrianichthys oophorus. The sequence continues at coordinate 22,833,876 of BSAI01000012.1, read as the reverse complement.
TTTGCAACAGATTTTCACTTTGAAAAACTTGATGGTGACAACCTGACGTCAGCCTGAATGATACAGAAAAACAATGGATGCATTTTGATAATTTCCATTGTTATTTATATGTAAAGGAGGTCAAAGTCATACTTGGACTCATAAAGAATAACAAACATGCACTCAAACAACAGTCTTAAATGGAAGTTAACACCAGAATGAAAGATTTCTGCTGTTGAGCAGCAGTCTCTGTGGTTCCTGCTAATGGACTATCGCCACATGGAGGAAGACCTGCTCACAGGCGCTCCCTTTAAACACTGCAGGTCTTTAACAGTTAGGTTTTTTCATAGTTAAGGTGAGCTTAACATTAACTCAAAATTAGTCACAAAACGTATAGGCAGAAATGTTAGCCAGAAGAAATGTTTCTTTAGGAGCATTTAACATTAGGAATGTTCTGTTGAGTATGTCAGCTCCCAAAAAAATCTAACTGAAGACTTCATTCTTACTAAACATTTGACCTGATTTAGAAACTCTCATTGAGCACAAAATCAATTTGGATGTCAAAGTACCACAAAACGCTCTGCTGTCCCTTTAATAAACAAAAAAAACGATTAGAATCAGTTTATAGTTAAAGCTTTCTGAAGTTCTTCAGAGAAAGGTCAGTGACAACACAAAGTAGTTTCCTTTCACAGTGATTTAGTCTCGTGTTCATGGTCAGACTGGAAGGAAGTCCCAGAAAAAAAGTGAGAAGAGGAACAAAGACAACAGATTGAGAAAAAGAGACAAGAATCTCCTGAAGTTTTACACAAGAAGCTGGATTAGGTGCCTCTGAAAGCTGAGCTGCATGTGTGGACTGTTATGTCTGAGCTCCACTCCATAAAAGTTGAACAGCCTCAGGGCTTTGGAGGACAGCCTTGCTCCACCGCAACACGCTGGCAACCAAACGGCCTCATGGCAAACATCCACACATATACAGAGGCACTCACAAATCCAATCAAAGCTTCAACACAAACCCACAAAGCACGCAAGGCTGAGGTCATCTATGAAGTCACACATGTGGTCAATCAGGGACAACATACACATTCCAAAACTGCAGCCAGAAACACGACAAACTACAACCATCTCATCGTACGGCAAAGAGACATAAAACATAACGACCTTTTTTTTTTTTTTTTTGAAGGAATGTAAGCCAAAGTGCACAATAAGTAATGCAGAAAATATTACACAATAAAGTTTAAGCTGGAAGAAGCCAGCAGCAGAGATTTACACAAAGTTTGCTTTTGAAATGGGAGTCAGACAGAACCTCCAGTCTAAAGACGGTGCACGCTTTCAGTCTTCATCTGTTTCTCGCAGCAGCAAATATCACATGTACAGACCTACCTCTGTTGTTCACATGATCCAAATGATCAGCAGCTGGGAAACAGAGGACACTGACTTTCAAAGACTGTAGTTTTGACACTATCATCTATCACGTGGGTGCCTAACTCCTCCATACCTGTTTTCCCTCTATCTTTACTTTACCTGCTGCTGACCACCTGAATCCAGTGTTTTGTGACAAAAAGATGATGCAAAAGTAGGACTGTTTGTTAGGACAGTGGCTCTTAAAGTTTGGAGTTGGATGTCACTGCTCTAACCTACTCAAAGAGAAGGGATGACGGTTCCTGATCATTTTTTTTTTTATTTTTGAGTTCCCTGAGAACTTCTTTGACAACAGGACAGCAGAGGGGACAATGCTAGGCCAAAACGAGGTTTCTGCACAAGTATGAGAGGAAAAAAAAAAACAGAGACAACTTTTTACATGTTTTCTGACATAATCGTAATGAAATATAGAAGAAGAATGCTGTTTAGATAGGACACTAATGTTTTTGTTAAAGCAAACACAAAGAAGCATTTGCAGCTATGAGGGGGTGCAGTCCAGTGCTTTATGTGCTGATCCAGTGTCCGGGTAAACAGAAGGTTGTGTCAGGAAAGGAATTTGTTAAAAAAAACTAAAGCTCATTCAGTCATTTGAATCCCAAACAGAACTTTGATGATGGGTTAGTCCTGGCTTGGGTTCACAACGACAAATTTCAGTGGTGAAGACATTTTTCCAGAACAGAGATATTAGAGTGGAGGGAAGAAAACACACGTTGATTAGATCTTCTGCATACGTTAAAATCTGAAAGAGCTCTGACATGGTTAAGTGTAGCTTTGACAGGTAACTAAACAGCAGAATGTTGGTGTGAGGATGACTATGGTGGTGAAGAAGACGAAGAAGACAAGGGCAGAGCAGAGAACCAACTGGTAGAAGTTGAAAAGGGAGACTTTTTCATCATCATCAGAAGTTGTGGCAAAAAGAAAGGTACTTGGTGTGTCATTTGGAATTAGGAAAACTGGCAAGACTTGGTGATGGGATAAATAAGTTTAGGACTGTGTGAGCAGAAAAAGCTTGACTATCAGGTTGCACACAGAGGAGAAAGAGGTAGGTCTGTACAGGTGAGGCAGAGAAACAGTTAATACATGTTGAGTTAGTGTTTTAGTTTTTCATCGTCAAATGTAAGAGCAGAGCAAGTAACAAAGAATGATTGGTGTCTTTTTTGGGGGATTTGTTTGTATTTGTCTTCTTTTTGTTGTTGATAGAAGATACCAGAATATAATGGGGGGCACAAAGCAGTTAATTAACCATTGAACAAGTTCTCTCACTTAAAAAAACTCAGAGAGTACTGTCATTTTTATCATTGGTACACTTCATCTATCAGAAACAGTACCGTCCCTAACCCTACACACAGTCCACTGTCCCATTTAATTATCATCAATGAGAAGGTGGTGACCACCAACCTGCACAAGATGAATCCCAACAAGGCAGCAAGCCCAGATGGAGTCTAAGGCAGGTTGCTCAAGAGAAGCTCGGTAGAGTTCTAACCAGGCTGATCCAGCACAGTTCCAACGGGGCAGTTCCAAGACGGTGGAAGGAGAAAAATATTATCCTCCTCCCTAAAGAAGCAAAGACCTGCAAGACAACAGGTCAATTGCCCTCAGTATTACTATCACTACATGTGTGAAAAGGATTGTGGGTAACATACTGGTGTCTGAACTGTTCAATAAATTCAGTCCACTCTAGTTCTTTTATAGTCACACGAGGAGTAAAGTATTAAAGCTTTATGCTTCTAGACGGAGTCACAAAGCAGCAGGGACCCACGTTCCCAAACCAAGAATATTCTTCATGGACTTTTTCCATCTGCCCTCAGCCCCGTAAATAATATTCTATTTTTCTGTATTTCACTGCTGTAAGTTCACAAAAGGCTGAGTTTATGGATTTATTCTGTTGCTGCTCCTAAACAGACCTGAGAAGACAATCAAAGTGCTGCTCAACCAAAACTACAAACATCCGAAGACCTGCTCCAAAATCAGTGCCATGTGAACTATAAAGAATTTAATGTAACAACCTTACGAGGTTTATTGGCGAGCCCCGTGAGGACTTGTGGCTGACAGAGGGAGTAAACTATGACACAGAGTATGGTAAAGGGGTTTGAGCTGACCAGCCCTCCTGAATGTGTTTGACGGGAACCTATGGTGGAATGCGGAAGCCAAAGAGTCATATTCCACTTTTTAAGGAGGAATGTTATTTTTTCTTGATAAAAGCACATTTAAATGTAGAGATCTACACCCCCACCCACCCACCATTCCCCCCAAACCCCATCTTTTTCTCACTGGTACGGTCTGTTCTAGAAAGTAGCTCTTGAAGGATGTTCACATCATCAGCGTGGGGGCTTCAGCCTGCGACTTTATTACTGAAGCTGCCCACCAAGGATTGGTGCTGGCGGGGGGGTTAAAGCCTGCAGGCTGTGGTCACATTAAAAAATGCATTAAGACTCTATGAAGGCCAAGTGAAACTGTCACAACTGTGTTTATCCCCAGGCCAGACAAATGAGGCACAACTCTGTACGGGTACAAATGAAATTAACCTCTGCATGCCACGGTCCACTTACTGGCTTTATTTATGCAACACTTGATGGTTGGAGTCATGTGGTTTAGCATTAGTGGAATGCTCACTTGACCCTTTAAAAACTCTTAATAGGAACTAAATCATAAATGTTAGAAACATGGAAGTTAAGTTCAGTACAAATACAGTTACTCCAGAATTTGCTGTAACCAAATAGAATAAAAATGATTAGATTGTGTAAACAAGAAACATAAGGACTGAGTGTTTTTCCTATGGACAATAGTCTCTGTTGTTTGTAGCAGAGATGAAGACGCCTCTGACTGAATTCTCCTTCCAACGGTATATGTGCAGAAACATGACTTTTTATGACATAATCCTTTAGAATGTGCTTTGTAAGTTGAAAGTAATTGAAAGATGGTGCCAACATTTACCAGCAGTAGGAGGACTGCTGTGAATAGTGACTGTGTATTAAAACAAACATTTCATTTTAACCAGTTCTTTGTTGAGGAACAGAAATATCAACATCCGGCCAGAATTTAACCAGATTTATCAATATATATGATTGGATGAAGATCACACAACTGGACTGAAATCCCACTAAACAACCTAATGTTACATGGTGGGAAAGGAGCAGCCGCAGGGCAGAGATGGTAAAATTAACCTCTGATAACAGATCTGAGGAGCTCAGCCTGCTCAAGTGTATCCAAGTGTCTGAACCCCACACTGATCCCAGAGCTCTGGTTAGTGTCCTGCCACCATTGGTCTACGATTGTAGAGCAGTTTGGTGGAAAGAGTTAAAGAAGTATTATGAAAGTATAATCCATTTAGCATTTACTTATTTGAACAAAGTTTCATCTGGTGTTGAGCTTTATACTTCACAGGACCTTTTGAATGGTTTGAAACCCAAAGATTTGGAGAAAAGCCATCTGGTCATGAGACTGAGAGGCTTAGCTAGTTATCAATCACTTTAAGAACTCTTTAACTTGAATGGAATTTTGGAAAACCTCTTCAAAATAAAATTCATCACCAATTCTTGCAGAGTAGCAAGACAGCATTTGAAGGCGAATGATTCAGAGAGTTCAATATGTTGCACTTGATCCTAAACTAACACCTTTCCACCAAACCAAGGAGTTTTCTGGCAAAAGCAAAGACTGATTGGCCGATTTCCTAGGATTTCTGCCACCATAAGGCTGAAACAACTTTTTACTAAATCTAAAACCCAAACCAAAGCACATGAAAGCACAACTTCTTTCATTTCAAACGGTATTGTGTTGATGAAGTCACTTCCACTGGGGCGGCGGTGGTGCAGAGGTAGGGCGGTCGACACACATTCAGTTCCCTACCTGCCCATGTGTCGAAGTGTCCTTGGGTAAGACACCGAACCCCACATTGCTCCTGGTGGTTATTGGTTAGCTCCGATGTTCAGCACAGGAGGCGCCATCAGTGAGTGAAAGTGTGAATGGGACTGTGCTATATAAGTATACACCATTTACCAAGCTCTGGTGTTCAGCAAAAACATTTCAGAGCACAAAAACGGGTCTTTATTAAGCCCTTTTTTTTACCTTCTCCAAGGCTCAAAGAGTTTTTCATTCTTCTCATTCATTTATTCTGTTCATGAATATGTTCGTACATTGTTGTTCTCTTCATGAAAGGGGCAAATAGACACAATAAAGATCAAAGAACTGTGTCAGTCTCAGTACATTCACCCATGCACACATCCATGGCAGAAGAGCTGCTGTGCGGGACACTTACCAGACCACCAGGAGCCAAACGGGGTTCAGTGTCACTCGTGAGTGCACTTGGACACACATGAGCAGATGAAACTGAAGCCATGATACTGCAATCAGAAGATCTGCACCTCTGCTCTATGGCTCCTCAAAAAGGATACATCCTTGGCATGTTGCAGAATCACACACATCAACAAACACTGGAAACTTGGTCCCCATCAGAAAACTGGCCATGTTAGTTTAATAGAGTTTACAGGAAAAACACAGACTGTGTTGGTGGTTCTTGTTCGAGCTGTTGGGATGATTTTACGTAAATGCAGAGCAGTATTAGGCAGTAACTGCAGAGTTTCCATCACTGATGGTACACAGAGAAAACTACAGCTGATAGCAGTTACCTTTGTGTCTGTGCAGTTCATCTTCATGTTTTGCACCCTTCCTCCAGTCTTCCTTCCCTCCTTCTTTTCTAAAACTGTTTTTTACCGGTTTGGGATTAAAACCACCATCCATTCATTTTCTAAACCCGTTTTGTCCCTTTCGGGCCTGCCAGAGCCTGATCCGGCCACTCGTGGGCAGGCCCTGCAACAGTGATTGTGGCCCTGCAACAGTCTGTTGCAGGGCCACAATCACACACCCATACACACTCGCATTCACAATTTAGAGTAACCAATTCACCTACGAAGCATGCTTTTGGACGGTGGGAGGAAGCCGGAGTCCCCGGACTCATGCATCCACAGGGAGAACATGCAAACTCCACACAGAAAGGCCCCCCATTGGTGACACTGTTTCAAGTCCCCCAGACCTTCTTGCTGTGAGGCAGGAGCGCTAACCACTGCGCCACCGGGCAGCCCACTAAAACTAAAACTAAAACTACCACCTAACATTTTTCTAGAACACTGCACAAAGACTGGTTTTCAGAAAGCTGCTGCTGCCTGAGTATGCACGTGGAAATGTCTCCATCAAGCATGTGTGCTCTAATTTTATCCATCTCCTAAAACATGATGAATGTTGAACATAAAACCTCAACCCTGATGTCGCAGTTGTTACACCATGTGAACTGTCAGGCATCTCTCTGCATGTTTCTGTCAGCTCTGCGGTGAAGATGATGATTATTGAACTGTAGATTATAATCTGGCTTTGAAGCAACAAAGAACTGAAAAAAAAAACTTTAAAGAAAATCATTCTAGAAATCCCAGACAGCTCGAGTGTTAATAGCTGAACTAAAGCTTCAGTCCTGTCTGAAGAAAGAATTCACTTCTGGCTGGAGAAAATATCCTGATAAAACTTGTGAATTCTCAGTGATAAAAAGCTGATGAGCACTACGGCAGTCTTTGAACTCACTATCATCTCACAGCTGGAGACAAGAAAACGGAAAATATTTATATTGTGACCTGATTTGGTCCTAAAGTCAAATTGAACATTTAGCAGACTCCTATTCAAAGGCTTTTCTTACAGTTGAAACCAATATTTTGCCCAAAGACTGTGGAGGCTGGAATTTGAACCCCTGACCAAATAACTTTGGTTCAGCTCAGTGAGGAACAGTCACCAACAATGCAGCTCTTCATACAAACTTTTTGAGGGCATTACTATACTTCTGCTCCCAAGTAAACAAAGATTTGTCAAAGAAGAAACCCATTAAAGAGGAAAGGCTCAGTTTTCCCAAGTTCATGCATTATGCAGGAGCACTGAATGTCTTTTAAATACTGGATTTGAGGATTTCAGCTAAGAACTTCGACCTCCTGCATCCATCACAGAAAAGATAGTCACTAACAAACTAAAAATCTGCCTGTTTGAATTTAATTTGTGGAGGTTACATTAAAAGCAGTAAAATAAAATGGCCACAATTTAACGACTGAGTCTGAATATGTTATTTTTTTCAGCTGCAGGTTAAAATTTAACAGGAAATTTGGAAATCCTAGGATCCAGCCACAACAGGAATACTGTTGCAAAAGGCCATAAATGAGACATTCATTTAGCAGCCCAGCAAACAAATTCAGCTGCACTTTGTTAATAATCTGTTGAAAAAAACCAAAGCTTAGCTTTTAAATAAGAAGCAGAAATGAATAATTCATTGAATGATGGGTTTGTGTTGTTGACCTAGTTACTGTGCATTGTTGGCAGAACAGAGGTGCTGCAAAGTACCAAACTTTCTCCTGAGTGTGCGTCGGTAGCAAGCTGCTTATTAATGTATTAATGTTCTTGCTGAACTTTGTGTTGCTGCTGACACAAATTCAGATTCTTCACCTTGAAAGCTTGACAGTATTGACTTCTGGTTATTATTATTAACCATCAGTACCTAAACCAGACGTTAAGGTGAGCAAACATCAGTTTGCATGTGATGTCACTTAACACCCGTACCACAGATTGAAAGCTGCGTGAGTTTACAGTTTGTTGATTCCAATGACAATTTAAATTTAAAATAAGGATTTTTTTCAAGATAGTTTAAAAGGCAAAAGAGTGAAATTTAGGGCAAAAAAGTTGTTTAAACCATTTTAAGAAAGGAGAACTTCTCCTCCGTGTTGTTGGACGCATGACTGCAGAAATCTAAGCTGTGGGAGGGGCAGAGTCACTGACGGCAGCATTAAGCTGCATTCACACAAACACAATTTGCACGACAAATTCGTGTCGGCCACCTCTCCTTCACCGTGCGACGAATCCTTTGTTCACTGCCTGTCCAACAATGTCTTCATAAGCTTGTCACCCCGGCCGCGTGTGGGAGGAGCTTACCAGCTAATGTTTCTAGCCTGATCACTACATGGAGCGGTGTCTGTGTTTATCTCAACGCATGGAAGACACGGACGATGTTTAGAAATCAGGTTTATTTATGTTAAAGAGCTCTACAAAAACATAGGTGATCACATCTCCATTTCTGGGTTCATGAGATCATTTAGAGATTCTCCCAGTACGGTGAGCTTTCCTCTCACTGATGAGTCTGGATGGCCGCTTCCAGTGTCTTTCTGTCTATGTGAGACCAAGTTTGAAGGCTAGCTGTTCCGTGTTAACCCGAGAAGAAGAAAAAAACAAGAATGAAATCAGGGGATCTTTTTTACGATTGTCTTTGCGAAAATAAGAAAATATGATAAAGTTCAGGATGCCCGAGCTGGCTCCCTCCCCAATGCCGCAGAGGCTCTCTGTCTAGCCGCCAGCTCGCCTCCTAGGAGCCACCGTGGCAAGCGCAATCACACCAGCTCCATGAGCCCTGTGACAGACTGTCTAGGGTGTATCCGGAAACCCTCCCCAGAAAGTGATACAGCGAGTTAAGAAAATGGATGGAAGTTCAGGAGAACAATAGATCAATTCACTATATTGTTTGTGTATTCTACTCGCTGTCACTGAAAATGTCACGTGACAAAGGTCTCTGATTGGTTGATGGGCAGCAGAAACCTCACCAAAGTTTGAATATTTGAACTTTGGCCGCATCGCCCAAATTGTGCTGTGCCGCTTAAATCAGGCTGCTGCCAGACTGCCGCGCCACATCTATCGCTCAAATTGCTATACAGGACCTCAAATCGCGTCTGTACCATTGACTTAACATTGAAACTGGCTGCCTCTGCCGCGTGGATTGCATTTGGTGCAAATGAAGCTTCAGCTGCTTGTTGAGAAGAGAAAATTTGATATGTACTTCACACCCAAATGGCTAAAGAGGAAGCCTTTTGGTTTCTCTTTACCACTAAACTAAAAAAAAAATTCAGAGAGACACTCTGTTGAGGACATGGTTGCTCTAACACAAGACGTAAAAAAAATGTTGATTTGATGCACTTTGACCCTTTTACATTCTTTCTACTACCATTATTTTTACCTGTTCATGCAATTTAGTGTCATTTCAGGGGATTCTGAAGTAATAAAAGATTACGACAAAGACGATAAAGACTTTACGTAATAATGTGTTGCACATTGATGCAAGCCAAAATTAAAAGCTGCTACTCTGTGTCAGAATCAGCTGATTTGCATTACTTATGTGAACATTTGATAAGTTACAGTATGTCAAAAGGCATTAGGTGTTATCTGTGACATGTCAGGTTTTAAAGGGTTGAAAAAACTAAAAATGACTCAGCAATTTATTTAGAATGACCTATAGGTCCATCTGCCAGGTTTTTATAAATTATACAGATACAATTTACTACATACACAACAGTTTAAAAGACATACAGAAAAGGGTCCCTACAAACATTCTACACAGAAATGAGAATGAAACAATGTTTTAGTGTTTTTTCCGAATCATTGATCTTGATTATCTTGTTGAAAAATGTTATTATTGATGGCAGCCTGGAGGTTGACAAGACTGGATTGTTCAAGATTTTTCCAGCTCCGCCTTTTAGCTAAAGTCAAATTGATGTACGAGGCTTGGAAAAGGCCTTTTAGGGTCTTCATCAGTTCTGAGCTGGATTTCATGATGCTCCAAACTTTGGTGTGAACAATGCCTTCTCATCCATCTGCAAAGAAGGCCGCAAAAGAAGCTGCAAGGGAGCTTGCAAAGGAGGTTGTAACGTAGGGTGTACAGGAGGCTGTAAAGGAAGCTGTAAAAGAAGCTGTAAGGGAGGCTGTACAGAAGGCTGTAAAAGAGGCTGCAAAGGAGGTTGTACAGCAGGT
>BSAI01000012.1:22811457-22823651 GCA_036245035.1 Adrianichthys oophorus | reverse complement strand
TGCAAAGGAAGCTGTAAAGGAGGTTGCAAAGGAAGCTGTAAAGGAGGTTGTAAAGGAGGCTGCAAAGGAAGCTGTAAAGGAGGCTGCTCGGATGTCAACACTTAGCACTTCTTTATCTCAAGATAAACAAACAGGATCATCTGCCAGATCCTGACCTGTTCATTCATTTCCAAAGGTAATCTTCAGTTGTTGCATCTTTTTACTAATTTTTAGCGTAGGTATTTGTGGTTTATTGTTTGTTTGTTCTTTTCTTTTTTGTGGTATAAATCAAACACTAGTTTAATTCAATTGTGACTGACTGCTTTAAACAGACTCCCCTGGAACAGAAGAATACCTGATACCTGGCTAATGTCACTGATATTAAGACTAATAATGTTATTCATAGAACCATACAAATGTTTGTCCCTTTAGGGGTTCTGCAGTTGAATTTTGTGAAGGCTGTTCTTGTTGGACGTATTCAAAACACAAATGTTTTCTTAACAGCATTTATACAAATGACCAAAAACTTCTGCCTGTTTGAACTGAGCACAGCTGTAGCTGTCTCAAAGAGAAGAGCTGTGCTCGTCTCATTTAATGTCTGACTTCCATCTGAATCCTTTAACTCATGGATTGATAATACACTGTTACTGTAGACGAAGAGACCTTTAGTGACGCTTTGATATAAGTTTTCATAAACTGTCCAGCTGATGCTGTGTGACTGTGTGTGCAGCATTTTGTGTTCTTCTCACCACAGCTGTTGTGCAGTGAAGAATTTTGTTTGTGTGAAGTCTCTGCAGCTTCAGATTCTGTGAATGCAGACTTTAGCTGCCGTCTTAAAGTCATCTCTCCCAACAATTTGGAAGGCAATAATTGTTTTAATCGATTGATCGATTGGATTTCTTTTAAGCGTTAATTGTAGAAAATCCAAGAAAAGATACTCATTGATGATCATCAAAATACAAATTCATATTAATCCAGATTTCATACCGACACATTGCTAATCAGGTTTTCAAGTAACAATAGAGTCCGTATTGATGATCGTCTGAAAGACTTCCTACATCTTTTCAGTAAACATAAAGGATTTTTGAATCATTAATCAATATGTAATAATTTTGATTATCATTAGAACACGTAATCACACTAAGACAGTGATCATTGCTACATATTACAGATCAAGTAAAAAAAATTTACATCTTATTGTTGTAATAAAAACATTCAGTATCATTATTGCACATTACACTGTGTATTAGTCACATATTTGGAGTTATTCAAACACCAGTTGATCTTTAACTCCTCTTGTCTTCATTATAGATTCTTTATACATTTTCTTGAATTTTTGGATGATTGAACATTGTTTAAGCTCATTATTTAATCTTTACTCATTACTTAATCTGTTCCAAAGTTTAGATCCACACAGACACAGAAACTTTTCTTTGCGGTTCTTATCAATTTGATCCTGAAGTTCCTACATCCCCTCAGTTTGTAGCCTCCTTCATTGTCTAAGAACTGTTTTTGGATTGTGTATGATAATGTTTTCTCACTAGCTCTGTATAGAAGTTGCACGGTGTAAAAATCAACACGAGTTTTAAAAGTCTGGATTAATAAATACATTCTTAGTATAATCAAGATAACCGGCTTTATGTACAATTCTGATGGCTCGTTTTTGAAGTAAAAAGAGAAGATGTAGTGAACTTTTAGAATTTTTACCCTAAATTTCTATACAAAAGGTGATAATATGGTAATTTTAAGGAGAAGTAAAATAAATATCTACAGATGTATTTTTAATATGTATTTAGATTTATTTATGATTGAAATACTTTTTGAAACTTTAGTTTGTATGTGTCTGATATGTAGCTTCCAACTTTGTTTGTTCTCGATTACATTCCCTAAGAATGTATTTTCTGTGACACTTTTGATTGAGGCATTATTTATTTTATTTGAGAGCTCTGTATTGGCATTCTATTTACCAAAAAACATCAATTTGGTTTTGTCTAGGTTCAAAGATAGTTTATTGTAATCCAACCATAAACAAAAATAGGGAAAAATGTAATCCAAAATAAAATCCAATTTTATGCCAGGTCTAAATAAAATCTTCAATGGTTAAAAACAAACTATAAATGAGACATTTCGACTCCTACTTCATTTTAAGTCTTGCAACTTACAAACTTTACAAAAAGACATTCATTTATTAAGATTATCTAAAAAAAATACCATTGTATTTAGTTCATAAAATCAACAAATAAAGCCACCATTAAAGCCACTTGGAAAATAGTCAACTAGCTACTCCAAAATATGCGGTGCATACTAATCTATACTGAATTCTGCAGGGTGCCCAAACTTTTGCACACGTCATTATTTTGTTTTCTGTTATTTTGAAAATTAAATGATGGAAATAAATGATGGAAATAAAGCCTATTTTTTTTGAAATGTTAAAAGAATGTCTCATCTGTAACTGAAGCCCTTAGAAGATTTTTCAATCTTTCCTTGGGTTCTTTTTTGCACAAAAATATAACATTTTACCGGGGGGGGGGACTTTCCATCCCTATAGTTTTGACCTTTCTCATCTGTAAAGTAATGTGGGGATGTTCGCTTTTTTGTTTCTTTTTTAATTATGCTGTTTAATATTTTCCAAAATTGCTTCACATTGTTTTTAAATGCAGAACATTCATTTTCAAAAGGATGAAACCACTGAGATTGTTTGTCTTTCATCTATTGTTCAGTAGAATGGTTTGTCTTGATGTTTTTCTCTTTCACTTCAAACATAACTTTCTCATTGATAAAAATATGAAAGTATAAAAACACTTCTGACTTTTACTGACAAAACTGATAAACATCTCATAACCAGCAAGAAATATTGTCAAATAAAATGACTCGATGTTGCTGGAAGTCCAGGAGCTCATAACAAGAATAAAACATTCAGCTGAAATGAGATTTGTCATATGTAGAGGTCAAGACATGACCTCAAAGCACAGACGCTTTCTCACCTCCAGCTTTATGTGCATAATACGTCTGTAACGATTCATTTTAACAACAATCTGATTCATTTCATAATTTGTGGTTGCTGATTAAATTCACTTTCAATTTTGGTTCATTTTGAATGATCTAATTGGATCCGAATTCACATTTTCAAAACAACAAAGACATCATTCAGTTTTTATTTATGGTGGGGTCAGTTTAACCTCTAGCTAGCTCTTTCTGAAATTACAAATAACAACAATTCTCTTAATTTATTGTATTCAAATGATTATGAATCAGCTTCTTAATACTGTCCATTTTTATGTTTTTGTAGATGACCTCAGCAGCATCTACAGGAAGTGATTAGGTGGCATTGGTCGTCTGGCACAGCAGGCCTGCTAAAGCTTACAACCAGCAATAGAAAAGATCCATCCATCCATCCATCCATCCATCTTTAGTACCTGCTGAATCCCTTTTGGGGTAACTTGAGGCTATCCCAGGCTATAATGTTTGGGTTCACCCTTGACAGGTCACCAGTCTGTCACAAAGCAACCCAGACACACACACACATAGTCACACCTAGAGACAATTTAGAATCACCAATGAAGCACATGGTGCAGAGATGCAGAGAATAACCGTGTTTTTTTATTCTAAAGCTCTTCTACGCTTGTTTATGGGGCTGCGTGATTGAACGACAGCCTCAAATCCAAATCATCTGCACAACCAGCAGTAAAGTCTCAGTGATGGCAGGTCTGCTAAGTCACATTTTACAAGATTTTGTGTCTTGTCTTTTAACAAGTGCAGACAAACAGCTTCTGACAGCATGTTAATCAGCTGAGACTGCAGCACAATGCCACTGTGACGGGAGAGGGCTCTGAAATGGCTGCCACCAGATGACACCCGCAGTGCTCTGAGCTTTAGTTTCTTCAAGCTAAAAACAGCATTTACTTTGTGGGCCAACAAAGACATTTTCCCTCAGAGACGCCCAAAGTTTCTCTCCATAAGTAAATAGCTAAACTTCCTTCCAGCTCTGTTTCTTTGGCATTTTACCTTTTCTCCAGAACTCCCCAAACCCCTTAACACAAACACTCCTCCGTCAGCAACGGTGGCATTGATGCCACACTTCTCTGTAGGGATGTGTACATGCCCCGTCTGCCCTCGTCACCGGAGAGTCTCTGAAGACAGCAACAGAAAGCATTCAAGGGAACCGAGCAAACACCAAGCAGGCTAGGGGGACACAGGGTTGCAACAAACGTCTCCCTCAGGGCTCTCCCACTAATTGGGCCTGCTCCCTCCATCTGTGTGCTGTGATGGCCTCCTCCTCCTCCATTCCTCCACTATTAGCATGTTATCTTCAGAGCAGTTTGTACAATTTACTCTGGACCGGGATGGGGTTAGCAGAAACAATGACCTTTGAAGGGCAAGAGGAGGGAGTCAGTCGGTGGAGCAGCACAAAACCTCCTGGATAGATGGACTAACCCCGTGGTCATGTGACCCGGTGGTTTGATATCGCCTCATTGAAGACATTTGTTCAACTATACGGTTGTTACAAAACCAAGATATGGCATCACTGAAATCCTACCTTCCCCAAAACGGCAAAAGGGATGTGACCAACAGTCCTGCCAGTTGTTAGAACACGACCAGCAAGACTGCTCTAGAGCTGACAATCACCTGTCAATCAAAAGCCCACATTCCAATTAGCTACTTTATTATCAATCATCAACTTTTCTTTCTCCTGCTTTCAACCTTCAAATGTCTTAAAAAGAAGAGCTGTGCTCGTCTCATTTAATGTCTGACTTCCATTATTTATTCAATTTACTGAAGACCTCCTTTGGACAAACATCAGCTGCTACAAATGTGCATTCACCATAACTCCTTCAAGGGTTCCTGGTTGACAAAGTCTTCCTCACCAGCAATCCTTCTCAGTTTCTCACATCATCTCCCAAAGGAAACAGGACTAAGACTAAAAAACTTTTCCATCACCTGTTCCTCCTGTTCTCTGTAATAATCCATCCTCTCTCCAGAGTCCAACTGCATCCGAGAAATCAATTTAACTGGCCGCGCCGCTAATACCCGTCGCTGTCGTTAGTCTAATGGAATGGATTCACTCAGTATGTGTAACTCTGTGAGTGTGTGCTTGAAGGCGTACTTTAATTGTGCCTAAGAACGAAGAAAACGTTTATTCCACAACATTCAGATATTTTCTTATTTCTGAGATGATGGTTCATAGATTATTTTATTTTCTGTAACACTTCAAGCTGGTAGCTTTACTAGAAGACTTCATCTAGATTTGATCCACTCTTTAATAAACCTGGGTTTCTCTGATTAAGGAGACCACCAAGGACCTACCTGTTGAATGTGTTTATCAGAGAAGAGTGGACTCTCCTCCTGAATAGACCATCTTTGCTCCAAACACATGAAGCAGTTTGAGACTCCAGTAGTTTCTCAGTGCTACAGCTTCTGTTTGTCCCCAGGTTGTCGTCTTTTGTCATTCCTTTAACCAGTTAAATTATGACAAGCTAAACACACACCATGTTGTCTGAACTCAGACAATACACACAATAAGTTTAGCAATAAGCAACACGTTTAACCTGGCTAGTCTTTGGATAGGAGACTGTTTCCACTTGTCACCTGTTTGAACTGGAGAGAAAAACGACGGCTGTCTACACCCTTAAACCGTCAGACTGCGACCTCTCCACCATGACCAAGACCAAAGCTGTTGAAGGACAACATGGACAAGATTGTAGACCTGAACCAGACTACTAGAATGAACCAATCTACAACAAGCAAGCAGCTTGGACAGAAGAGATCAACTGTTGGAGCAATTTTTGGAAAATTTTAGCCAATCACTGACTATCTCCCTTTAGCAGGAGCTTCATGGAAGATCTCACCAGGTGTAGAACACATGATCTGTGAGGAAACAGCCCAGAACTACAGAGGACAGGGTCGATGAGAGCTGGGACCACAACAATAAAGATTACTATTGTAACACATGACGTTGTCATGGATACAGACCCTGCAAAACTCCAAAGGTTCCTCTGCTTAAACCAGCACATGTCCAGACCATCTAAAGTTCTCCAGAGACCATCTGGCTGATCCAGAGGAAGATTGGGAGAAGGTCATGGAATCAGATGGAAATGGAACTCTTTGGTACAAACGTCACTCGCCGTGTTTGGAGGAGGAAGAATGCTGAGATGCATCCCAAGAAAACTATATACACTGTAACACTGTAAAGCATGGAGGTGGAAGCATCATGGTTCGGGATTGCTTTTCTGCAAAGGGATCAGGATGACGGATCCGTAAAAAGTAAGAATGAATGAATCCATAACTGGAGAAATTTTGGACATCCTTCCACCAGCGTTAACATTGATAGTAAATGGTAAATACTTGTACAGCGCTTTTCTACCTTCCATGAAGGCCCAAAGCGCTTTACAGTCACAGTGCCATTCACACACTGATGACAGCTCTGCTGCTGAACACTGGCGCCAACCTTCCACCAGAGGCAATGTGGGGTTCAGTGTCTTGCCCAAGGACACTTCGACACATGGGTGGGCAAGGCGGGAATCAAACCTGCAATCTTCCAATCAGAGACTGACTGCCCTGCCGCTGCACCACGGTCGCCCCTTGATGATGAAACATGGCTGCATCTTCAAGCAGGACAATGATCCCAAACACATCACCATGGCAACTAAGTAGAGGCTATATGAAATCATTTAAATGTTCTGGAGCGTTCTAGTCAGTCTCTAAACCTCAGTCCAACAGACAATCTGAAAATCCCAAAACATCACAGTTCTGGAGAAGACGGTAAATATTTGTTTTTAACTTCATTGAAGGCCCTTCTGGAAATTAATGCAGGGAAGCAGTCAGAGATTTGTTTAAGGGGAGGAACAGTGAGGATGCTGAGACTGGAGCTACCAGAAAAGAGAAGGAAGAGAAGGAAGACCAAAAAGGAGGTTGATGAATGAAAAGAAAGACAAAGTCAGTGTGAGTGAGGTTGATGCAGGGGATTCACTGTGTTCCTTCAAAAAAAAAATCCCACCACCACCTGAGTGTTTGAAATTCCGAGTGCCTCTACCGTCTGAAACTATTAAAAAGCTCTCTCCTCACTTCAATAAAGTCAAACTTCTGTCTAAACTGTGAGTGGACGTTTCTCCACATGTGAGCGACTCATAAAAGCAGATCTGAGTCTGAATCTAAACTGACTCAGAGTGTTCAAACTGCAGAGTGTGGTGGGCCTCATGCATGGAGGGGCTGCTGGTCAGCCTGAAGCTGTCCTTCTTACTGCAGAGAGGTTTTCATCTTGGATGGATGATGCTGTTGGTCTGAATACTGCCTGTGCAGTTTGATGCTTTTTAAAGTCGGATGTTTAAGTCCAGCAGTGTGGCTAAGACTGCATCCATGGGCTTCAGAAGGAGAGAGAACATGCATTTGTTCTTGGTGGTTTGAGCCCAGAAGAACCACAGAACACATTTGTGATTCCCCTGACCTCATTCAGCTCTGATCCCAGAGTATTTACATAAACAGAAGCTGTGGCTGCTGTGTGTCTGTGCGAGTTTTTCTACAAACACAGCAGCATCATTCTGGAAACAGTTGTTAAAGCACTTCAAAGAAGATTAAGTCCAACAGTTAGAAAGATGAATCAGTTCAAAACAAACATCCATCTTCTCAGAGGACACATTTCACAGGAGGTCTATGACAGCAGGTGAATGAGTGCGTTTGGTTGCTGTGAAGGGTCCAGAGGAAAAGAACAAGAGCATGAAACACATAAAACACACTAAACTTCAGTAGAAAAGATCATGTCAATGTGGTAGTGGAGGAGCAATGGTATGGGCTTGTTTTTCTAGAACCTCAATTAAAATCAACCAAGATTTGGTCACTAAAAAGTGATGACATCAAACAGTCACTTTTGTTTAACTATTTTTTTTAACTTTTCTACAGAATTCTACATATGAGGTTTGATATTTTTAACTGATTATTCAGGTAACAGAAAAAAAGATACATGCATTCTTTTGAAACCGTTTTCATTCAGAAAATGTGACTTTAAGGTTTGTTTTTCTGCTACAAATTTGAATAAAAGTCTGTTCAGTTAGTTATGTGAGCATGGTTGAACCCTAATCATTAACATGCTTTTGGACTTCAAAATAAAAATATTTAATCAGATCCTGAGTCATAACCTGAGTCTGAATGGAAATGACTCAGAAACTCCTCAGTCATAGTTGCCAGAGGGGGGCGCTAGCGAGCCAACAGGTGTTTAAAGAGTCTTCTGATACAGTCTGAGTCCTTACAAAGTTGAGGTCTCCTCACATCTCAGATTTCTGCAGCTCGCCGCCTGGTTTCCTTCAGACAGAGGATGGTGGCATCAGAGATTTTATTTGACAGTTCACTGTTTACACGACCAGGAGACTGTTCCCATCAGTTTCACTAGCCTCTTCACAGAAGCCCCTCGGGAAGAACACCAAAATAAAATCCATGACCCTGGTGGCAGAGACTAAAAACAGACCTTCCCATTTTCTCAGCTGGAAGCACAACCAGAGAAGAACCTGGAGGTGAAAGCATGTTAGCTGATGAAAGAGAACTAAAGCAGACGGTACAGAGGAGAAGGTGGATCACCTGACCCTTGTAGATCATGAAAGCAACAAGGTTCAAACAGAAGGAATACCAGCAAAAAGAAAACAAGCAGCAGTTGTCACTGTGTGACATCATAGACGCTTTATTTCCAGAATAAAATGACGAAATTGTTTCTGCAAGTTTAAGAAGATGCTTTTTAAAAAATTCATATTAGGACTACAAATGTTTTTCATCAAATAGACAATAAGCTCTGGGGTTATCTGCTTCTGAGAAGAAGGACAGAGTTATTCTTTATTATTAGTTATTATTAAAAGCTAAGCTGCCACTGTTGTCTGGTTCTCACGCCACACTGTGACCGTCTAGGGTTTTCCCCATCTCCCATGACCATGCAATCACATCCCTTTCATTCAAGATCTTAGAAGAACCTGAGGGTCAGTTCAGAGGAAGAGGATCAATCTACCTCTTTCTTCTGTCACTCCTCCCTATCACTTCTCACTTCACACATCTATTCCTGTTCTCCTACTCCCATCTTTTTTTTTCCTGATAATGTCTCAGTCCTTTGGCAGCTACCGCTATCTATAAAAGTGCATCAAAACAAGCAATAAGTCAGCATGGACCCCACGAGCATCCCACCGTTCCCATGGCAGATACCAGCAGCAGAAAAAGACGTCAGTGCTGGCTGAGTGAGAAGTTTGGGAGGAACAAATCAGCAAAAAAAAAGGCTGGAATAATGGTAAAGAATGAAAACAGAGGCTGAAATAGGGGTGGGGGCCCGCAACAATAATCCCAAAGAAATAATATACAGTTATGGAAAAAACCATATGTGGTCATGGCTGGAGCAAAGAGAGCATGAATACCACTGCAGAAGACAGCTTTCTGCTGTTGCAGTAATTCAGTGCAGAGCCAAATGAAAAAAATGAAATGTCCTACAGAAGATATTTATTTAAAGCTGTTGCTGACTGTGTTCAAAGACTGAGAAAAATATTTTAATAAAACAAAACATTTTTATTTGTTTTACGCTCTTTTTAGTTTCAAAGCCTTTGAATTAAACTATTAAAATGTAGTTGTCATTTAGGACAGTTTACCTTTTAAAAGTAAAGTCTACCATAAACAACAGGAAACTAGTGGATGGTTCTATCCTATAGGAATCACTTCCTAAAACATTTTACCTCATCATAAATTACTTTATCAAATTAGTGCGCTGCACGTTTTGTTTTTTGAAGCCAAATATGAAAAAAATACAGATTTTCTGGATGTCAGATGATAAGATTCCTCTTTCTAAACTTGAACTGTAGATCTTCAGCTGCTGGGAGAGTTTACATGATAATCTCTATAAAAATGACAGAATAGAACTGTATCTTTGTAGGGGATTCTTAAAACAGTCAGATAACATATCATGACTACATTACCCAGCATCCCAAGTGGAGCCCAGAGTCACAAAGTTGGTCTGAGGGGTTGATGGGAAGTTTTTCTACAGAACTCTCTAGTTCTTAATGTATTTCATCTGCAATAATCAACTTTTGCAGAGATCAGCACAACTGATAAAACTTTATTGACAGTAACGCTCCACATTGCTCAGTTGGAACACATAAACTCCAACAATCCATCAGCAGTGAAGCTTCATAGCTCACCAAAGTCGTTCTAAAACATTTAGATCGATTTTTCCACAGAAAACCGGTTCCACTTCAGTAAACAGAACCAGAGTTCCCACATAAGACACATTTAAGGTTTTTAAGATACTGTTGATGTCTGACTGAATAAATGGATTTAAATTAACTTTATGGTCCAAAAAAACAGAAAGAAAAACTGAAAAACCTTCAAAGTCATGAATCATAAAGCAGCACCTGGACAATCTACCCATATGCTCCCAACCGTCTAAATCCCACTGAGGATACCGTTCATGAACCAGGCATGCTACTGGGACAAAAGACAAATGTATTGAATAAAAGATTTGTAGGTCTTTAATTTTTCTTCTTCGTGTTTGCCAGCTGTTTCTTTGACAGGTATGTTTTTCTTTGTGTTTGGGTCAGTGGTTCTGGGAGACAGATGGAAATCCTAATACCAGCAGCATGAACGTGGGAGTTCCCCACTTACAGAAAGTTTGTTTTTTAAAAGCATTGTCCAGATTCTAACACTAAAACTTCTTCAGAGATGAACCCTATGGAGGGGCAGCAGAAGGTCAGAGCTTTATGAATCAGAACCTATGAATTCTTCATAGAAACATCAACATAAACCCAGAATCAGTGTTTGTCTCTTTATTTTCTGCTGCTGCAGTTGTTTCATTTGCTTGTGGCCTTGCTGTATAATTTAACTGCTCTGCTACCAGCACCCAAACCCCCCCCCACCGTTTCTCTTAGGTTCATCTCTCTCATGACTCAGCTCTGGTTCAGTTCATTTCAGCCTCTCTCTGCCAAACCTCTCCCACATTTTCCCCACAGGAAGGGCTTTCCTCTTTTTCAGTCTTCTAAATTGGATTATCTTCTCCTTGCTGCAGCCCCCCGGCCTCCTCCTGTGCAATGCTAAACCCTGATGAGGTGCGAGACCCGTGTGCATACTGCTGCACCACATTTCAGTGCTCTCAGTGAGCTGATGAAAAAGAGGAAGGAAATGAAGAAGAGAGAACCATTAGAGGAAAAAAGGTACAATGAAATAACATGGATATGATGGGGTTCACCTGTGCATCAGTTGTTAGTCACTGATAGATTGGAGCTTTAAAAAAACGGTGGCGCATGTGGTTGATTGAATATTTTTAATGTAAAAAATGAGCTAAGTGTTTCCTCCGTCTGCCTCCTTCAGAGAAACCAAAAGACCTCAGCGCTCCTCCAGAAACAATGGCTGCCTCCTCTGCAGAGCAGAAACAAAAGACTAAACCGTGTAGAAGAAAAGAAAACGCCGCAAGAAGCTGCTGGTGTAAAAAAAAAAAAAAAAAAAAAGTCACATTGTCATAGCAACCCTGGTTGCTGAGAGAAGGTGGAATAACTTGAGGATGGGGAAAATCTGGCAAAAAACATAAAATAAAAAGCATAGATCCAAAAAATAAAGAACTAAAAGCTTTACAGATTCCTTTTCAACGTTTTGTTTGTCTCCAGACCGGCTTTAACTCGTGCGGCTCAGTTTGAATTCAAATCAATCAACCTGCAAGATAAAATCCTGTAGTGCTCATGAGCTGCAATAGGTTGATATTTAACTACATCAGAGGAGCTTCCTGCAGCTCAGTATGGAGATGTCGGAGATCCCACAGTAAGTGGAGACGATCAGAAGGTAATAGTCCTGGAAGAAACCTGGGAGTCACTCCGTTAACAGATGACATCCACAGAACAGAGAAACACCTCTACTGGGTTCCTACAATTTTGAGCTCAGCTGTGAGTCAAACCAAAAAGAAGGCCCTGGTTCAAATCCCAGCTGGGTTCTTTCTGGAGTTTGCATGTTCTCCTGGTTCATGCAGGGGTTTTCTCTGACAGTCCAGAAACATGCGCCAAAGGTTCATTGGTGATTCTATATTCTCTCTCAATTTGAATGTGAACGTATGATTGTTTGGCCTGATGATGGACTGGACACATATACAGAGTGAACCTTCTCCCAACAGTAGCTAGGATAGGTTCCGGCAACCCTGTGACTCTGAAAATGATACACCAGGTTCATAAAATGGATGGATGGATGGATGGATGGATGGATGGATGGATGGATGGATG
>BSAI01000012.1:22734507-22803872 GCA_036245035.1 Adrianichthys oophorus | reverse complement strand
CATCGTCACCATCTTCATCATCATCATCAAAATCACCATCATCGTCATTGTGACTTAGACATCACATCATTGTTTTTTTTGTCTTGATTATCATCATCTTCTTATCCAATACCAGAACTTCACTGCAACACTGACTTTAGAAAACATCTCAGGTCCAACCAGCACTTTCGCCAGCGGCTCCAATAGTTCTTACCTGCTCAGGTGAAGGAAGGACACACCCACACTGATTTAAAAAAAGGATATGGATTTCGGACCATTTTCAGACACCAGCTCCGTGGCCGCGTGGTCTGTTTCAGGTAGAAGAAGACCACGGGGGCCAGCGTGGGGTAGGGCAGACTTTCCTCGCCATGCGTGGAGCCCTCATCTTCCTCTGTGGAGATCCCATCGCACGCGGGGGGCGCGGGCTCCACCTCCAGCTCCCCAGCTAGGGACCCCCGCCCGGACAGGTCGTTGAGTCGTATGTAAGTCCTGGGTAAAGAAGAGCGGTCCTGGGGGGCCCCAGAGTCCAGGGCGCCGGACAGACTTCCGCCGTCCTCGGTCATTACGCAGCTCCTAATGAAGACAAACACGGTGATTTACCGCGGAAACGACTAGAAATGTGAGAAACGTTCGAGAACAAACGGACAGGATGGAGGAATGTCTACCGGAGCGGTTCTCAAACTTTGATGCGGACAAAAGCCAGCCCGCGCGGCGGCGCGTCTCCGTGGATTCCTTACCTGTAACGGACTCTGAAGATGTGCCAAGAGCGCGCGCGGTCATCGCATGATCTTTCTATTTATTTATTTATGGGGGGTGTAAAAAGTCCACAGCAACCGCTTAGATTCAGCAGTAAGATAATTTGAGGAAGAGGGGATCTTTGGAGGGAGGGGGACCGCGGATGGAGAGGCGGGAAGACCTTCCCGGGATCCGGCGTGTCCGACGCGGCTCTGGCCCCGCAGACGTGGTGTGCGCAGGCCCCGCACTCCAAACACAACGTTCCGGTGGCTTCAGCAACACTTCGTGCGCATCTCCCGGTAAGCCGAACGGAGGCGGCGGGAGTTCCGTCAGCGCTCTGCTGAAGCAGCGCCGGAACTTCCAAACGGTCCGCGCGCCTGCGCGTCTCCTCCTGGATTCCCTCTCCGGGACTTTCGGCTTATCCACGGACGAGTTTGTGAAGATCCATGGACACGCGCCTCCCGCGCGCAGACTTCAGAATGCGTCTTTCCCCGCTGACGCTCCTCAGGTCTGCATTCGCTCAGGCGCGTCCGCTGGAGGGGGGGTCCCAAACTCTCACTCCGCCCATGAGCGCTCATTCTGCGCCAGTCAGCGCGCGCCCTGACTGATGGAGAGGAGCGCAGAGGGGGAACCGCTGGCCTGCAAACCGGCCAACTCTCCACCAATGAGGAGGCAGAGCACGAGGGGCGCGTGCACGCGCAGGCTCTGGTCTCTGATAATTTCAGATAAACAGACTTTTAGTGAAAACAAAGTGGATGAAATTAGAAATGAATTCATTCAGGCGGTAGTGCCCCCCCCCCACCCCCCCGAACCTAAGCAGACCCTTCTGAAGTATCCCATGATGCAACACAAATGTACTTTTTCTTTCACTTTGCTGACGCAAAACTTTGTCCTGATTTGACTTTTTTCCGTCCATCCTGAAGCCAACTGTGATGACGTCACGTCAATTTCAGTTCCATCATCAATAACCATTGACCAACTCAAAAAAATAACCCATCATCATTAACTACAACCTTTGTGCAGGTGATGTCTCAAACTTACTTTTGTAAACATTAAAATCTATTTCAATTTTAGTGTTTAATTTATTTAAACTTTCACCATTTGAAGTTATTAAAAAAGTCGTTTGAAAAAAAGACCTGCTGTGTGTTTTTACGAAGGGCGCCACCTTGAAGTAAAGCTTGACATAACACCCTAAAATAGCTTTGGTAAACTGGGTTATGGGCTGTTCTTTGGTCAAAGTAACCAGGAGACAGGACAGTGTCGCTATGGAAACGTCTCAGTGACAGAGCTTTGTCACAGAAATGATGGGTAAATTCTTTTACACGAGACCTGTTGTGGTAGGAACACATGCATCATTTAGCGCTCCAGAATTCGCTGCAGAGGCTGTTGCCATGGTAATTTTGAGGATTCCCTTTGATTCCATCATTCTGGAGCAAAACCCAGCGCTGCCATTAAACTTATCTCTGAGATTCTTGTAGGTGGTTTACTTTCTTTAGGTTCATCAACAGACAGGTGCTTTCAAGAGCTTCAAAGACTTTTTACAGCCTTCATTCCCTGTTGCCATGGTAACGCGGTAGGTGGAGCAAGTCTTCCAGGCAACCGCTGAAGGGAAGTGTGCTAATATATATATATTTTTAAAATACATCTTTTAAAATACTAATGGAAGGCAGAATACTGATTTTTATCAATAAGAACTGAAAATAAATGACATAGATGTAAATAAAACTATCTGCAATGCAGATACTTACATTTGACAGGAACGTCACAGAAAAAGATAGGGGTGTAACCAGGCACGTGCAGGGGGGCAAGTGCTCAAACAACCGCCTTTTTTGGTTGAATAAGTGCCCTTTTAGTCAGAAGGATGTTTTTTCATGTGTAAAACCTGTACTGTTAATTTACCAACATCGTCTAAAAGTTAATAAAACTTCAGCAAAATAAAAAAATAAACTGAAATTCTGATGAACACGCCGCGCCCTGACACACCTGGCATCCGCTCCTCACATGCCCCGCCCACCCCTTCGCTCGCTGAAGCAGAGCCGCAGCGCATTGCAGGCAGTGATGTGCGCCGCAGATCTTTCACTTACGTTAAGTTGTTGGGCTGGTTGCCCCCCACCATATCCGACCAGAAGCGCGTGACCACGGTGCCAGCTGAGGCGCGCGGCGTGAGCATGGCGGCTGAAATGAGCTGGTCTCCACGGCTGATGGTTGTGTTCCAGGTGAGCATGGAGGACGTTCTCTAGCTCCTCTGTAGTTCTATGTGCATCAGAGCATGGAGAACTCCAGGACCAGCATGAACCAGTTATTAATGTTGTTTATGATCTGTAAAGTTTTTCTAATACCATTTATTTTTCATTAATGTTGACCAGAGTTATTGTAGTTTTTTTTTCATTTTTAACTCAACTTTTGTTTTTAATTGAGTTTAGTTTCAGTCATTTCCAGTCTGGGTTTGTTTGTTTCAGTATAGTTTTTATTGTATCAGTATTTTAAAAGTTGCTTTTTTTTTCAAACTTAAGCTTTCTTTCTTTTTTAGTAAAACAAAATGTTTTAATTCATCTAGTCTTCTTTAATTATATGGTGTGGTCAAGTATAGCTGGTAAAAGGAGGCGTTCAAGGTGACTCGGATTTCTCGCCTGTTGCTTCTGCCATAAAAGACGTCCAAAAAAGTACAAACATCTAAAAGGACAACCTGCACCAGGAAGGACATCTTTATTGACACATCACAGCAGGCCATAGGTGACCTGTGATGGTGGAGGGGGTCCTTTACCACCAGTTTTCAGTACCTGAAAATAAGTCACAGTCAAGCTGGAAAATAATCCATAAAAAAAATTAAGTCTCAAACCAAAAACACAAACTTTCAAAGACAGACCCGCACATTCAGACTCACACACACACACACATACACACCATTGGTAAAGGAGTTGCCAGAGAACAGCAACGCAGCATTTCAGTGATTGGACTGAGGACTCGTTACCACATGGGCCAGCACGGCAGAACCGTTCTATTGTTCTAACATTGAACAAGTGATTCCTAATCTAAACACTGCTGACACGGAGCATTAGTCACCACGATGCAGCAGTCTGCTTCTTTTTCATTTCGTCCTGAAATAATTGATCTGAGACACAGCTGGAGCTAAACAATGAGGTGGACCTGTTTCTTCCTCGTAGCATTGGTTCCAGCCGAGGCCGCCATCGGCAGGGCTGGTGACTCACTGTGAAGGACAGAAAGCCAAACATGACTGAACATATACAAAACTACTGCATGGAGGCGCAGAAGAAGGGAAGTGTGAGTGCTTCTCCTTCATGTGCATTTTTAAAGAGGAGAAACGTTTGGATGAGTTGAGCCTTAAAGAGACGCCGTTCCTGACGTGCTATAAAAGCTGCAGCACATAGAGGAAGTATTTGAAGAAAAGGACATAGAAGAAATGTGAATAAAGGATAGGTTCTGATATTTGTCTTTTCCTCTGATGACATTCATTCCTCCTTCCACGTGCTTCTGCTTATCCAGAGCCGGGTTTTGAGGAAAGCGAAATGACACGCAACGCATCTGAAAACATCTGTGTTGCAGGCGCAAAAATATTTTTGAAAGCAAAAAAAAAAGTTTTTGGAAGTCAGCATGTGATATTTTCATTTGCAAATCATGAAGTTTTATTCTTAAAACTTTACATTTTGTTTGCAGTTTAGAAAATTTTGATCTGTGACTTTTGATTGCAATGTGGTGGCACAAAAATCCCTCCATCGTTCTCCAACCAAATCACTGACAGAATGCTGCTCTAGAACCCGACCAAAATGAAGGTTCTGCGGAAGAACACGCGAAA
The DNA here is from genome assembly GCA_036245035.1 of Adrianichthys oophorus. Classification (NCBI taxonomy): domain Eukaryota; kingdom Metazoa; phylum Chordata; class Actinopteri; order Beloniformes; family Adrianichthyidae; genus Adrianichthys; species Adrianichthys oophorus. The sequence goes on along the minus strand of BSAI01000012.1, from coordinate 22,799,344 downwards.
AGGATGGCTGCAAAGCCTACAGTGTGAGACTGGGCTCAGAACCAGAACTTTCCTAATTGTCTTGTTCAACCCCCAAGCTAATTGCTGCATAGAACAGAGTGTCCTGTTGCACGTTAATGAACTCAGTTATTCCACATGAAATATGCCTCATCATCTCCAACCCTAAAGACTGTGTGTCTGTGTGTGTGCACGTATGCACGGACACATACATGTGCGTAAGCGTGTGAGGGATGGGGGGGGTTCTCTCTCCTTCAACTCTTCATTGCAGTTTTCTTTCCACGCGGGTCTGCAGTGGAGCTGATGCAGAGGCTCTGTGTGCTTTAGCATAACATAAAAAATTCAACAGGAAAGTGCTGAGTTGTTGCTTTTGATCACGTCGCCACTTTCCAACAAACATTCCAACTGCAACACCCACCGAGCAGAGATTACAGTCAGTCTGAAGGAGGAGCTAAGAACACAAATCCAGATTTTCTTTGAAGTGTTTGTCAGTTTCTAAGAATCAGAAACACAAAACCTCAAAAAGGATTTTTTATTTCCCCTGCAGGATGCCATCGAACAGAAACACATGTTGCGGTAAAAAAAATCTGAGACCATCAGAAATCTGAATCAATTTGTATAGTCAAAAGTAAAATCATGAAAGAACGTTTGTGTTTACCTGTTCTGTGTCTTTCTGAGAGTTCTTTAAGGGTCGGCATTAATGTCACGTCACACTTTCAAATTGACTGTTGCTGGTCTGTAAAATATAAACCGAAGAAACAAAAAGATGCTAAGAAGTAAGAAAAACACTCACACAAAGGAAATAAAGAGTTTTACAAAGTAAGAGCAATCGGTGGAAGATGGATTTAGGAAGTGGAAAGTCTGATGATGAAGTTCAGGAGCAGACAGTGACCAGGCTGTGGTTTGACCGGCTGTCATCACCAGCACACGAGACAAGAAGTTCACAATAGTTTTTCTGATATTCTCTAAACAATTTCCAGTTTAAATCTAAAGATCAATCTAACTGTTCTTTTGAGTAAATCTCCAAAATAAAAGCTTTTCCAACCAAACAGGAACAGAGACTGAGGAGAATCCTGCAGCGCTTTTGTATCCGACTTTCACCTCCTCCTCCTCCTTTGAGCAACCTCCAGCTCAACCTCCAGAGGCGGAGCTCTTGCTGATGGTCTTGGGGAGTCAGCCCAGGACAGGCTGCCATCCCTGGGGTGGGACAATGGCATGCTGGGATGCTGCTCTAAGGCTTTAATAACATTAAACCCCCATTAAAGTGGCAGAATGGTTAATAATAGAAAAGATGGGGTTTCTGGTTCCCGTGTGTCCAATTAATTCAGATTTACGAAAAGCCATCAAACTGATTATGAGAACACTGAAGAACACGGAGATCTGGGTCAGGATCTGGGACAGTTTTAATATTGATGCCTACATTAATAAAACAATAGCTTGTATAATTTCAAAAATGCTCGTCTTTGTACTCAAACACGTCTCCTGCATGTGAATGAACATACAGAGTGAAAGAAAGCTCTGACTCAGTCACTGTAGGTCTTCAGTGCAAGCCTGTTACAAAGCAGGACTTCTAACATTTACCGTACATAGCTGTAATGATAATAACATTAAAATAACATTTTCAAAAAACAGTAAAGCTATGTTCATATGATCAAGAACGCCCTAACGTGGGTTCTTGATCGCGCAGTCAGCCTTCAGTGTTCAACTGGACAAGCAGGGAGGGGCTTCCTCTTCTTTTTCTGTGGTTTACTAGCTCGTGTTCGCTATCTACAGTTGGAAAAGATTTGGTGTGAAATGTCAAAGCCGTGTAAATCTTGCTCCAGTCTTATTCTTTCACAGCTCTATTCCAATATATGGGAGATTTGAAGTCATAGAATTTCAAACCACAATTATTTATGTATTTATTAGGTAGGTGTGGGTTTCTATAAATGTGCTTCTTCCTACTCTTTTTCAAGCAATGAATCAAGCTCTACTTGACTTTAATTAATAATTACTGTGTTTAATGAATCAAATGTGACTTAAGTGTATCCTTGTTTTTGTTTGTTTTTATTAATCAATGCATTTCATTATTTCTGTGATGAGTTTGACAAATCCAAGTGATTTTTTTGTCTGGTATTGTTCACAATTTATGCTTGAGAAAACCAGATAATTCAATCACTCCTCCATGATCAGTTTTCAAATACGATACCATCCATACATCCCCACCAAATCTGAGTCCCTGATTTGTAAAAATTCAACTGTTTAATGGCCACGAGTTTTGTACATAAAACACCAAAAACAGACTGAAAAACTTGCGTAGCGACGCATGAACATTGGTTCAAACAGAGGTTTGAAGGCAGAAGCCCAAAACGCACGTTTACGCAGACTTAACATTGGAAGTGGTCACTTGAGTGTGTGTTTTTTCACCTGATGTGAATGAAGCTTTTTACTTATTCATTTCTTCCTGGGGAGGGGTCCGGGCATGTCCCACTGAGCAGAGGCCCCTGGATGCCTCGGGGTCCCCCCAGAGGAGCTGGAGGAAGTGACCGGCGAGAGGAAAGTCTGGGCATCTTCGCTTAGACTGCTGCTCCCGCAACCCGGTTCTGGATGGACAGAAGAAGATAGATGGATGGATGGATGTCATTTCTTTGCATATGTGGCTCAAAATAAAGTGAAAAGTTTGGTTTACGAATAAATGCGGAAGTTCAAAACATGAGGATTCTGGACCTCTAGAAGTTCCAGAATCATCTCAACAGTTTACAAATGCTGTCCTAATAGACCTCACCACCACCATCACCGCTACCCCCTGCTTATCCTGCTGATCTGTGGATGCTGCCTCAGGGGAATTGGATAGCGACACGCTCTTACAATGTGTTAAATAGGTTCAGGCTGTAACCACAGCAGAGTCCTTTCATGGTGCTGACATATCATAAAGGTGGTCTGGACACGGATCATAGACGAATACCAGGACATCTTCAGAACACAGATGTATGCAAAACGTCCTAAGAGAGTGACTTGAAGGATGACGTTTTATTAGTAGAAAAGCGACTCTGGTCTCTATCAGAGTAGCTCCACCTCATGGACACTTACAGCCACGGCAGTCTGGAGAAACTAGAAGGTTTGCTGAAGAAAAATGATCGGAACCTTTTCTCCACGTTTTTAGTGTCTCATGAAAAAGGAATTTGACTTCATCTCTGAGAAGTCTGAAGAGTGAGGCGATACTATGAGGCTCTTTACATAACCTCAAAGACATTATGTAATATGTTATGAGAAAATCAGGGCTTTGGGTGACTTGGTAGAAGAATGCAGACTCCCATTCAGCCAGAAGAACCAGAAGGACCCTTTAATGCACTCAATTGTTGATTTTTCTTCTTTGTTTTCTCTGAGACCAACAACTTCAATGTTTCTCCAAAACATTCACAGCTTAAACTCTTCTGCTTTAACCTATGCAGAGTTCTGGTCAGTCTCCGGTCAGACTGAAGGTCCCTCTAGGACCTGCTCTGTAGCTTCTTTCTTTTCACAGCTGAATGGTTTCACTGTCAAAGTTTAAGGAGGTTAAAGATCTTTGACCTTCAGAAGGTTTCACCTCCTCCTGTAGCACACACACAGGAGAAAAGAGACAAAAGAACGTTCGATATACACAGCACGGCATTAAAAACTGTTCTTTCAGTTTGATTTTTTTCTCATTCAAATCAAACTTTATTCATTAAAAACACTTCTGATGCTTTGTGCATCTTAAATCGCTTTGCAATAAAAACAAAGACACTGATATCCACTTTTACCCCTCCCTTATTCCTGCTGTTCACACATACACCCCATGACCCCACACACAATGAATATTCATATAAAAGGCTTGGCTGATCATTTTAATGGTTCCAGAAAAAGATGAGAGATCATTTTTACAGTCCTGGAAACACTTGTCTGATGTGGATGTTCAGCCAAACCATGCTAACAAAAATGCACTATCCATCCATCCATATAACCTACTGAATCCCTTCAGGGTCACGGGGTTGCTGGAGCCTATCCCAGCTACCGTTGGGCAAAACCAGTCTACTTTCAAAAATCAGGAATGTTTTCCTGTCAGAGTAGAAGAAAATTTCTTTTTAGAAATGTGCTTTCAGGCAAAGTACTATGAATAAACTTATTTTAATGGAGCTTATGAGTAAAGCCGCTTTAGGTTTGAACAAATGAAATAAATAAAAGCTTAGAGGGGAGTCCAGGCTGCAGACATCCACGGACGAGGCTGAGGGTCAGCAGAAATCTGTGAGAGCTTCTGCTGATTCAGCTTTTCATTCTATTGGTTTTCTTGGACTCATAGTTTCCTCTCTTTTCATGACTTCTATCAACACAGTCCAGAAACCGGTCACCATCTTAAACAAATCCTCTGTGATATAGGCAATGTGTTAGCATAAATATAAACAGGAGTTCGACTGACATGAAGATGTGACCCCGTCATGTTTCTGCAAAACAACACAACCGTAGATTACCTCATTGGTGAACAAAGCCGGACCAAACTCCACCCTTCACGGACAGTAGTTCCACTCTAGTAGATGAAACGAGCATCATGATGATGAAGGTTCCCCGCGGCTGCTAATGCTGTGAGATGACAGTAAATGTAAGAGCAGCTCTGTACTGGAACTAGGCTAAGATGATGAACTGGTTGCTGTGCTCTTCTCCAGCCTCCATTGCTCTTGTTGCTTCCCAACACACTTTACTGCATCTCATAATGAATTGCTGGGATGAGCAGGTGAGACAGAGAACATGTGTTCAGTTCTGCAGAACACATGGAGCAGCTATTCAGCAGGCTGAGGCATACCTGACCCAGAAGATGAAAACATCAAGCATTCCACCTTCTTCCACGTCTCAGTCCACATAGCCTCTTCCTGTCTGCAGCCTCCCACAGAATGATGGACGCTGCTGCCTCGCAGTCAGAGGAAGTCCTGGAACCGACCCAAAGTCTGCTCAACCTTCCAACTTCATCAAAGTGGAAGGGTTCTGGTTGATCGGTGATTACTGATGGCAAACAGCAGCAGTTTGGTGAACCTTTAGTGTTTTTAATGAACAATGGAGATGAATTAATGTTCGGTGATAAATCAAAACTATTGGGATTCTTGTAGAAACAATGAAGCTGAATGTAACAAAATTATTCCTAAAATTCAACAGAGAAACACTAAACAGCACAACTGTTTTTGTTCTTCGGCTGCAACAATTTCTCAAAATACTTATATTTTTTGTGAGAAGTTGCTGTTTTTGTGAAGCTGCTGTGTTTTGTGTCTTTCATGATCCTGACTGTGGAGCATTGAAATAATGACTGAGGGGGAGTCACATCAGTTACCAGTCGGCAGCCCTGTGCGGCTGATTGATCCGGCGCCGCCTGCAATCAGCTGATGCTGTCCCAGAATAACTCGATCAATGCTCACTAACAAGGCAGAGTCGAAGAAGAATTTTAAATGTGCCCCTCATCGACGACAAAAGCGGATTTAACAAAAAAACATGGAAAACTACAACCAACTGACACGTCAAGGGTTCAAATCCCATAATCCAGTCACTGTGTTCTCAAAAACAACCTATCCCACTGCTCCACCAACGTCAATAAGGTGTCTGTGATAACAGTTGCTGGATCATGCAGACCATAATGCTGTCCTGGGAAGGGAGGTCAATGGGGGGGCCTTCTGCTTAGAGAAGACAAGATGGACATCAGGGTCATGTTTAAAATCCTTCAAGGAAATAGTTTTCAGTCTGATTCTCACCGACTAGAGAATTAGATCAAAGAAACCTTCGTCAGGTGAACTGAAGCACCAGACACCAAACTCATGATTGTTCCTGTGCATCCTGATGGTAAAGGGTGTAGACTTACAGCGCTCAGCATAAATTTGTACACCCTCTTTAAAAAGTACTAATTTAATCAGCAGCGTGATGAACAAAAAGACAGCTTCCAAACTTTCCACAAGAATGAGTTTTATTAAACACTTATTTAACTCCAAAACATGAAATTTAGTTGAATAATGTATCTTACATCACAAAATCTTCAGTTTTACTCATCTTGGTTGAAGCAAAAATGAATACACCCTGCATCAAAAACTACTACATCTAGTATTTTGTTTTAGTGCTGTGATTTTAAAGAACTGCATCAAGTCTTCTAGACATGGAATGAACAAGTTGGTGACATATTGCAACATTTATCTTTTTCCTTTCTTCAAGAATAACCTCTTTTAGAGCCTGGATGCTGGATGGAGACTGATGCTCAACTTGTTGCTCCAGAATTCCCCACAGATGTTGAATTGGATTCAGATCAGGAGACATACTTGGTCATTCAATCACCTTCACCCTGTTCTTCTTCAGAAATGATTTTATATTTTGACTGATATGTAAAGCTCTGCTGATCTTCTAGTAGTCCTCACCATTTTCGTGTCAAGAAATTATTTCTTTTCTCAGATTTTTTGACATTTCTCTCCCATGAGGAGTTATTTCTGACAGCATGAAATGGGAAGGGCTTTTTTTTTTTAGTTAAAAATGGTCTTTTAGAGACTTCTGTGTTCTGGACACATCTTAAAGAAATCCTAAGACTCACCTGTGGTTGAATACCTGTTCATTAGAATTTTGTAGTCTTAAGTGTGTGTGTGCGTGCGTGTGTGTGTGTGTGTGTGTGTGTGTGTGTGTGTGTGTGTGTGTGTGTGTGTGTGTGTGTGTGTGTGTGTGTGTGTGTGTACATACACGCGCCTCTCACCCTTCGAGGGTTTTCTTCTCCAAGTTGGGTCAGTCGGCCGAGGAGCTTGAGAGTCCTTCACAGTATCTTAGCTGTTCCTAACACTGCGCTTTTCTGGACAGAGATCTCTGAAGTCTTTCCATTTATTTAATAAATATGCAACAATTTTAAAAAACTTTTTCCACATTGTCATTATGAGGTGCTTTTCAAAGAAGTTGTAACAAAATTTTTGAATTTTTCAAGAAATTCTTGATGTTACCATCTCTTGGTGCTGCCACGTCCACCACAACAGCTTTCCTCTGTTCTTTATCCACCACTACAATGTCTGGTTGGTTACCATTACCATCCTGTCTGTATCTGGAAGTCCCACAGGATCTTTGCTCTCTCATTCTCTACCACTTTCAGAGGTGTTTCTCATTTTGACTTTGGGGTTTCCCGCCCATATTCTGTACACTTTCCTGTAATATATTATATTTTTCTACTGTTTTTAATATGATATGAAAATATTAAAGTAAAACTTAGAGAAATCAAACCCATTGTTTTCACAAATTTACTGCTCTCCTGAAGTCATTTCAACAAGATGACATCTTTGACAAATTAAAAATTTATTTAAAAACAGGCTATTGAATGTTGTATTACAACAATAAAAAAGTCTTCTTCCTGTTATACTTTGGCATGCGGCCTGACTGGTTTGGATCAGGTACCAAAAAGTCCAGATGTTCATGATGAACTTATGATGAACAATTTTCAGGAAAGTGTAAATATGAAAAAAAAAACATCCAGATAAATGCGGCAAAGTGAACTCCGTGATTGCTTTTCTAAGTACGCCCCGTCCTCATTTCTCACCAGTGGGTGAAGCCATCAGCAAACATGTGCCTGTTAACTAAAGTCAACCTCCTTGCAAGAAGTGCAATTAAAAAAAATAAATAAATAACAGAAGTTTTCTTTGGATCCAAATCAAGTTTTCTGATGTAAAAACACACAAAAGGAGTTTTAAGTTCTTTTGCAGTAATTTGTATTTTTATACACGTTTCTTCTTCAAAAACTAAATCTGATCTCAGCACAGACCGCCGTTATCAAAGTGAATCCCAGTGATTTTTAACTTTTACTCTGTTATTCATGAGCGAATGAACCAAAATCCTGAAGGTGGATTGATGGATCATGGATTTACTAATCCACTTGTTAAATCCTTTGATCAAATTTACCAACATTCAGATGTGAATTATACCTCAGAGAAACATTAGCCGTTTAGTCAGTTTCTTACAATAAAGACAGTTATCAGCTGATCCTCTCTCTCTCTTTGTCTTATGTGGGCGGAGTTACTCAAACTACACTAGTTGATAGTTTATTAAAAAGTTAAGTTCTGGGTTCATTTTTCAGAAATGTAGCAGTTTTGTATTTTTCACCTTCATTCTGAAACCTGATGGACTGGAGCTTCATGTTTCCAGGAAGCAGCTGGTTAGTCTGAAGTCAGGACAACCTGGAGAACTTTCAGTGGTCCTTCTGCATGCCGGTGGTCTTGTCCAGCAGCAGCTGCCGCAGCTCCTGCGGGTCTGTGACGGGCAGCGAACACGTGAAGTCCTGGCAGACGTAGGCCGTGGCGGCACCCTGCTGGCTCATGGACATCAGGGCGGGGAGCCGCTGGCGCAGGAAGCTTTGTGGATCTCCATCATCACACATCAGAACCTTAGAAAACACATCAAATCTTTGATTTCCTCGTCTGAGCTGGAATCTGGATCAAAATGCATGGCTGGATAGCACCAATAAAGCTTGCCATTTCTGTTGCACTGTTACTGTTAGGTTGTGCTTGTGAGATGCTATAAGATAGCGGCAGAGTGTGAACACAAGGCTAATGGGAAATTAGCTGTTGACTTACGTCTGCACCAACAGTCCCGCCCACAAATCATAGGTGAATTTCTAATGAACTTTCTAATGAACTGTAGAAAATATGTCTTGGAAAAAAAATTGTTTTTATTTTTTGTTTGGCTAAAAACAGCATACCGGTAATCATAATAAAGAACCACTGGTGACACTTTGAAAATAGAAAAAGATATAGCTGGAGTGGAACTTTAAATTAAGCTTAAAATTAAGAATAAAAAGGGTAAAACATACATCCATCACATTTGCTCAAGTTTTTCCAACATTAATTGTGTCACAACTTTCATCTCCACATTCATGTGCTCCTGTCTGTGCAGAACTACTTTCAGGTTAAACATCTTCTCCTAAAATGTTAAAGGATTAAATGTCTCCTTCAGCCTACCGTTTCCTTATTCAGATGTGAGACAGAACGAGAGGAAGTGACCCGCATTGGCCAGGAAGTGGGCTGGGGTAAAGACTGACCCCCCCCCTCCCGCTGTGTGTGCTAATATTAGAAACCTGTTTACAACAACTGAATTAAATTCAGAGTGAATTAATAGAAGATCTTCTCAACATGCTCCTGCACTTCTTCATCCATGTGCTCCACACTGCAGCTTCCAGAGCAGAAGCTATTTTTAGAATGAAATCAGACTCACAGACTGTCAAGTTCTGTTGACCAGCAAGTCAGTCCAGGCAGCAGGAAGCAGCTCCAACCTACAGTTCTGCTGCAGGATACCTGTCTCCATGGAAGTTGAGAACAAACCGCTCAGAGGACTGGATAGTTCTGAAGGTCTGTCTCTAAACATGCGAGGGTTCTGAAGGTGTCTCTAAACTGTCCAATCAGTGTGGACTAACCATCACATCACAAAAAAAAGAAGTGGGATGCCCCGCTGCACAACTGAGTAAAAAGAAAAGTACATCAGAGTCTTTAGTTTAAGAATAGATGCCCCACAGGTCCTCAACTGGCAACTTCTTTAAATAGTCCCTGCAAAACGCCGGTGACAACAACTACAGTGAAGAATTCAAGATGTTGGCCTTCAGGGCAGAGCGGCAAAGAAAAAGCCACATCTGAGACTGGCTAACAAAAGAAAAGGACTATGGACAAAAGAACCCAGACATTGGACAGAGGAAGATTAGAAAAAAGTGTTATAGATGGATGAATCAAAGTTTGAGGTGTTTGGATCACACAGAAGAACATTTGTGAGATGCAGGACAACTAAAAAGATCCTGGAACAATGCCTAGACACCCTAATGTTCTCATTTGCCGGCAGTTGGCACCACTCTCAGCAGTTCAGTGCTGATGGAGCAATGCTCTGTCAGGACCTTCAAACGAAACCAAAGCTGCGGTTGGATTTCTCATTAGCTGATGTCTTCATGCAGACAGTGTTATTTTAAAGGTCGCACTGCAGTATGAAGGAGGGTGAGCACAAATGTGTGTGTGGCTGCAGCTGACTGAACAGCTGACTTCACATTAGAGAACAAAGTCTGACATGGATCAAACTCCCACCAATGGAACATGTCGGTACAAACTGCATGGTTCTGCTCTCATGGTCTTCATCCTGTCACAGCATCAGAGTTTTGTCTCTTACACAGAGAACCCTGCCTACTCACAGAGACCAGCTAAGAACTTATCCTTTAATGTCACCTAGTGATGAAGAACAACCCCACAAGCACCTGAAGAGAAGCTGCAGTCAAGCATGTGAGAACCTACTTCCTGCACACAACTGAACCTGCTCAGTAACCCTTTGTCTGGACCTCCACCTGAGGACAAGGAGTCGAACATCTGGAAACTTGAAAACACATGTGCATCCACAGCTGCAGATGTTCTTAGTGCTGCGAGTGAAACCACAGCGCTGTGTGTATGTAGGTGTGTGTGTATGTACAGTGGGTATGGAAAGTATTCAGAACCTCTTACATTTTTCACTCTTTGTTATATTGCAGGCATTTGCTAAAATCATTTAAGTTCAGTTTTTTCCTCATTAATGTACACACAGCACCCCATATTGAAAAAAGAAAACACAGAATTTTTGACATTTTTGCAAATGTATTAAGTCAGGGCTCTGGTTGGGCCATTCAAGAACAGTCACTGAGTTGTTGTGAAGCCACTCCTTGGTTATTTTAGCTGTGTGCTTAGGGTCATTGTCTTTCTGGAAGGTGAACCTTCTGCCCAGTCTGAGGTCCTGAACACTCTGGAGAAGGATTTGGTCCAGGATATCCCTGTACTTGACCACATTCATTTTTTCCGCGCAGTCGTCCTGTCCCTGTAGCTGAAAATCAGCCCCACAGCATAATGCTGCCACCACCATGCTTCACTGTTGGGACTGTATTGGACAGGTGATGAGCTGAGCCTGGTTTTCTCCACACATACCACTTAGAATTAAGGCCAAAAAGTTCTATATTGGTCTCATCAGACCAGAGAATGTTATTTATCACCATCTTGGAGTCATTCAGGTGTTTTTAAGCAAACTCAATTCGGGCTTTCATGTTTCGTGCTCTGAGGAGAGGCTTCTGTCGGGCCACTCTGCCATAAAGCCCCGACTGGTGGAGGGCTGCAGTGATGGTTGACTTTTTACAACTTTCTCCCATCTCCCGACTGCATCTCTGGAGCTCAGCCACAGTGATCTTTGGGTTCTTCTTTACTTCTCTCACCAAGGCTCCTCTACCCCAATAGATCCGTTTGGCCAGACGGCCTGCTCTAGGAAGGGTTCTGGTCGTCCCGAACATCTTCCATTTAAGGATTATTGAGGCCAGTGTGCTCTTAGGAACCTTAAGTGCAGCAGATATTTGTTTGTAACCTTGGCCAACTCTGTGCTTTGCCACAATTCTGTCTCTGAGCTCTTCAGGCAGTTCCTTTGACCTCATGATTCTCATTTGCTCTGACATGCACTGTGAGCTGTAAGGTCTTATATAGACAGGTGTGTGGCTTTCCTAATCAAGTTCAATCAGTAGAATCCAACCCGGTTGGACTCAAATGAAGGTGTAGAACCATCTCAAGGATGGTCAGAAGAAATGGACACTACCCGAGTTAAATATATAAGTGTCACAGCAAAGGGTCTGAATACTTAGGATCATTTGATATTTCAGTTTTTCTTTTTTAATAAATCTGCAAAAATGTTTAAAAAAATCTGTGTTATTTTGGTCAATATGGGGTGCTGTGTGTACATTAATGAGGAAAAAATAAACTTGAATGATTTTAGCAAATGGTTGCAATATAACAAAGAGTGAAAAATTGAAGGGGGTCTGAATACTTTCTGTATGCATGTGTGTGTGTGTGTGTGTGTGTGTGTGCGTAAATGTCTGTATATGTATGTGTGTTTAGATGTATGTGTGTGTCTGTGACTACTTTTTGACAAAATGGGAATTGTCCAAACATGACTTTAAACACAAAGAATCCAAACACACGTCTGCATTAGCAGCTCAGTGGAAATAGGGGCAAAAATTCCTGTAGAGCAGTGGAACTTCTCATCAGTTTGTGTCTCCAGCCCAAAGATCTGCAACCTTCTTCAAGACCTGCTTTTATGAATTAGGGCTTACTAACTCATTACTCTGTCCTCTCTAGATCAGGCTTCCTTCTGAGAGTTCAGCAGGGAAGGCTTCATGTCCAGCTGTGTGACTGTTGCCTTTAACTTTACCAAAGCTTTAAAGGTATCTCTGAGGATCATCTGAGCCCAGCAGCTCATCCATACAGAAAAAAGAGGATCAACTTCTAACAAGCTCACAGTTTGACCAGACTCACAGAAATACAAAGAATACAAGGATGACTAGAGTCCACGTGTCCCTGAGGAGGAAGGTGTGATTGCAGAGATCCAACCCTCCTCATCACATCTATGCAGAAGACACATTTTTTTTTAGCCTCAAACTCCTACCAGATTCCTTCATTACTCCTATGAGCTCACACTCCATGTCATCCTGTTAGCTTCAACATGTCTCCAAAGTCTTGTTACAGATTTCAAGTTCATTCTTCAGGTATTTTTAAAAATATTCTCCTCTTTAAAGACCACACAAGTTTCTCCTTCAGTCACATTCATCTTAATCTCCACTCATTATTCTCATTTCTCTATTAAAGAGTAAACATCTCATCTAGAAAGTTTTGTTTTTATCTGCAATAAAGCCTTTAGTTTAATAAACTCCGAAGACCACAAATCCAGAATCCTGTCTTCCACCAGAATAAACTCTAAAGGCTGCTGCCAAATCCAGAAACAGGACTAAGTCTGGCTCAAGCAGTTTGGACTGTTCAGGGAATAAAGCGCAGAGACTGATAAATAGGCTGCAGCAGCTGAAGCATTCAGGCCAGCAGACGAGAGTTATTAAAAAAGCTTTTTCATCACAGAAAAGGCCACATGTAGATCTGCCATCGAAGCAGTTTTGTGTGCTTTGTGTTTATTCTCTAAAAGTAAAAAATGCTAAAACTGCTAGTTTTTCTTATAAAGAAAATACATTTTTTCTTGACGCCGCTTTAATACCAAATTTCTTTAATCAGTGTGGACTAAAGTCTGAAGATTGGACACGACAACAGAAAAGAAACCAGTTCCAGTCTGTTTACCTTCAGTCTGGTGCTCCATTCTGTGCTCAGACAGAATCAAGGCAACCGTGCCAAAGCTGGTTCGCAGAGCTGGTCTAAATCATGGTTCAGAGGACTCTGGTGCAGAGCATATCTGTTGTGGTTGCTAGCTCTGATGTCAGTTATGTAACTGACATTGTTTTAAAATTGTTCTGGCAATAAACTGTGATGTAAACCAAATTTTGTTCTCTAAAGACAGACCATAGTAGAAAACATAAAACATACTTTTAGCCCTAGAAGAATATTAGATTGTCTGCAGTCCAAAAGCAGTGATTAGTGAATAATTATTGATGAAAAGAGAGCATACTGCCACCTGCTGGATAAGGTGGGAACATGTGAGCTTAGAACCGTATTGTTCTGGACAATGTAACAATGTAATGTAAACAGGGACGTCTGCAGCTTCAATATCTGTAACCCATTTACAGCGTCAAAACTAGACACCAATCCAAACCTCTCTGTAGAACCAGATCTGTAAGAGGTTCTGTTGGCATCTGAACCCGGCGCTCACCACCATTAGCTTTAATAAAAGTGAGGAGTGATTGGATCTTCATCAGACTAGTGCTCGCTAATGTTTTATGAAACTCCATCCATCCCACATTTCCAAGTTCCTGATCTGCTGCAGGTGAGATTTTTCTGGACATCCCTTGGGTTTGTTTTGTGCTGCTGGTGAATGCATGTCCCTTTGCTCTTTTATTCAAACAATCCCTGGGCGTCTATATGTTCTCCAAAAGTTAAGGATTTCCAGCTAAAGATGAAAAAGATGAAAATACTGGATCTTCATGGAAACAACAGGCTGGGGCAACCAGCTTCAGAACATCAACGATTCATTCATTTTGTCAGTGATTTAAAATCTGATGCATGTAAGCTTTTCTGTAAATAAAACATATCTCGTACGCAGAGCATGTGCATGAGACATCTTGTTATTTGCATGTGTGCATATGGACCAGAATATGCTGAGGCTTTGTCTGCTGCAGCATCAGGACCGCTCTGGCTAGAGGGGGGGCAGTACATCTGTTGCAGAAAGCTGAGATATTCCTCTGGGAATTTTCCAAACCACGAATCTAAGACTGAGTAGATTTCCATGGATGTCGTCTCTGCCAGCCAAGCTGCTGGAGATGTGAAGATGCTATCCTCATCCCGGCTTATTCTTCACACTCAAAGCAGCTGTCAGAACTCATGTTTAGCTAATTCATTCAAAATGACAGACTGGAATAATCCATTCACACAGAAATCTGAACTTTATTATGAACTCCAGATTTTGTTGCTGTTGAGTTCACCTTAACATCTCAATGACTGCAGATGAGTCAAGATCCTGGGGATCTGCAGAACATTCATGTAGACCTTCTAGACCAGCCTGCATGTGACAGCAGCTAACATGCATCTCCACATGTCCATGCTACTGCAGGCCCACCTCTGGCAATAGAAACAAACTCCACAATCATTCTTGTCATGAAACTGAAAAAGCAAAAGACTCTGATTTTAATCATTGATGAACAGAAACATAAAAAACAACAGGAGCACTCCCATGACACGTAAATTCCTGTTGGTCTAACCTTTAACGTCAATGATAGCAATCCAAGGTTTTCTGCTACTGTCAGAGGGACTTCTGTAGCTTCTAGCAGGTAATCTAGTCCATCCAGGAGAAAACTTCTCCAAATATCTTATCTAGACAGCAGGCTTCAGCTCCTTCCACTGAGGTTCTAAAGATAGTTGATCAAAAACTTCAGAATATTACCTGACAGAATGTAAAATTAAGTAAAATACAACATAGTGTAATTGTTGTTTGAAGTGAGGAGGCTATTTGGTATACTCTGCATTGTAGTTCTAAATTGCACTGTTTATTTACGGTGTTACCTTAAAGTGTATATTATTATTACAAAGACACATTAGTATTTATTGATCAATGTATTTTACTGTTGCAAAGGACATTAAATTAATATTAAATTGTTTCTAAAAAAAAAAGGTTTTAGGGAAAACAGTTACCAGTATTTGTCGTCTTCTTCCTTGTTTTCCCACAGTAAAGAATGGTTAATAATACCAAAATTGATAAGCAGTAACAGTAAGATAAGTATTGCTAAAATTTCAACGATACCCATCCCTACTACTAATGCGGTCCATATCTGAAATGAGACACAAGAACCTAAACATTTTTGATTCTATACATTTGAAATTATGATTAAAGCAGACCATCAGAACATTGTCAGTTTTTTTTCTGATCTGTAACAAAGACATCTGTGAGTTCATGCCCGCAGAGATTTCCGTGAGAAGGCGGCAGAAGCACAAGAGCTCAGCCTTGACCTTTAAATACTCTCCCCCCCCGATCAGACTAGGGTTGGCCTCATAAACACATCCAGACACTTGGTGTTTTAAGTGAGTGGACTGAACACCCCCCGCAGAGATAATGTCCTTACCTTGAACGGTAGAAAGATGGAGTGAACTGCAGCGAGCAGAGCGGCTGTGTCTGCAGCGTCCTTTTGACCACAGATCACAATCTGCAGGAGAGAACATGAGAAGGGGGGGTGTATTCATTCTTCCACACTGAGAACAGCTGATAAACCAAAAGAAGTATGGTGGTGTGATTGTAAATAACCACTGTAACTTCTCTTTTACTGTCCTCAGCCATGATAGGTGCTGTAAAAAGTGAATCTGTATTTTAGATGTTTCATTTCATTGTTGTTGTGTAAATGTTTGGTTTCCTCTTCCATCATTAGGTCTGGACTACATGATGATGGACTCTTCTAACTAGTCCCCCCACATAAGTTCACCAACTCCTCCCTGGTTTTCCGTGATACCTCCACCCCTGTTTACCTGTGTGAGCGTGTAGTGATGAGCCATAAGAGCTCGGACCATCTCTGGTAAAGATATTGGGACCTGGGTCAGATGCTTGGAAAAAGCCGCCAGCAGCTTCTGGGACGTCTGGGTCCAGTCATGTCCAGTGAAGCTGCACAGGCGCAGAAGGTTGGAAGCTGACACAGAGTTTGCACTGGGTTCTGCTCCATCCTGACCTGGACATACGGTTATTTAAAGTGTTATGACCCTGTTCTGGTAGAACATCCATAGGAACATACATAAACTCATTGGTCACTTTCTTAGGACCACCTTCCTGGTACCGGGTTGGACCCCTTTTGTAATCCTCCGACAATCTTCTTAGGGCCTCCTTTAATCGTCCTATAATTAACCCTCCCATATTTCCCCAGTAATCCTCCTATAATCCTCTTGTGTCATTTAGTCCTCAAATAATCATCCCTTAATCTTTTTATAATCCTCCTATGATCCTCCTGTAATCATCCAATAATCCTCCAATAAAACTCCTGTAATCCCTCTGAAATTATGCTGTAATTCTCCTATAATCCTTTTATATTCCCTTATAATCCTCCAATAATCATCCTGTAATCCTCCTATAATCCTTTTATGCTCTCCTATATTACTCCTGTAATCCTCCTGTAATTATCCTGTAATTATCCTTTAATCCTCCTATAATACTACTGTAATTATCTAGTAATCTTTGTATAATCCTCACATAATACTCCTATACTTCCTTTTATATCTTTTTAAAACCCTCCAATAATCATCCTGTAATCCTCCTATAATCCTTTTATGGCCTCTTATATTACTCCTGTAATTATCTAATAATCTTCTATAATTCTTCGATAATCCTCCAATAATCCTCCCATAATTCTCCAATAACCCCCCCATTATTCTCCTATAATCCCCCCATAATGGTTTTATAATTCTCATATTATTGTCCTATAATCCTCCAATAATCTTTCTATAATCCTCCAATAACCTTTCTATAATCATCCTATAATCCTCCCATAATTCTCCTATAATCTCCCATAATTCTCTTAAAATCCTCCCATGATCCTCCTATATTCTCCACATCCATACAGGTATGCTCCTGCAGAAATGTCTTCCTGATCACACTGCCTGGTGTCTGTTAGCATCAGGAATCCTCGTTTTCCTGATTCTTCTGTACACAGCAGACAATCACTCTGGATCAAAATAACTTCCTCTCCACCAGAACCAAATATTTAAACGGTTCATGGAAAAGGACCCTGATGAAAGGTACTGACATGGAAATGAAAGACAGTTGAGATGAATGTGTGGCTGAAAATAGAAATGTCATTTCCACTTATTACTTTTTAGATCTTCTATTATTCATGCTGTAATGATCGGGGGGGGGTCACCAAGAATAACATGCCATTCAAGCAATGACAGACTCAACTTTAAGTCGAAACAAAACTTTAATTTGTGCCGCATTACAGTCAAAGTAAAACTTTTTTCAGCTATGACTGAGAGTCCTAACAGATGTGTGAAGGAGGGTGGTTTTTTTTATTACACAGCTGACCTGTTGGGGGGGCTTAAAATAGAATTGAGGATCAGTCTTTCTCTCAGGGCAATCCATGCATTTAGTCCTTTCAAAGCAAAAGCAACAGGAGCCACGAGATCAAGATGAGTAAAATAACTGGCTTTTAAATTGGTGCAGTAAAAACTTTTATCTAAACTATAAACAGATCCAACGCTTATTTATATGAATCTGTAAAGCGTCTATTAGCTATTGGTAAATCAACTAAACTTCACGACTTTTGCACCTCAGACAGGAAAAAAGAAGGGATCAGAAAAAGTGTCAGCTGTTTATAAAAAGCCCCCTGATTAAAAACATAATGGCCCACACTTCCTTACAATTAAGTTTAGGTTCTTTACACTACAAATTTCTGTTACTTTGAAAGAACTGGGAAATACTTAAGGATCAAAACATTAGTTCAACAATTTGTCGCATTAAAGACAAACTAATAAGTGTACTTCTTAATGTAGAACAACCTTCTGACATAATTGCCACTGTCTGAAGATCTAGACTGAAAAACAATATCTCTACCAAGTCTGATCATCATCTAACGTCCACCTCTCACCTTCTTTTAA
This sequence comes from Adrianichthys oophorus, assembly GCA_036245035.1. Classification (NCBI taxonomy): domain Eukaryota; kingdom Metazoa; phylum Chordata; class Actinopteri; order Beloniformes; family Adrianichthyidae; genus Adrianichthys; species Adrianichthys oophorus. The sequence goes on along the minus strand of BSAI01000012.1, from coordinate 22,781,324 downwards.
CCGCAGCAGGACTGAGTCGTCCTTTGGGTCACTACAGAAGTAGCCTCCTCCATTGTCATCTTGAAACAAGGCGTCCTGCCGGAGCTGCAGCTCCTCAGCCCAGACCAGCCACTCTGTCTGCAGTGTGGCCTCATACAGGTCCAGAAGGCCGCAGATGACAAATGCGTAGTCATCTAGGAAGCCTGTGATGGGAGGAGCTCTGAAAATGCAGAGGAAGTTGAAAGTCAGCTGAACTGAAAGACCTCACTGGTATAAAAATGACAGATGTCATATCAGCGATGTAACGAATGACATGTGACAGATTTATTAACCAGTCAACTGACAACTAAATCCCATTTTTGAATCTACTTTGGAGGAAAAGAAGTGTAAAAGAAAAATATTTTATTTAATTTGATATTTTTCAAACCTAAAAAAAACCTAATGTGTCACAATCTACCAACAGGGGCATTTGATAGATGAGCATTCATTAAGAAACCGGACAGTTTTGCAGATGACACTCAGATTTCTCCATACGACTATCAGATGGAATGACCTCCCTGTCAGATTGTGTAGATTTGTGATGGATCACGTTTACACTTTTCAGATGAACTCACTTAAAATAAGAGCATAGGAACACAGTAAAGTCCAGAAGAAGATATAATCCATCAAATGTCCACATGATCTTACAGAGAGAAGGTATGAGGTCATTGCACCATGGGTCAGAGGTTGCAGACAGTTTTGAATGAATGATGGAAACTATCATGATATTTTCACTGAATTTACTGGGAACAGCTCAGGTGTTTCAGCCTCATAGCAGCAGAAAGATGTTCAGTCTGTCACTGAAGAAGCTGTTAGTGATGACAGAATTTTACAGGGGGAGGGTGTCATTCTCCAGCAAGGATGATAGCCTGCTTACATCCTTCCTTCCACTTACTGAAGAGATATCCCCAAAATGGAGCTGCTGAGATGCTGCTGCACCAGCAGACCACTCCTTAAAAGATGGCTGAGGCCTCCAGAGCCCTAAAATGTCTGAAGAGGTCCCTGGACTCCAAAAGATCTCCATCTCCTGCAGAAAGAGTCTGCTCTGTCTTTTTTATCTGGAGAATCAGTGTTGTGGGACCGGTCCAGTTTGTTCTTGAAGTGAAGACCAAATACTCAAGAGTCCACTCTCTCTGTGGTCTGTCCTGGACGATCACCACAGAGTGAAAGTACCTGCAGAGCCCACTACCAGCTCTTCAGGTTTCCCACATTGATCTGTTGGTGGTTCCACTGACTCCAGTCCACAAAAGTCTGGATCAGTTCTCTGTAGTCTCCAACACTGTACTCCATGATCAGGCCGACAATGGGAGAGTCATCAGAAAATACATGTACGTATACAGGAGACCAGATCCTGTACATGAAATACATTATGTAGATTGAACACAAATGGAACCAGAACTGTTCCCCACAGTGGACCTTGGACTGTTCACCCTGTAGGTTAGGATCTTTCCTTCACAGGCTGTTCATTGAGAACTTTGCACCAACATCTGGACTACAGGTGAGGGTCAGGTATGTGGACAGTAATAGATGTGGATATTCATCAGGAGTGTCTTAAAACAGACAGCCTTTTTAAAAATCCTCTGACGATTCCTCCAAACCTGCTCTCCTTCAGATATTTACAGCTGTGAGCACTCAGTCCTCCAGACCCCATCACTTTCTATGCACTTTACCACCCCCACCCCCAATCCCCCCCAATCCCACCTCCTTCAATGACACCCATGGCAGTGAGTGCAGGAGGACAGACAGCGACAGGAGGACAGATAGAGCAGTGTCAGGAGAGGCTGATGCTCAAAGAGTGAAGACTGGAGACAGCTTCACAGCAGCCTGGGGTGATAAAGATGTGAGGACTCATATTTTATCTGCAGACACACATGAGACACACTTCCTCTGAAAGGAGACAGCCAACAATCTTGGAGAGAGCTGAGAGGGTTGGGTTGAAGCGTTTTTCGAGAAGATTGGAGCTGTGATGAAGTTCTATGAAAGCATAAAGGAGCCGTCTCACTCTGGTCCTCCAAACATCTCACTGCTTCTCCTAATGTTAAGGTAAAGTCAGCTGTCACACACCTGAGCTCGTAGTAGTTCTCTACATTTGTCCCCTGGAGGAGAGTTCAGCTGCATGCAGCCAGAACCAAATACAATCCAACTTTTACTGCTGAGTGTAGAGCAGTCCGAGTCCCAGGCAGACGTATCACCAGGTCTTCTAACATTTGTATGAAGATGAAATAAATCTTCTCCATTTTTTTCTGTTTAAACTTCCAACAGTACCATCAGAAGATCTACAAACCCACACAGATACATTTAGTTTCACATAAACGTATAACATTACATATTACATTTAGAGACCTACAGAGAACAGACCTGGATTCCAGGTGTTTCCCTTTTTTTTTTAAAGTCATTCACCTGTGGTGGGTGAAGTGTGGAGATATTTTCCCTCAACAAAACTTCACTATCCAAAAAACCTGAAGACTCCCCAGTCCTCTGATTTACAAACTGTCTGTAAAGATGAATGACGCCGTCGGCGTAGTGTCACAGAACTCCACGAGCGTTTTAGCATAATGGCTTCATAATGGCTTTCTGACAGACTGGGTTCCTCACGAGTGAGAACGCCCAGCAGCTACGAACCCACTGAAGCCCGACGCTCCACACAAACAAAGTCTCATTACTTTCCAAATAGCAGTGACCTTCTTGATGGAGATTAATGTGAAGGGGTTCTTTGTCTGACAGGATGTTTCTATAATCTAACGCCGCTGCTGTACTGCACACTCCTATAAGATAATGTCACATGGAAACCACCTGGAAAATCTATGGCTTTAAATCTCCCATTAACCCAGTTAGTTCCAGTCCTCATCAGTCCTTTTGGTAAATGATAGTATGTACCTGGAACAGCGAACGGATTTATCCAGGAAACCGGCTCGGTAAGCCTTTTCAGTGATGAGTGTGGACAGTAATGGAGGAGAGCTGGGCTGTGGAACCAGGCCAGATGAGGTGTTCATGAGGAGTTGGTGAGCTTTTCATCATGAACGTTGTGACTTTTGGCACATTTTCTGCTGATTTTCCATCATTTCACAATCACTCATTCGCAGTATCTAGGACACAGGAGTAGCCAACCAAACCAGGGCAGAGGAAGAGGTAGCGCCGAAGCTTTAAACAGCTTCTGACAGCAGGAGACACTTCAGAAGCTTTGAAGGGAAAACCTAAAACCTGCAGATTCTGAAACATTTAATGATTAAAGGACCTATATCTTGCTGTTCTTACGCCATTCAGTTCTGTTTTTCATTCTGTTTTTTTTTTTTTTTTTTTTTTTTTACAGTGTTTAGGACTTGGCGTTTGTAACATATTTATGGAAAATAAAGTTAAATCAATTCCCAAAATAGTCATGTTGTTCACTGATGAAGACTCGAGGCTTTGACTGTCATTTTCAGACATCTGTTGGTCAGCATGGGTCTGACTTAAAAACCCACTCCCATGAAAACTGTGTTTTTGCTGTTTATAATGTGTTCGTGCAGCATTTTTCTGATGACAGAGGACATAAAGAAAATTAAGATCAAAATGGAATTTCTGAGTTTTTCTATTCAAATAAAAAGGAAAAGTTTCTAATCTGGATTACAACCATTTTTAATGCATACAGTTAATCCGGAAAGTTTTCACAGCGCCTCAATTCTTCCACATTTTATTATGTCACTCATTTTCATTCCAAAATGGATTAAATCAGTTTTCTTCCTGAAAAATAATTTGAAAAACACTCCATAATGACAATGTTAAAAAAGTTATTTTGAAATCGTTGCAAATTTACTAAAAATAAAAAACCTGAAAAATATGTACTTAAGTATTCACAGCCTTCACGCAATACTTAGTTGCTGAATCTTTGGCAGCAATTACAGCCTCTAGTCATTTTGAATATGACGCCAGAAGCTTGATACACCTTTCATTGGACAGTTTTGTCCATTTCTCTTTGCAGTACTGCTCAAGTTCCATCAGGTTGGATGGGAAGCGCCGTGCACGGCCCGTTTTAAAAACTTCCCCACAGCATGATGCTGCCATCACCGTGCTTCACTGTAGGGATGGTATTGGCCTGGTGATGAGCGGTGTCTGGTTTTCTCCAAGCATAACGCCTGTCATTCACTCCAAAAAGTTCTATTTTGCTCTGGTCAGACCACAGAATTTTGTTTCTCATGGTCTGAGAGTCATTCAGATGCCTTTTGGCAAACTCCAGACGGGCCTCCGTGTGCTTTTTAGTAAGACGACCACTCTACCATACAGGCCTGATTAGTGTTAGTGCTGCAGAGATGGTTGTCCTTCTGGAAGGTTCTCCTCTTTCCACAGAGGAACGCTGCAGCTCTGACAGAGTGACCATTGGGTTATTGGTCACCTCCCTGACCAGGGCCCTTCTCCCCAGATCACTCAGCTTAGATGGACGGTCAGATCTAGGAAGGGTCCTGGTGGTTCCAAACTTCTTTTACTTACGGATGATGAAGGCCACTGAGCTCACTGGAACCTTCAAGACAACAGAAATGTTTCTGGACCCTTCCCCAGCCTCGTGTCTCAAGACAATCCTGTCTCAGAGGTCTACAGACAATTCTTTTTCTTTCATGCTTGGTTTGTGCTTTGACATGGGACCTCATGTAGACAGGGTTGTACTGTTCCAAATCATGTCCGATCCACTGGATTTACCACAGGTTGGCTTCAATGAAGCAGCTGTAACATCTCAAGGCTCATCAGTGGAAACAGAAAAAACCTCAGCTCACTTTGGAGCTTCACAGCAAAGGCTGTGAATACTTCTGTACATATCATTTTTCAGGTTTTTCATTTTTATTAAATTTGCAACATTTCAAAAGAACTTTTTCAACTTTGTCATCATGGGATGTTTTTCAAAGAAATCAGAAAAATGATTTAATCTATTTTGAAATAAGGCTGTGGCATAATAAAATGTGGAAGAAGTGAGGCGCTGTGAATACTTTCCGGATGCACTGTATGCTAAAATATCCATAAAGATTATGAAGGAAACAGACAGGGGAACATGACACTGATTTAAGCTTGGTTTACATTGATTTTCTGTCCAAATACAGAGCTGATTCAATGACTTCATTGTTTCTTATTTACAGCAACAGTCCACATTCTGATCTTCACAAAGCAGCTCTGATGCTTCATTCCTAAAATGAAACAGATTTTTCTGTTTTCACAGTGAAAAAGATAAATGAGCTCCAGCTCCACTAAAGAACAGCCCCCAGCAGAGGTTTCTCTGGCTCATCTTAAGTTTTTCCTTTCCAGCTTTTGTCAAGAATTCAGTGTTTCTTTGATGCTCTCTCAGAGCTTTATGGTCTGATGGTTTTATTGTCATTTTTTTAGATTTACAACTTTTTTGTATTTTATCTGAAATCATTTCAAAATCACCTAAATGTTTTAACTATTAATTATTTATCTTCCTTCATGCCTTTATTGTTGTTGTGTGTGTATAGATTTGGTGTCACAGTTTTTCAGAGAAGGAGCTTCATCACAGCATCCATCAATCAGCAGCAGCTGTTGTCATAGAGACGGTCAGACAGGCTTGAACCTTATCAAAGCTGACACTTGATGAAGACGAAACGCGTCAGTACACATCTCTGGATCAAAGTCATGATGACCTGTTGATCTGAGATGATCACATGACTGTTACAAAGCAAGTCACATGATGCAGGTGACCTTAAAACAGTTGGTTTGTTGTCTGTCCCCACAAGGCTGATGCATTCAGGGTCCGTTTAAATCATGATGATGCATTCAGGGTTCATTTGAGGCACAATGAAGGGGATCCATGGTCCGTTTGAAGCACAATGATGCATTCGGGGTCCTTTTGAGACACGATGATGCATTCAGGGTCATAGTGACTGCCTGGGTAAACCCTTTTTTAGAGAAATCTATCTGCAGATAATTACTGTTCCTGCAAGTTTTGTCCATACTAAACTCTGAGCTCAGCCTGAACTTACATATGCTGCACCTCCATGTGGTCTCCACGGTAACAAGATCGCAGTATCATCTCCTGCTCGGCGTCCCACAGGTGTTCCTTCAGGAACCTGGCAGCCTGCTCCGCTCTCTCCAGCAGAGCCTTGTCCCCCAGGACAGCTCCGACTTGAACAAAGGCCGACAGCATCAGTCCTGTGTGGATAAAGCAGAGGAGATGATGCCATATCCACCCGGCTCAGACGGCGTGTTCTATTTCTGCGGCTTTGAAGCTGCCCCCTCCCCTCAGAGCCCACGTGAGGGTGCAGCAGAGAACAGCTGATTAAGGAGTTTCTTCATTAGAGGAGGAAACGCCGAGGCTTTAGTTGGAAAGTTGTGCAGGTTGAGGCGCCTCATTAGCTCACCAACATGCCATCATTTGATGAGGAGGTGGGGGAGGCGCAGATGCACTATAATTAACCACATATTTAACCCTTTGGAACCGACAGATGCCCTTAGGCTGCAGCTGTGAGATCAGCATAATAAAACTCAGTCTAAAATAAACTTAAACTTATTTGAATAATCACATGCAACATGGAAAAATGACAAAATAAAGTAAGTGCCACACAGGTGAGGTTGTGCTAATTAAAATTATACAAAATAAGCACGCAAGTAGTCTTTCAAATTGAAAATATAGACGTAAATTCAAAAGTAGCCAAAAAGGAGTTTTAGGCCCTAGGTTCCAAAAGGCTAAGGAGGATTGGATCATTGCAGGAGGACAGTGAGTATCTTTATTCATCTTTTTTTTGTCCGGAACACAGTTACGTATTTTCTAAACTCACCGTTCCAGGAGGCCAACATCTTGGTGTCCAGGTGTGGGCGGGGCCGAACCCTCCTCACCTCTGCCAGTCTGGCTCTGGCAGAGGTCAAGAGTTCATCAAGCTTTTCCACAGAGATACCAAAGTATGCAGCTGTTAACTCCAGTGAGTAACAGGTAATCAGGACGTTCTGGCCCTGCAGCTCGCCGTGGGGGTCCTACCGACAGAGGAGGTCCCCAGATAAGTCCTCCCACTGCTCCAATGCACACATTTAAACAGAGGTCTGCAGTTTGTACCTGCTCAGGTGCCACGTTGCCTTGTTCCTTAACTCCATAATGGTGCATGAAGATGTCTACCTGGGTGGTGGTTCCACTGGTGCCCTCGACCACATCAGGCAGGAGCTCCCGAATTTCTGAGGCTGTCCAGACACAGAAGGCCCCCTCCCGCTTCCTGTTCCCTCCACATGCTGGGTAAGAGTCTGCATCCTCTGCGCTGTAGAACCCCCCCGACTAGACAGAGCGGACAGGAGAATAAGACAGGAACAGTGCACATCAAAGCTGATTCGCTGTGGCAACCCCTGACAGGATGTCCTGAAAGGTCAACAACAACTGAACAAGAATTAACTCAGTGGCTATTTATCATCTGTTGTCCCCAGACAACACACAGAAAACAAAATTAGATTAAATCAAATAATTTTGCAGTTGTTGTGGATGAAGTCCTAGTAAGTTCAAACAATGTTAAGAGTAATTTGACTCAACTGTAAAAAGTAAAAAAAAAAAAAAGGGGAATCTGTGAAGTATGACTCATGATGTTTTTAAGGCCGTGAAACTCCTCACTACATACTTTCTACTTCTTTCTCAAGCAGACATGAACACTTAAAAAACTTCTCTCTCATTTTAATTCTCAAAGTTCAAACCCTCATTGAAAAATATGTCCAAGATTAGAGAATGAAAACAAAGATCTATGTAGATTTAGCAAACCGAACAAGCAGCATGTCTGTAGGAGACATGGCACGAAGAGATTGATTGACAGTATCAACAGCCAATGTGTTCTGTGTTCTGCCATGATGCAGACACACAGTGCAATCTTTCAAAAAATAAAACATACAAAATTTGCACTGAAAAAGAAAAAAAAAATCAGTAAAACAGCAAGACTGCAAAAGGTTAACAGCGATATAGTGAGGGAACTCTGTACATCAATCTCCTCTTCTTCATTAGGAAACATGAGTTTGGTCTGTAATGTTCAGGGTAAACTTCAGCTGTGAGGACGAATGTCAAAGAAGAATCAATTTTCTACAGGTAACCTTTGACCTCTGGGGAGCCAGCCAGGGTCACATTACAAAGAATTAAAGTGAACTTTAGTTTGAAAACCAATACTTATTTTCCATTACCATCACTGCTGTAGACGTTTCTCTTCATACTCTATGCTCTTTATTTCTTTCTAACTGTACAGCACTGTGGGGTTGGTAAAGTAGACGGGTTATAGGACTCCAGACCTTTTAGAAACGAAACCCAGCAGAGAATTCTGGCCAAGTTCTGCTCCATCATGGGCACCACTGAAAGCTCTCCACAGACAGAGGAGGATGTCTGCTCGCCTGCCAACCGACTGCACTAGTCCATGTGTGGTAGGTATGGGGGAAGGCAATAAGAACGGGTAAAATAGGAAAAGTATTTCTTGGTACATTAGAACAGAAATGTTTATTCCACAGTTTAATATGGATAATTAGTCCTTTTAAACTATTGATGCATTTATTCTATATTTTGAATTTTGATCGAGAAAACTTTTTAAAGGTATCTCTGTTTTTTAACAACCACCTGAGAGCTAGGGCTAAGAGTGTGCACGAGAGGCCAGAGAAACTGCACTCCTCCACTTCTGCAGAGGAACAACTTCAGTGAATCTAAAGATAAGTGCAGCAGGTTGTGAGTGCAGCAGGTTGTGAGTGCAGCAGGTTGTGAGTGCAGCTGGTACTGAATGTGCTCGGTTCCTGCAGCAGCTCAGGACCAGCACACAGAAGCAAGTTTGACTTCAACCATTTTCAATAGGCTGATTTACCTGATCACTCAGGTCTCTGGAGACGTACTGCAGGATGTCCTTTGCCACATCTGCAAAGAAACGCTCACCTGATACCTGGAAAAAACATGGCACACACCTGTGTGAGGGTCATAAATCAGGCCCAGCTAAACCTTAAAGACACCGCAGTGTAATTTATCTACAGGATCTTCCATGAGAGAGCTACTTCATCTTCATTTACCAACAGCATGTGACCCACAAAACCAGAAACTGTGGCTCCCATTCAACTGCTCTGTGCTGTAGTTTAATACTCTTTCAATTGATAAAGCCTCAGTCACACGCATCCACAAGGGGGGGCTTGACCCATACAGGTTCTGCGGGTTTTTGGGTTGTCCAGGTATGTAGAGGGTCGTAGAGAGAAGTGGTTGCATCTTAAGGGGAGCACAAGTGTGTCTTACAGTTCCCTTGAGGCTCGTATGGCCACCTCAAGGGATGTCATAAAAAATGGAACGTACCATTGTCATGCAAGTAAGTGTATCATGAAGTATCCATAAGATTGTTGGAAATTATGCGCATTTATGTGCGCCCCGTACAGTTTGACCATTTATTTACCTGCAGACGGCCCGTATCCACCTGTAAGGACAGTTGAGAATTTGGCCTAATGATGTCCTGAAGTGACACCCACCTGGAAGGCTGTTATGTAGGCTACAGCAAGTTGAGCTTGGTCGTACAGCATCTTTTCAAAGTGAGGAACGTGCCAGGATGAATCTGTGGAATATCGATGGAAACCCTGGAAAAGAAAAGTGGAACCAACACTTCACACAGCAAAACTGAAGATGTTAAAGACTTTTAAAAGACATGAACACAAAAAGAAAAAGAACGTGGAACAAAAATGAAAAAACATGAAAAAATGTTTTTTTATTTAAACTGATGTGAAATCTATAAATAATTGTGTTGAAGGATTTTTATGGTTACATGTTGAACATCTGTGTTTTACATGATCAGACATGCATCAATCAGACACTAATAGAAAAATACTGAACTGTTTTTAAAAGCTTTTTGTTCTTTGACCAAAGAGGATTTTTTTCTTGTTTTATTCCTGTTTCTGAGAACTGCAAGATTTTTCTAAAGTCTGAATGAAATAAAAAGAATGGAAATGGGTATGAATCCAGTTCCTGAAGGAACCATATGAACCTGAGCCACGTGGTCATGGATGCCTCCCAGCGCCATCATGCGCAGCGTATGTGTGGCCATCTGAAGAGCCTCCAGTCCCTCTGAGGTAGAGCGATTTATCCCCCAGTACGACATGAGGAACATCAGGTTCACTGAGGAACAGAAACATGGTGCCCTTAAAGACTCAAGTAGATTTCTGAAGTCAGTTCTCAGTCTGGATCCCACTCAGACAAAAAGATGAAATTTAGCTGCAGTGAAACATTCATCACAGAAATGTTGTTTCTTTAAGCTTTGCTCCCATGATGCATTGCTCTTCTCCTCCATCATCTTCTCATTTCTACCAGCTTTCAAACTTCATGTATCTGGAGAGACTTTCTGCAGATTTCTGACATTCTGTGTGAAAAAGTTCAAAGAAGACTCACAAGTTCTGGACTGGATTATAATCTGGAATTCTATGGATTATATAGCCTTTTACAGATGTACTTTGAAGGTCAGATGGGTTTGGTTAAAAATGGAATGGAAATGCTGCTCATTGACCTTCATTTTGACCCTCTCTGGAGTCCTTCTGAAGAAGGTCGGAGGTGCCGCTCCTGGCAGGTTTACCTGGTGATGGGAACTTCTGTGCCTCTCGAAATCCTCCGTACTCCTCCTCATAGGAATGAGCGAGCTGCTGGAAGCAGCGATTCGCCACGTCTGGAGCATTCGGGGGGCTTTCTTTCACGCTGGCAGAGATAGACGTGCCTTTCTTCAGAGAAGTGAGGATCTTTTCTCCACTGGACTCCAAAGATGGACGGTTGTTCTGCCACTAAGGAGGGAAAAAGGAGTTTCTCCTCTGAATGGACTAAGGAAGAAGTGTGGTCTTCAATAAAAGGGATCAGACCTGATCAATTATTCTGGTGAGCACCGTTATGAATCCTGGTCTTCTTCCTTGGTCTCTGGGTGGAAAGTATGTTCCTCCAATGAAAGGTGTGAGGACAGGAGTCAACCAGACACTCATGGGCCAGCCGCCACCTCCGCTTGTAGCCTGGAAGCATCACCATGAAGGTCAGCAGGAGCTTCTGAAGGTGTGATCACATCATTGACCACACACCTGGACAAAGGTCATGTAGACCTTATCCACATCAGGTCGCTCCTCTCGGTCCAGCTTGATGCAGACAAAGTGTTCGTTGAGGATCTTCCCCACATCTTCATCCTGGAAGGACTCCCACTCCATAACATGGCACCAGTGGCACGTTGAATACCCAACTGGTGGTAAGAGACAGTTTTCAGATGAATAGAAGATTCCACAGCAGCAGAAGCAGTTCCACAAACATCTACTGTCCACGCGTTTCTTTCACACCTTAAAATGACGGTTAATCTGCGTCAGTTCTGAACCCCTTCCATGTTCATCTTAACTGAATCAGACTTTTGCTTCTCCTCATCATCCTTCTCTCTTTTCTCCTCGTCTTTATTCTGTTTTTCCTCCACCTGCCTTTAGCTTCCTCTTCCCCCTCCTCCCTTTTCTCTCCTTGTTTCTCGTCTTCTTCCTTCTTACTTCCTTCTTTATCATCATCTTTCTCGTCTTCCTACCCTCCTGTCCTTCCTCCTTGTCTTCCTTCTCTCCTTCTTCCTAATCTTCCTATCCTTTCTCCTCATCTACCACCCTTCCTTCAGTTTCCACCAGAACCCTGTAGATCAACTGGACCAGTGGGGATTGTTGTTAACCCAATAAGAAAGTTCTGTTTGTAATTCCGATGATTCTGGATTTACTAGCATGTGGGACCAGCAGAAGCAGGGGCACGTGCCCCCTTGTGGTTGCATTAGCTGAAGCTGTTATCAGTGTTTATTTTTATATGAAGAGTTTTTTACTTTAGCTATACCAAAGTATGTTAGATTAGTTAATGACGGGTAATGATGGGTTTGTCTTCCTTTTTTGCCTTCTCGAAGGCTTCATGTCCCCATGGATACCTATGATGACATCATCATATTAATCTGCTATCAAGATTAGAAGGTCATTTCAGGTACAGGTTTCTCACCAGTCAACAGGGTTGTGGGCATGTTGGAGAAGATAAGGGGACTTCTCTTTGGCCAGCCTGTTGGTGTGTTTGTGAGCAGATGTCTGTCCTTCACCTGAAGCCATGCTCCAGAAAACAGATGGACTGGACACAAAACACATGGCTATCACACCCTACCTGTACAGGTGTTCCGTGGTCACACCTGTTCCTGAAGCTTTTTCAGGAAGGATCTTCTAAATTCTCAGAAAAAGTCTGAATACACTGAATATTTTTCTAAACATCTCTTCAATAAAGGTCTTTCTTCGACCTGCTGTTGCCCAGAATCCTTTCACAAGCAGAACTCCCACTTAAAAATAAAAACATAACACTTACTCTTAACACAAAACGACTGTTTAAACAGTCTACGAAAACAAACTATATTTCGGACAGATGATACATTTTCTTTAATTTCGAAACTACTTTAAGAAGTAGTATTATATACTTTTTTTTATTATTATTATTACTTGTACGCTGCAATGTCAGCATTAGCCGATTATATTGACTGGCTGTCATCACTGGCGTAATAATTTTAACTGCATTATCAGCTAAACTGCGACTTTTGGAATAAGTTACGGTCCATAGATACTGAAGTGTGCGTGAATTAACGGTGCTAGCTTAACCAAATGTCTAAAACGTCACACTACACGTGAGCTAGCTTCCTCGTTTACCTGAGGCAGCGGGCCACCTGTGGCTGGAGGAGAAGCGACCTGTCGCCGGGTGGGTGGAGACTTTTAGCAAAACACCTGGAACTCCACCTGTGCAGCGTCCTGCCTAAACCCCAACAAGCCGCGACTGACAGACGAGCAGGTTCCACGGAGCTGTGTTTACAGGTGAACCGACGCCATGCTAGTGTTAGCATCCTAATCCGCGCCGTCACGCGCTTATCTGATCCTGAAGGTTTAAATGACACCGGTCACTCACTTTTACTGCGGTTTGACAGAAGCTCGCGCCCAAAACGAAGATGGAGTCACTGCCTGTGGATGCTAACACACTTCCGCTTGAAAACAGCTCACAGTCGTATATGAAGAACCCTTTATTATACCGTTTATTTACCAAAATAAAAAAATAAACATTTTAGACATAAATATGTAAAAGAAAATAATTATATGGATATATGTTTGTGTGTGTGTGTGTGATTGTGCTGATTCTGACTATGTAAATAAAAGTACATTCATTGGGATAAAACTAATCTTTTAACGATCTCCTGCAGACGTTCTGAGCGAGGCTCGACGGTTCCCATCAGGTTTTCTGATGTTTCCGGTTGAGCTGGACGATTGTTGGGACAAAGTTGCTTCGGGTCACCACGTCTGAGGCGACGATGTTGAAGGGGGTCTTCACGGACTGCTGCTGCACCCACAGCAGTAGCTTGGGAAGACCCCTGCGGACGACCCTGGGGAAGTTGTCCCAGATCCGAAGGATGTACTTGAGAATCCTCAGATCACTTGGAAGTGTCAGGTTCAAGCCGCAAACAAAAAAACCTGCAAGACACAATGAGGGATGTTTGGTAAAAAGACATTTGAACATTTTGCTGGTTCGCAGGTGTTTCTTTACGTTTACATAAAAAGAATCAAGTCTAGTGGTTTTATTTTTTGGTTCAGGCTTAAAGAGTCAAAGCAGACTTACAGTTGGAAGGCTTTTCCTTTTCCAGAACTCGACTTATTGTTGACACAATGATTGCCCGGTCTATACTGTCGCCATAATAATAATTTATTTTGTTCCATAAAGCGGTCTGCTGATATGCTGGATGATCATAGGAAACAATTATGTTCTTGCCTTGGTCCCAACAAGTCTTCAGGGTGGGTTTGTTCTGACAGGATGAAGAACGATTCAGGTCAACAGCTGTTTTCCACACTGGACTCCCATTAGGTCAGAATGGCTTCGGAGAAAAAAACATTACCATCTTAGGGAGCAGTTTGGCTCCAAACAAGGTCTTTATGAAGTGGATGAGGTGGTTGTGCAGTGAAGCTGCAGACTTGTCAAAACCTTTGAAGTGGGACAAAGACAGAATGAGGACCTCTTTCCTGTGCTTCTCTGCCCATTCATTTATGTCCCTGAAAACAGTCTGATAGAAGAAGGGTCATTAGTAAAAGATCATTCAAGGTCGAATATTTTCTTTGTTCTGTAATGCAGTAAGGCATGTTTCCATGTTTTTGTTGGTTTGATAAAACAAACTACCTTCAACTCTTCAGCTTTAGTCTGGTGTTTTGTCCATGCAGACTGTAGAGTATTGGCTAAACTGCTCACCACAACTTTGGTCCTATCTCTGAGAAAAAAGTGGCAATCCCATATAACTGATCATTATTTTCCAGTTTCTGTATTTTTGACAAAGTCAAAGAAAAAAATAGACAATAACCAAAATAAAAGAGAACCTGTAATTGCAATACTCTATGTATTTTATATTAATTTTAATGTTTTTAATGTATGTATTTTTTTATCAACAGGTATTTTAATTGATTGCTTTATAATTGTAATTTTTATTGTAAATGCTTTTTATTGATTTTTAATTTTTGTTATTAGCTTTCTAAGTAGACAATTTTAACATCTGTTCAGGGACAACAGATGAGAAATAATTACCATGCAAATTCTGGCTTATTGCATGTAAAGCTTTTAATGTGCACTGTCCCTTAGAAAAAAAAAATGAATATCACAGCTTTGTTTCTGTCACATTTTTAATGTCACTGTGGAAGTGGTGGATCTGGTAAAGAGTGAACCAAAAGCACTTAAGGTGTCGTGATGGAAAGATGGAAGGAGAATTTTGAAGATCTGATAAATGAGGAACATGTTGAACTGAGGAGAAGACGTGGATGTGTTGGAACACGAAGCAAAAAAGATCAGTGAAGATGAAGAGGATGAAGAGCAGAAAGGTAGTGGTCCTGACATTCTCCCTGTAGAGGTCTGAACAGTTTAGGAGAGGTGGCAGAAGAGTTTCTGACTTTTTAACAAGGAGAATGAGAAGATGTCTGAGGAATTTGTGAGGTGCAACTCCAGAGTGATGAAGGTCCAGCTTTACCTCCACATCGGTCCGTGTATACAGCCCATGGTAAAAGTAAAGCCTGTTGGGATCTGTGTCTTTTGGCTTGCGTGCGATCCTCAGGTCAAAGTAGCGAACTCCAGCATCCAGCTGCTCCTTGATGTTCACCTCCTGCAGTAAGATCAAATACCAAATATTCCTCTCTGGGCCTTTTTGTCTGTATATAAAATAAGGCTTCACATACTTGAGTGGTTCCCCATCTGCGCATTAGTTTCTTCACACACTCAAACCTGCTAAACCTCCTCAGTTGATCAGGCTCTGCTATGGAGGAGTTGACATCCAAGTCAAAGCTCATGGAATCATGGCTTCCTGGAAAAGAGACGGGAATGAGCATCGGAGTCCTGCCACCCTCCAATCCCTCAGCCCGAGATCACAACCCAGGGGGCTTAGGAGTTCAGATAGGATTTCACACCAGCCTCTTGATGTACAAACCTACGGCCCGCCATCACAGCAAAAAAGTCACTGTGCAAACAGAAAAAGAAACAGACTGCAAATAAAAAGCCACAACAGAAGTGGATTATGGGGGATTGTTGGCATGATTGTGAAGGATAAAAAATAACAACCACAGTAATAAGCTGCCGGAACTATTTGGCCATCAGTTGTTTCCACTCGGATGTGCTTTTTCTCCAGGCTGTCAGTACCTGTTGTTGTGTTTGTCTGGGTAAGACGCTATGGGAGTGAGACCGTCCATGAAGGCGGTACTTGGAACTGTGTTTTGCTGCATACTGGAGTAAAATTACAGACCTCAATTCTTCTCTTGTTAGCGATCTTTCTGGGTGGGTGTCTCTGTGTTTGCCGAAGCTAACAATAAACCGGCATCTTCCAGTTAACCTACAAATCTGGGGCTACATGGCCTAACACAATAACACATTAAAACGTACAAACAGTGACATTGAACACTAACATCTTCACTTACGTTCTTGTTTTTTTTCTAATTCACACTCCTGTTCTTTTTCTCTCCTTCTCACAGTGGTGCTTCAGCAAATTCCCCAATCATCCCCAATAACCCACTTTCACTTTTTTGTTTGCATCAATTTTATTTGCAACATCATTTTGTTTTTATTTGCAGGATTTCTTGTTATTTGCAGAGTTTTTTTTGTTGCACAGTTGCTTTTTTTCACTGCGATGGCTGGTCTCATTCACCTTTCAAACCAGATGTTTGTGTTTGGTCTTTTTTTTTTAAAGCTTGTCATATAGTAGTACAGCTTGAAGACAGATCTCAGACTTGAATTAAAAATGACACGATGACCTGAAACTAGATTATAAACATGATTTACAAAGATTGGAAGCATTCATACCTGGAATGTGATCATGGTCAGCTTCATTGAGCATTAAACCCTCTGACTGTCATGTGACTTCGTGTGCATGTGTGCAGGTGAGGTGCAGGCCTGCTCATCAGTTGGGAAACACAATTTCCATCTGTGAAATCCTGAGATGTTTATACATTGTCTCACGGCACAGTCATCAGCTGAAAGGAATTTTCTGGTTCTATTTTGCTTTTCTCTTCACCCGTGTGGCTGCCATGAGGTGTGATCTACTGTGTTTGCAAAGATGTCGTTCCTGTTTTTTTGTTTTTAGGTCTCTAACAAACCATCTTTTTCTGTATTTTTCCTGTCCCCCCACATTGAATCTGGTTCTGATGGAGGTCTCATCTTCTCCTCAAAGGGAGTCTTCCTCCTCACTGCTCATAACAGGGATTACACCACAAACCCCTCCTCATTATCTGTAGACTGGTATCATACAGTTGCAATAATCTGGGTTCATAACAGTCGTCTGGATTACAACAGTTTGTACCCCGTATAGAGCTCCATTTGATGTATACAAAACTTTGAGAAAGCTCGGTTGTGAATCACTGCTTTAAAAGTGAAATGAATAAAAACAAAAACTATTCAAAAATATTCTTACCTGGAATAGCCAGATTAAAAAGAGGAACTGTGTGGAGATTATGTGGTAGTTTTGACATCCAGTCACTGTTTTCCATCACATTTCCCTTCATCTTTTCCCCAAAGCCTAAACGAGAAATTTGACCTTTTAGAAGATCACTGTGAGCACATAAAATGAAAATATGACAAAGCTCTGTCATACCTGCAGCCGAAAGTTTTCCTAATTGTTCAGTCCTTCAGGTCTGAAAGGGAAGTGAAGTCAACGGTGCAGGAGATTCTAACAACCGGCTGACAGTTGTTCTTTAACTCTGTCCAACAAGCAAAACGAGTTAGTCCATTGTTGTCTCTCTGTTTTTCTTCCAGCAGAAGACCCAGATTCAGACCAGGATGTTTGATAAAGGAGATAAAAAGGGAAGTTCCTCATATCTGCTGTTAGCCAAAAACATACGGGCAACCTTAACTCAAAGCCAGAGGCAGAAAAACAGGATCAATAGGAACAGGAAGTGTTTCAACCCTCAGTGATGAGTGCCAACTGTCGTTGATAAAATGACATGGATGGAAAAATCAGTGTCTCCCATTTCTTCATATATCGTGTTTGAATTAAAATATATTCCATAATTTTTTCATCCAAGATAGAAAATGAAAGAACACCTGACAACTCTTCTGGAGGAAACCAAAACTCTAAGGTCAAAGGTGAGGTTGTCTCCTGGCTTTGACATAGTTTAAAGTCTTCCCTGTCATATCCACCTCTGGACTCGGTGTTTGCTGCTGTTTTCACAAATGCACAGAATTTCACAGATTTAGATTCTGAAGGTTTCATAGACTAAGGGGTCACAGTTCCACATAATATGGGTATGAGGAATCAAACTCGTATCGTACACGTGCTAGTGTCCAACACCAAAGAAAAGTGTGAGCAGAAACACAGAGCTGACAGAAACAACATGGTTCTGATTGAGTTCTGCCGACATTCGAACGATTCCTCAGCAACAAACATCAGCAGATGCTCCTCCTCAGGTCTAAGAAACGTTTATGAAGAACCTAATGACAGCAAGCTTGAGGCATTTTGACCTTCAGACATCACTTTCTCATCATATGGAGACAAAGACACTACTATGTCTGGTTGAGCAGAAGAGTTCTGGGAAGTGGAAATGTTTACAGGAAATGAAGCTGAGCATCAAAGGTCATGGTCAAAGCCACCATTTGGGTCTTCTTCTGCCTCAGCCGGTGAGAAGAGCCTTCAAGGAGAGAAGGTGTGCAGAGTGTCTGCTGTTTCTGCAGAGTGTACCAGTGAATGGAGGAGGCTGTCACATCAAGGCCACGCCCCCACAGCGTTCTCCTGAAAGATTCCATCTCTAAGAGGAAGCAAACCAGAAGAACCTGAAAGTTCAGGATGCTTTTCTCTCCAGTATCTAGACATCTGCAGAACAACATGCATTAAAATGCTCTGTACAGCTGACTGACATGGAAACACCGAAGAGGGGGGTTATAAAATAAAAGTATAATAATATTTATATATAAAGTAAAATAAAATATGGCATGAAGATCCAAGATGTGCTATCTGGATTTGGAAATGGTTTATTTCAAGAAATCAAAGGAAGATAGATACAAAACCAGGACAAATAACAGAAGTTTATATGGATAATTATCTGTAAAATTGATTGGACAATACGCACACATTCACATACAGTAGTAAATAATTACTCAATCAAAAATAGGTTATCTTTTGCAAAGAGTTCAGGACACAATTAAACTAAAAAGCAGGGGTCTCTAACTAAATTTACCAAGGGGCCACCGAAGGCCGTCTGGCTGAGGCTGGGCCACAACCTCAGCGCACATAAGAATGCACACCTCATGGGTCTTTGGGAGCCAATGCCAAATTGAATCAGAAATTTAAAAAAAATCAAATCTACTAAATTTTTTAAATCTTATTTTACAATATAAAATAAGATGAACAAGGACCCTGGTGCGAACAAGTTGTGTATAACTTCCTTGAACACACCACACACCTTCTTTGGTAGAAAATGTGTATGGAACATGCACTGTACTATTAACTGTACAAAATCACCAATAAAACTCTCAATCAACAAATTCATAAACTTTAAAAAAAATCACAAGTAAACAAATCAGTAATAAACGTCAGTTTTCTGTTTATTCAGACTTCTACAGTTCTTTAACCTCGATCAATGGGTTCTTATGAACATGGCTTCTCTTGCTTACTTCTTACTGTTGGACACTTAGCAGCCCTTCTTCTCACATAGCAGGCCACATTTGGTTTGAGGGAGGAAGCAGCCCTGACCCTCAGTATGGTTTGAAGATGATTGTCAATAAGTCTGGACCTGTACTTGGGCTTATTCAAGATCAAGGTGGAGAACAGCTTTTCTCTGGATTTTTTTCTTTTGGCATTTGGAACAAACAGAACAGCGAGCGTGCAGTCAGAGCTCTGCGCACGCTCAGTTAGGACTGCTCGGTGCAGTTGTAGGATACGCTCACTCAGTTATCAAATACACGCCGTTCAATTAATGGCAGAGATGTGACGCCATACTTACCCAACACAGATTCAGGTCATGAAAAATCCAAAAGTATTAACAAATCACACGATAAAGATGAAGCAATGATTACATGAATAGACAAAGATATTTCAGATATCGTAACATATGCAGATCACGGATCAGATGTATGGTCATCGATGTTGTTATTGTTAAATTGTTAATTGCCTCTTTAAGATGTATTTTTTTTTAATCTAAAGAAACATTGAGGAGTTGGGGGAGGGGGGGGGGGGTGCCCTGGTGCCCCTGACCCTCAGAAACGCTCCTGAACTCTGAAACTCTCGCGAGAGTTTATGCCCCGTTTCCTTTTTAATCTGTTGAAGTCTTCTGTGAGCTTTGAGGAACCATCTGCAGCACGAACATCTCATCAGCATTTCTTCCTCATCCACATCCAAGATCAGCGCGGCGGGCCACGCGCAAGGCGCGCACACAACAGCAGCCGGTTGTTTTGGAAAGGGCATAGGGCGGAGCCACGGTGAAAACACGGAAGAACAGGAGCGTCTGGACACCAACGGTAAACCACGAACGAACGTCCTTTATGTTTCCCAAACGTTTCTTAATTCGAACTGCGGGTGGGGCGTTCACGTGTCTGCTGATGAAAACGGAAAAAACGGTAACTACCGTCCCGCCACGTTTGGTTTTGTTATGTCCGTGCTGCGCCTGCGCATCGATGTTGTGAGGAAGAGCGCCAGAGTGCTAAAATGTCAAAGATCTCATCTTCTCCTGCAGGAAAGCTGCTGCTTCTGCTCTGAAGAACCTGCAGCAGAACACGGACAGATCTCACCTGGATTCAGGAATGACTTCAGCTCAGTGAGTAGAACCTGCTGATGTTCTCATCCTGATGGTATACTGTTGATGTTCCCCTGCTAATGGTGTTCTCCTGCTAATGTTGATGTTCTCCTGCCAATTCTCTTCTCCCGTTGATGTTCTCTTGCTGATGTTCCTCTGCTAATGTTCTCTTGCTAATATTCTCCTGCTGATGGAGAGCTGACTCTAATCTGGGGTTTCCTTCTAGCAGGTTCTATGATCCAGCTGAGGACCAGTGAGGAGGAGGAAGGCTGCTGGGAAATCTCCGAGCTCCGACAAGCGGCGCTGCAAAATGATGACAGGCTCCTGGACGAGATGCTCTGCCAGGAAGTCTACAGGAAAGTCATGAACTGCAGAGGCGGCTGGGGCGTGGTTGGGACGCCTCTGCACGCTGCTGTATCCAGAGGTCACCTGGGCTGCCTGCGGGTGCTTCTGGGCCACGGCGCGCTGGTGGACTGCGTGGACATGAAGGCTCAGACGCCTCTGTTCGCTGCCGTTCGTGGGAAATACCTGGACTGCGTCTTGACTCTCCTTAGAGCTGGCGCCGATCCGAACGGGAACCCAGCCAACAACTGCTCCCCGGTCCTCACCGCAGCACGGGAGGGAGACGTGGAGATCCTGAGGCAGCTGCTGATTCACGGCGCAGAGGTGAACTCGCGCTCCAAAGTCTTGCTCTGGACCTGCAGCGCCAGGGTGTCCAGCGGGCCGTTGTACCTAGCTGCCGTATACGGACACATGGACTGCTTCAAACTGCTGCTTCTGTTCGGCGCAGACCCCGACTACAACTGCG
This sequence comes from Adrianichthys oophorus, assembly GCA_036245035.1. NCBI lineage: Eukaryota > Metazoa > Chordata > Actinopteri > Beloniformes > Adrianichthyidae > Adrianichthys > Adrianichthys oophorus. The sequence goes on along the minus strand of BSAI01000012.1, from coordinate 22,760,302 downwards.
CAAACGTGAAGCTGAGAAGCTCTGACAAACAGCCCAAAACTGTGCTGGAGATGTGTCTGCGGCACGGCTGCGGCGTGGAGTACGTGCAGTTGCTGATCGATTTCGGCGCCAACGTCTATCTCCCCACACTCATCATCGAGAAGTCCACCAAGCAGAATGAGGCCGTGGAGCTGCTGTTGCAGGAGCGAGGTATGAAGATCTGCTGAAGGCTCAGAACTCCTCCTGGAGCTTTTGGTTCTGGTTTCAAACTGAGACTCAAAATGTAAAAGTTTGTGAACTTCAGAAGAAGTTTGGCGCATTTCAACAAAAACTGACTTAAAGAAGCATTTGCTCGCTCTGCTGTTCTTTAGGGTTTTATGTATTTATCAAAGTCTTTTCTGCATTCAGTTCTGAAACCAGAACTGCAGATCTTCTAGAAGATGGGGGTGGCGTGACCCCTCACCTGTCCTGAGTCTGCAGTTACTGACAGAAACTCTTTGTTCCTCAGGAACGCCGAAGGCTCTGACGTCTCAGTGCAGACTTGCTGTGCGGCGATACCTGAAGAAGATCAACAGGATCCAGAGCATCCCGCTGCTGCAGATGCCCACCAGTCTGCTGAATTTCCTCCAGCATGAAACTGAACTATAGATGAAGATCCGCTGCAGGGTTCCTGTCTGGTTTCTCTGAAAACGTGTCTTGTCTGTGTTCAGATTCTACAAAGGATTAAAGGAGTAGAAACATTTGCTGTAATTTGTTCTAATCTGTCAAATTGTGACACCAAATATCTTCAAACTGATCCTTCTATTCCTGATGGAGAACTTCAGTCTCTGCTCACCGACATCGACTTAATAAGGGGACGACCCCCCCAGCAGAGGGCGCTGTGAGCACAACCAGGTTGAGCTTTGTTTTTTAGCAATTATTTTGTTCAAATTCACAGATGACAGACGGTGGGGGGTGGGGCTTAAAGAAAGAAATGAAGTGAACGAAAAATAAAGATTTTACATGTGGTCTTTATTCACACAACCCTGCATACCTCCAGGCGTCAGGTGTTCAGCAGCACGCACCACGATAGACCCAGAAATTGGGTTCAGAACCCTCCAACTTTAGTAACAAAAACAAAACTTCCAGCTGACACCACCCCCCACCCCCCATTTGGCTCAGAGCAGTCGTACAATTTCTCCTCACTCACAAATGTCTCTGTGACTTTCACTTGGTGCAGAATTCAGAGCTGCTCCTGTCACGACCAGAACCTCCTCCATCCATCACATCACTGTGTTTCTCCAACAGTTCCACGTTCCAGACTCCCAGTTCGGTTCAGTCTTCCTGCTGACTTTGGAAAGCTTTTTACACATTTTCCTCCATGATCTCCTCTGCAGATTCACTCCCTCCTGCTCCTCCTCCAGCAACCTAATGACTGACAGGGATGAAGTGGGTTCGGAAGATGGATGGATAGATGTATCAGTGAATGTTGTCCTCAAATGCCAGAAAGGCATCATTTATTAAGATAAAGTAAGCCTTTAATGTCACATATTCAGGGAGATTAAAAGCTGTTACCATATCTTTCTGTTTTTTTGTCCAGCAAACAAACACACAGATTGCAGTTGTAATGGACATGTTTTGACAATCGGGGTTGTTAAATATTCCTTTAACTGTGTTAGCATGAACTCCTTTTCTAACTGAAGCTGAACTTTATTTACTGAGTTTTAGTTGTTTGGATAGGACAAGGGGCGGGGAGACAGAAAGAGAGGAAAGGTGATGGGGGTCAGATGATAAAACAAAGTCATGAGATTTTACATTCCCTTACAAGCTCTGGTCTCTACCAGAGGCCTGGGAGCATCTTAGCTGTTCCTAGCACTGCGCTTTTCTGGACTGAGATCAGGGCAGCACAGAAGCGCTCATCCTGGCAGCTCAGGAACAAGCCCTGAGCACCAGAGCGATAGAGGCTCAGATCCACCACAGCAGACAAGACTCAAGGTGTAGTCTGTGCAAAGAGTGTCTGAAACAATCCAGCACATAACTGCAGGGTGTAAGATGCTGGCCGGGAAAGCAAACATGGAGCCACCACCAAGTGGATGAAATAATGTACAGGAACGTGTAGAATACAGGTCCAAGAACTGTTTTGTGGATTCTTGGAAAGTTTATATCATGACCAAAGATCATGTGAGGTCCCCCCCAAACACAATACTTATTTGGTATCTTTTTTTAATCTAATCTAAAATATCCAGAAGAGCTTTATTTATTTCTAAGTGTTCTTTTAAGTTCTCTGTCCATGTCCATTATAGGATTTCATTCTGCATGTTTAGTAACCCCCCCAATCCAAGTTCTTTTCCGTAACGGGGGTGGGGGGTGTTGTTTCATGTCAATGTCTTCTTATCAGAATGCCAGCAAACCTCCTCATTGGTGTAGCATGAACTTTACTCTCATCCACCCGAGTCATCAGAGATGCGCCTCGTCCTCTCAGAGCAAACGGTCATTGCTGCTACATCTCCTCTCTGTGAGTTGAAGGTTCTTCTAAGATGGGTGATATTGTCTCTGTCTGCGGAGCAGCGGCAGCAGGAACTGAACCTGTATGCTGACGCGCTCTTCACTTCAGCCGAATGGAAAGGTTTTGGCATCGACCCGTAAGTTCACCCGCTCCAAAGACGGGTTTTTCGGTTCTGTTTTTTGGGGATCTGAAAGTCTGAATTTCCCGCAGGTCTCTGCAGAAATTCTCTGGATTAGATGCAACGGCACAGCTGGATGCTTACAGAGACTACATCACGCAGGGAGAAGACCTGATGTACGCTGCAAACACAGTGGAGAGGCTGGGCTCTACTCTGGGCGGACTCACCCCCATCGCTAACGCCTTGGGGCCACTGGCGCTCTGCATTTCCATGTTCATGGAGATCATCGCCATGTCGCTGGGCAAGAACGCTATGGGCACTGCTCAAATGCTGCGGAGGGTGTTTGCAGAGGAGAAGGCCAGTGGGGTGAGGAAAACAGCAGGACGGAGATGACCCAGAAAGACTTGCTTCCATGGAAACGTTCTGAAAAGTTCTGAAACTAAAAGAAGCCTTCACTTTCTCATAAGAATACATTTAAACTGTCTCTTCACCTGTGCAGGTACGAGATCTGATGGACGAGTACCTGAAGCGTCTGCAGATCAACCTGAGGAACCCAGGGCTTCGGTGGGCCAGCTGACACGGTTGCAGGTGCAAATCCAGAAAAGGTTGTGTTTAGAGACCAAGAGATATACAGCTGAAGTACATCAAGAGTTAAGACGTGAAAATAAACACAGAGGATCTGATCAAAAAGCAAATCAGTTTTCAAATGTGAACTTTATTTTCTAAAACAAAACTGATAGCTAACTGAGTCATGAATCAACTTTGATGAGGTAAACATAGACAGGTAACGACAGACAGGTGATGTTGAACAGGTATTGACAGACAGGTGATATTGAACAGGTGATGACAGAAAGGTGATGTTGAACATGTGATAACAGACAGGTGATGTTGAACAGGTGTTGACAGACAGGTGATGTTGAACAGGTGATGACAGACAGGTGATGACAGAAAGGTGATGTTGAACAGGTGATGTCAGAAAGGTAATGTTGAACAGGTGATGTTCCCGCAGTCACTTCATATGAGGCCTGTTTTTTTGCTGCTCTAGAACTCCATGGTGGCTGACGGACACATGAGCACTCGCTTCCTGAAGCAGTGGGTGAACAGAGCCGCCTTCCACACACAGATGCTGATCCACGAGGCTCGTCTGGAGGGGTCGGAGGGGGTCAAAGCCACTCTTGCAGCAGCTGATCAGCAAATCAGCAAATGAACTTCCTGCTGGGGAAATACAAGGCCTACTTACAGACTGTGGCCACTGTCCATGGTGACGCATTTTCAGCCTATCATTACATGGACAGAGTATATTTTGTGTATTACGGAGAAGGTACATATGGAAGAAGACAAATCCGGAGATTCAATGCCAAAGAGAAGTACTGCCCTAAAACCCCAGAGTTCACAGAGACGCTGTTTAAAAGACCCGAGATCGCTTGGGCTAAGACATACTTTTCTGATCTGCAAGCACATATTCCATCTCTGGTCCAACTACGAAACAATTTTGTCATCGTAAAGTGAAGCCGCCAAAAATTTCAATAAATCATCAAAACAATTTTAAACTAAAAATGAAATAAAATATCTTTGAGAATCAATGTTAGAATTATTTTTTTAATGACATAAATATCCAAATGTTTTAGAAAAGCAGTTCATCGGGTTTCAACATTTGCATGTTCGAAGTAAAAAAAAAGATGTTTCCCAGTTTGGCCTGTAGGTGGCAACAAATGATATATGATGTTATTGAAAGAAGAAACATTTGGGTTTTTTGTCAGTTCCTGGAATTCCCTTTAGAACAATCATTTCAAGTATTCTACAGTCATGAAACTGTCGGCAGAACATCACTGCTTGCCTGGAAATGAGGCGTGAACGTGGGATCGCCACGCTCTACGCACAAACTTCAAGTAGCATCAGTTCCCTCAAATCACTCATAAATCGCTTTATTTGGTTTGTTCTTAAGATGCTGAAAGATTGGCAGTTGTCACTGCAATCTCAGCCCAGTCCCACATCGAGTGACATCATGACAACGAAGCCCAGAATGGAGGTCCAGGACGCCAGCCGCCCGTTTCCACTGTAAAAAAAAAATCAAGTCAGAAATCATCATATCCTAAAATTTAAAACTTCCTGGTAATATAAAGGCTAAATGAATAAATGATGATGATAGATCAAATGATCAGCAGTTTGATGCCCCCCCCCCCCCACACACACAAAAACAAAAAAAAAAAAAGAAACTACAAAAAAACAAAAACATAAGCAAAAAAAAACCACACCTGTTTTTCTGACTCACCTGACTTGAGCCTCTGGAATGATGTCATCCACAACCACGTAGACCATGGCCCCAGCAGCGAACGCCAACGCGTATGGCAGAATAGGCTCTGCCAGGACCACGGCAAAGGCGCCCAGCAACCCAGCCACGGGTTCAACCATGCCGCTGAGTTGTCCATACCTGGGGGAATTGAGTAAAATTAGCCTTCGCCGTCGATTTATGAGGACAAGTGTGTGTGCTTCCCCACCAAAAGGCTGTCCAGGTTGAAACCCCTGATCCCCGGAGTGGGAGGCTCACCGCTAAGCCTTCTGGGAAATTCTGGATACCGATGCCGATGGCCAAGTTTCTGAAACACAAAGTTCTGCTTCATCAACCCAGCCCATTTTCTGTTCAAAGGTACCAGAAACAATTGTTAATGAATTTCTTAGGAAAGCCTGCATTCACACAAAGCTCTAAAGATGATTCTGATCAGTCCAAAGGTTGTTCTGAAACTTCTAGAAAAACACTGAGATGTGAAGAACATTTCGTCACCAGGTTTAAAAAAAACTTAAAGGATGAAAAACTAGACGGGTGGAGGCAGCTTCTAGATCTAAAGATCTGTTGATTTTCTTCACGTTGTGAAAACTGCAGCTCTTCCTAAACACGCTGATCTGTGCAGGTCAGTAAAACCCTCATCATCATACTCTCACCACATGCTAGAACGCATAAAAGCAGCAGGAAAGTAACAATCATGAGGTTTCAAGGGCTTCAGTTCAGGGGATTCGCAGGCACCCTCCTGCTGTTTATCTGCTCATGGGGCGGCCCGCTGCCGCATTATGGGAGGCTTCTGGTTGTGGGTCTCCTGTGGGGGCATCCTTCTCGCCCGGGGGGCTGGGCCTTCTCGGCTGCTCTTCTACATGGGAGGGTGCAGCTACTCTAACCTTCAGCTCCTTCTCTAAGGAGACCCCACCCCCCTTTACAGAGCTCATTCTAGAGTATGGTCACAGGTGAGGTAGGTGGGGGGCAAGAACCACAGTGTCCTGATCTCTGCAGATGATGGACTGATGTTTTTGCCTGCTAATTTTTTCAACTGCTCTTTTAAAGTTCTATTTTTGTCTTTATTCTTTATCTTTATTTAGAATACAATGTTTTTAATCAACATTCAGTTATGAAGAAAAACACTTTTGTCAGACCGGCAGGGACACTTAACAACCACTTGATGGCAGCAGGACAGCTCTATAGGGAAGCTGGAAGCTTCTGCTGTTTCCATGGCAACTTTCAAAACTAAAGTTTAATTCTCACCTATGAAACATAACATCTTTGTTTTCCCATAAAGACCTTTACATGAGTTTATTGTGTAAGGACATAAAGGCTGTATGACAGAAGCCCTGTTGATCTGAATGTAGACTTTTTTGGTTTGAAACCAAACTATGTTTAAATATAATTTATTACTTGAAGGTTATGGGGTGTGTGTGTGTGTGTTCCCCAGCTAAACACAGTCTTAACGAGGTCTATTCATTCTGCTCAGAACCACACAAACACCAAGACGAAGACACAGCTGCGCTCTGGCACCATTTGGGAGTTCAACTCCCAACCCAGTCCTTAAGGCTGAGTGTCAACCAAGGACTCACTGGGATCCAGTTGTTGAATCTTTGGAGTGACCCAGATGTAGAGTCCAATCTATGAACTCTCAGTCTGAAGTATTGACTATCTGAGAAGTAGACTGTTTAAGTCCATCCCCCCGATGTTACAAACAAGAGTACTCACAAAATCCCATTGACCTCTAAAGAGAAATAAACAACTATTACTCATTCTATAAGTAAGAATAACAATTCCTTATTTTTTTAAACATCTTAATAATCCTCATTATGTAGTTCAAGTTTTTCCAAGTCATAAACTGACCAATCAGATGCCTCAATAAAAGTAAGTAGAGCCAGCTGGCTCTCATGTCCAAAACGTTTGATTGACAGAATTTGTGTAGCCGGCTTTGAAGTGGTAGGGGTGTGGCTTTACAGCAAGCTCATTCCTGGTTGGTGAGAGAGGTTTCAATAGAAACTCAGATCGACTCGGAGCAATCATTGCTTACTGACCAAACAGAACGTAATCAAATTAACATTTTCTGCAAACGTTTGTCAACACTTGCTCCTACCTGGCACTCTCAAAGGTCGCAGACGATGTCTTTCCAACAGCTCCGAACCCCACACCAACCGCTAGGCCCTCTGTCGAGGAGAGAAGTACGACATTGTCAATGAAACTGCCAACAACAAAGACTGAGTGAAGTCATCAGCACAAACGGAAACGCGGCAGGAACATCAGGTGGTGGTGGGTTTGGTTCCATCACAGCCTGAGGGCGTTCACTCCTGTGATGCTACATTCAATCTAGTTTACTGTTTTACTGAGAACATCTTCAGAGTGGATGGATACAGCTGAGGCAAGAGTCTGCTGATGCCCAACAGCAACCCCCACCCCCCACCCCCACCCCCGATGTCCCATTGGTCTCATCTGTCACGCACACTTTCACGCTCCTCATCAAGAGCCAGAGTGAAAAGGTCGCAGGAATAAATGCATCCAGGAGGGCTGCATCTCACGCTGATCGCCAGGCACCTGCAGGAGGGAGCTATTCAGCTGTTGAGAGAAGGTGATGAGGCAACTCTATTCATCCTTTGGACAGTGGTTTCAGGTCCTTTCAGAGATCCTCCTACATCAGTCAAAGGTTTCTGTGACAAAAATGTGTTACAGAAGGAACATCAACTGTTCCTTCAAACCAGCTCTGAATGGATGCTGCCGTTGTCTGACAGATTAAGCACACTAAAGTTCAACTGAAGCAGATGAAACCCCATGAAGCCAAACACAGAACCAGGGCTGCTGGACTGGTGCTTCACACTCATCAAACCAAATTTACCAACATATCAGCCTCTGGAAACCAGAGACCAATGTTCACAGATGAAGATGAGACTTGTTTTGACCTCAGTCAGAAAAGTGTTTACAGTACAAAGGAAAACAGTAAACATCTTGTTGAAACCTAGGGGTTTTATTTGACCAGGATTTATCATTTAAGGCTCATATATCACAGACTTGGAAAACTGCATTTTTTCACCTACACAATATATCTAGGTTCAGAAATATGTTATCTAGAAGTGATGCTGAAAAACTCATCCATGTATTTATTACGTCTAAGCTGGATTACTGTGACTCTTTGCTAGCAGCGTGTCCTAAAAGTTCTTTAAAAAGTCTTTAGCTTGTTCAAAATGCAGCAGCTAGATTGTTAAGAGAACACATTACTCCTGTGTTCACTTCACTGGCTCCCAGTTCAATCTAGAATCAAGTTCTAAATCCTCCTGCTAACCTATAAGGCCTTGAATGGTATGGCCCCATCCTATATTAAAGATAGGATAGGGCCACTCCTAGATGGGAAAGCAGTCTGCTCAGGCCTCCTGAACTTTACGATGTTTTCTTATTTTCATTGAGACTACAATAAAAAAAGGTCCCCTCATTTTATTCTTGTTTTTATTTTTGCCCTCTCATGTTAATGCGCGACAGTAAGCATTTGAACTTGATTAGAGACTGACGGAAACACCGCAGAAGCGACCATCAATCAGACACCGCAGCAGGAGAGAAGCTCACTAGAGCTAAAGGGAGACTAAATGTTTTTATGAACCCACACATGGAGACGTGATCACCGATGTTTTTGTAGAACTCTTCAAAATAAATAAACCTGATCTTTAAACATCATCTGCGTCTCCCATGCATTGTAAATGAGATAAGCAGACGCAGCTCAGTGTAGCAAACATTAGTTGCTAGCTACACGTGAATGCAGTGTCCTGCACGCGTACGAGGCGACAAGCTTAGGGAACACATTTTGGCCACACGGCGAGCAGCAAATTCTCTGCGCGGCGAGAAAGGGGCTGGCCACGCGACTTGGCCGCGCAAATCACGTTTGGTGTGAATGCACCTTTAGGCATGGGGGTGGATCGATCATGCTTTGGGCTTGTATTGCAGCCAGCGGCACAGGAAACTTTTCAAGAGGAGGATGAAGAATGGATTCCACAAAATGTCATCAAATTTTGGACACTAACTTGAAGAGTCTTTCAGTCTGCAGTTCTGTGCAGCAGAAGAAACATTCCAGGACAACCCCACCCCTACCTGGGATGTTGTGGATGGTTATGGCTAAGATGAGGAGAAGAATCCGCCTCCACCTGTGGCCTGTCTGACCCGCCCCTTCTTGTTCTTTACTTCCTATTTCCTGACCATCTGAAGGTGCTGAGTGAGGTGTTCTCCTCCTTTGGTGGATGTCTCCTCCATTTTCTATTTTATCTTTAGGAAAAAAAGGGGAAAAAACATCAGATAAATAAGATGATCACAAACTCCAAGACTTCAGGGTTAACTTCTTTCTGCACCTTCTTGATCAGAACAAAAAAGAATTCATGAACTTCTGGGTTTTGCATTTGTTATGCTATACTCCTCGTAGCTTCAGACATGGATGCTGCAGCATCTATGGAGTCCATTGAGGAGAACAACTGAGAAAACTGCATTAGTGTTTGATGTCAGTGTTGTCCTGAATGTGTTTGTTACTGTAAATCAGGAGCCTTCCTCCTCGATTACAATCAGTTATGGTGTACCACAGGGCTGTGATCTTGGTCAAATTTCTAGAATAATCTCTGGTTTTCTTAGGTAGCTCACTAAGGTTATGAAGAATTAATTTACTACTTAGTTGCAGTACATTTTATTTTACATCTGACACACAAACACAAAACAGAGGAACACAACAGAGAAACACACATAAACACACTGGGACATACACAGTTTTGCACAGCGAGATGATGAGGTTTCCTTTGTACCTGAGCTCAAACGCTGCGACAGCTACTGATGTGATAGCGAGAACTCACAGCTGCTGATGCGAGCAGAGCTGCAGGCGACGTGCATACGCTCATGAACGCTGTGGTTACCAGGACATCAGGAACACAGACGGACGTTCAGGTAGAAGCTCCTGAATTCATCATCATAACATGCTGTACTTTGTGCTGATAATCCAGCCCGTGTTTCTATCAGTTGCAGATCCTCTAAAGCTGAACTGTATGCTTTGATTTGACCAGAAGATTTCAGGGGTCATATTTCTCACTAGCTCTGCTCTGATCTTTAAGGATGGAGGAATGTACAAATGGACTCGCTCCTATTCAGGATTCTGAAATGACGAAAAACTTCTGGTTTTCTTCTGAGCTGGAGGTCAGAAAATAGTTCAGGTTCCAGATATGTATGTGAGAGGGATTTATTTTACGAGTTTTAAGTTAAAAACTTCTTATATAATTTCTTATAGTATTACAGGCAGAATGTCTGTATGATTAATTTCAGGAAATGGACACCTTCACAATCCATATGATATTAAAAGTTTAAAAAACTCAGCGGCAAGATGGACAAGGATGGGGACAGGGATGGGGTTGTGTATCCTGCTATGCTTGGTGAGTTCCTCTTTGTCTTTCAGATAGAAACTCGTATGAGCAGCGTCTTTGTTCATATTGAGAACCAGTTCCTTCCAGATTTGAAGGTCTTCGTGTAATCATCTAAAAAAAATCAACTGATGGAAACATCCATCCATCCATTTTGAAACCCATTTTGTCCCTTTCAGGGTCAGCAGCCTGCTAGAGCCTAACCCGGCCACTCGTGGGCAAAGGCAGGGTACACCCTGCACAGGTCACCAGTCTGCCGCAGAGCCACAATCACACACCCACACACACTCACATACACCTAGAGACAATGTAGAGTAACCTATGAAGCATGTTTTTGGACGGTGGGAGGAAGCCGGAGTCCTTGGAGAAAACCCACACATGCACGGGGAGAACATGCAAACTCCACACAGAAAGGTCCCCCAGTGGTGATTCTGTTTCAGGTCCCCATGTTTCCCCAGATAAAAACATCTGATACTTAAAAGCACATTGAACTAAACAGTGCATTGATGATGTGTTGCTGCAGCTTTGGATGAGGAGCTCATTCTGTTGACCTTTATGTGACTGGAGAACAATGGAGGAGCAGAAAATGACTCAGGGATGAACTAAAACCAAGAACAGGTCCTCACTTGTTTTCTTCTGGGGTGCTTTCAGGTTCATGTCTTCTTTATCTTGACTAGATTTTACATAATCAATAGCCACTCCCCCAATACTGGAAAACCCTTTTGGATCCAGCTGAAGATTTCTGTCAATCAATAGATGCACAGGATACTGATAAATGGCCTACACATATTTTCTATACATATTTATTGAGAAGTTTGTGCACAACAGCGCTCAGAAGAACTGATCCTTCGAAAACTTTACACTTAAGTCTTCTGACAAGTTTAAATAATCAAAAACCCAAAAATGAACTTGTGATGAGAAAAGAACCACCAAGACATGAATGTCTGCTACCTCTTGACAGCAATGCATAACTTAAAAAACCTCCACCTTCCATTTCAAAATGTGACCCAAATAAAAAGTTTTCAGTTCCACCGAGAACCACTGAAGGCAGGTTTCAAAATAAAGTACTTTTAACGGAGTCCCAAGTTAAAAAGTCAAAATTTACACCCAAAATAAACATAATTACAGTCTGGTTTTTTAATAGCATTTCATATTCAAGATAACTCTAAAGAGGTGAAAGTTTTTAAATCAGTCATTTAGAAGTTATTACAGCTTCAATTTGCCAATTCCAATCTCAAAAGACAGAAGATGCTGAAAGCTCTGTGTGTTTGGAGGAGAAACAAACAGTCAGAAGACATTTGGAGATGCATACATACCATGATCGTGTCTATAACTTTTTTTTTTTACTTCTTTGGGTGTGAATGTAAGCAATGGACTCCCCATTTTCCTTTGGTATAACAGAAGTATATTCATCCGTCCATCATTCTTTTTCTTTTTGCTCTAATTTCTCTGTTTTCCTCCTGTTGGATGTTTGTACTACTGACGAGGAGGAAAAAGATGAGACGATAGACAGTTTTTGTAACAAAAAAAGAGTGTGCCAGACAGATTAGCACACAGCTGATGAAGAATTGGTTGATGAAGGTCAGCAAAGTAAAGATCTTAACACCACCTTTTTCAGCAGAAGCTTCAGAGACTCTGATCATAAACCAATCTGGTCTCCTTTGTTAGATCAGCAGCAGTGAGAGCTGCAACATGGTGAGGAGATCAAAATACATCTTTACAGATATGATCAGTTAGATGTTGTCTACATGTCCAGGTTTGATATTTAGGGAAAAACTTTGACTCTGTTTAAAGACAAATATCAATTCTGAATCATTTTTTCATTTAGCTACCTACCCCTAGAAGATTCAAAGTCCAGGACTCGGACCGAAACTTTACAGCCAAGTTGAATTTATTAAAGTTACAGTGACCGAAAGTGACCCTGACATTCACTGTGACTGCTTGTACAGAGATCCTCTATGAATCACATAAACTATCATTTGAATGTTTCTGATCTGAGGCAGAAACATTAAAGAGAAAACAAAAACACGACAAGAACTCCTGCTGATGCTGATCTGACTGAATCAGCAGGCAGTGGAGGTGGGATTTAAGGGTGAAAACCAGCAGAGAGGAAGTCTAATGATGTCACTGAAAAGCAGACTAACAGGAAACACACAGGTACACTATCATACGCCCATAGGCCTCTATTACCAGGCAACAGTTTGACCCTGACGTGTGGTATGTTTGTGGACACGCACCCACAATGACACAGAAAAACAAAAACCAGCACAGTGAGGCCACCTACGCCTCAGCTGGAAACCCCTGATGAAGGTGATCACGTTCAGCAGCGAGAGCAGAAACACGTGACTCAACAGAAACCGTTCATCCAATAACACATCTGTGACATCAAAACTATCGTCTCCCCACGTCACAACAAGAACATTAAAGAAAAGAGCAGCAGAAAGACACCACACTTTCAGTCTCTCTCTTTTTTCAGCAGAAGGTTAAAGTAAGGAACAATGTGAGGTGTGCAGTATCAGAAATTAATGGCTGACACAACACCATCCAACAGAACTTACAAGCTAAAGAACCCTGTGGAACACAGCTGTCCGGTCCACAAATCCGAAGAGGACGGCTCTGATATAGAGTCTTCCTGAATCCTAATCAGGTGAGTCCCGCCCACAAGGATGAGCTTGAAGGAGATTCAGACTCGTGCTCTGCAGTTGTCCATCTCTGCTGTTTATGAAGCAGATCTGAGAAAAACTGGTTTGAAGGACCAGAGGACAGGGATGCTGCATTCTGCACAGGAACACATCTACGGTTCCATCTCTGTCAGTGATGGAACTGTCAGCTCAGTCTGTGCAGACAGAGTTTAGTTTTAGTGTCCCCATCGAATCTGCAGCACCAAACGTTCAGGCTCAGCCTCTAAGGCTTTGACAGAATCAGAACTTCTGTCACCATGTTAACTTTCTTTTAGACTTTTATTGTTGGGTTTTGGAGCAGGAAGTCACTGATCTCTGAGAAGTAAACATGTAACACACATGAACTCAGAGAGGCTGTGGACACCTCGTCTGCTAAACAGAACCAGCATTCACTTTCAGGTGATGTGTTACGTTTCCAGGAAGTCCAACTGTTAGACGTCATAAACCAAGGAGGAAGAGCTGTCAGAGGGAGAGTGGTCATAGGGAAAGTGATCAGCGTGGAAACGCTTTTAAACTAAGTGCTGTCGTATTCATGTTAAGCTTATCATGTAGGAGGATTCTCCTGATCACCGTGAGGCAAATGCTGCCAGCAGAACCACATCCGTCTGCATGGCAGGAACCCCACCTTTTGCAGTTTTGATCAGATCTCTGTCACAGCATGAACAGCAGTCACAGTCAGAAGAACAGAGGCATCTTCCACATTCATATACCATACATCGGAGAAGAGCCTGGAGCTGGGGTTCAGCTTCTGTGATGGCTTAAACGACTGCAGCCTCATGAAAGAAAACAAGATTTATTCAGGTCAAGAACAAGAAGAAGACTAGAGGAAAAATCAAACTGTTTCAGAAAACAGAAAAAAACGCCACCCATTGTAGAAATAGAATCAGAAATAAAGAAAAAGAGGAAACAGTTTTCTGGATCACAGCTTGGAGGGTTCAGATCCACAAAGAATCACTAAAACGTCTCTAACCACAGCCCAGCAGGACATCTCCACGGTCTCTGGAGAGACGTCTTGTGGTATCCGGTGGGACATCTTCGTGTTCTACAGTAAGACGTCCCTGTGGTCTCCAGTGGGGCTATGACATACTATAGTGTGCTATGTATGGCGTATTACTGTATGTTTTATTAATCTGCATACTTTCTGTACCCCTACTTAAACACCTACTTTAAAGAGGATTGTGATTAATCACAATGTTTTACCAGGTATATTTTATACAACAATATGAAGCTTTTGAACAAAAAAAGGTCAGAGAGAAAAGGTTTCCTTCATTTTTTTTGTTTGAAATGTTAAAATTTATAGTTTTTTATAGTATTTTAACTCTGATGTGATGTGTGCACACATCAACAGTAAGATAAGTAGAACTCTAAAGAACTGTAAAGACTTTTCTGTCTGCAGTACTACTCCAAGAAACAAAGATGCTGATATACAGCCTTAAGAAACAAACATTGTGTTTCTGCACTTTAATTGGTCCAGGTGAATACTCAAATCTGATTGGCTGCTGGGTGTTATAGCGCACCTTAAAAAGTAGTTCTGGTCACATAGCCCAAATGTTCTATATCACTGTGCAGGCTTCTTTAAAACAAACTTCCAAACTTCTGCTTCATCTTCTGGACAAAAACAAGCGGTAAGAGTTGAACTTTCTCTCTGAAATGATGCTTTACTGAATCTATTGTTTCCTTTGCCACTGCAGTTGAGGGTGGTCCCAGTCAGCCGTCTCCATGACAACACGCCGTACCACATATTAAATAGTCCACTTTTTGTGACAAAGCGATCTAAACCGAAAAAATAACGAAAACAAATTCGATTGAAAACTTATTTCTCCTGTAAGCGACCACGGTGGGATTATGCCCAACGAAGGGTGCATTGTCAGAAATAGCCACACGCCATGGAAGCCTGAACTATCCGACTTGAAGCGGAGGATGGAATTTGCATTTATAAATATTAAGGTATTACTTTTTTTTTTTTTTTTATTAATCGTGTGCATTAATGCGTTAACATTTACAGCCCTAAAAATGAATTGATCAGAAAATGTACATACCTGACACTATAACTGCTCCTAATCATATAAACATATAGTACAAACATATGCAAAATCCATGATTTGCAATCCTGGATTCGGTGGGTTCCAGGTGTCCAGGGTCGATAGGTTCCGGTTGTCCGGGGCCGGAGGGTTCCAGGTATCGGGAGTCTGTGGGTTCCGGGGTTGGAGGGTTCTGAAACAGGCCCGTGGATGTGGATGGATGGATGGGCAGTAATGCAGATTTAAACCCCCACCCTCCTACCCCATTTGCTTTGGTTGTACAAATGGCACTCTCAGGAGAGAACTAAAGACTGGAGCCAGGTGAGGGCATGGAGGCAGAATTTCCTGTGAGGTGGACCTGCTCACCTGTGTTTGCATTTAGCTCAGTGGCTGTGTTGTTTTTGAAAATAGAAATAAATCTAAATATACCATAAAGGTTTTTGTCAAATATGGTGTTTAGTTCTCAAGTCCTTCATTATTTTCTAAACATGAAAGTATTAGTGAGATGATTTCTGTAGAGATTTCCCACCAGAAGCTTCAGACCAAAGAATCACTGAAGTCAGAGAAACGTCTTCACAGAAAGACAGAAGGAGCAGATGCAGAAGGACAGCAGCCATCAGAGAAGGTCCACCAAATCCTGATGTTGGTATATGAGGGGAGGCTTGCCTGAGAGCGGTCCAGCTCTACCTATCCTGACGCTCATCTCCTCTGAGTCCTGCAGGAACCATGGGTCATCTGCCTTCTCCTTGGACAGCTTGGAGCTGGGGGGCAGAGCCAAGGCAGTGTGGGGGTCAGCACCTACACCCTGGAAGTGACATCAGAGAGGAGACTGATCAAGGTCACAGACTTCAGAAACGTGATGTTAAAGATCTGGAGAAACAGAAGTTTCCTTTAGTCTGTGTTCTAGTTTCTCTGAATCTCGTTGATGCTTTCAGGCTGAGTTTGTGTTGACCTGCAAACCTGATGATCAGTGTCGAAATCAAAACCCAAAATATGAGTTTTCCACCCTCTTCAGTTACATTACTCAATAACTTAAGTGCTGCTTTTAAATACATAAAAAAAAACAACTCAGTGAATCCGAATTTGTTTAAGTTTGATATCATTCCTGCTGACTTGTTGGCCATTTGATCCAACAGTTTAGCCTCCATCTTTAATCCAACTTTATTTAAAATAAATAAATAAATAAAACCTTTACAAACACAGGACCAGAGAAACTAGTCAAACAGCAGAATTCACATAAAACGAGGGCGGAGTCTGGGTGACATCTGTGCAACATGTTTAAGTCCAAATTCTGCAATTCCTGGAACAGCAGCAGAGGATTAATGATTTGGGCACCTTCACCAGTCACATGTTAACCTGACTGATGTGTTTTGATAGAAGAACCAAAACTGTCTCTATAGTCCTCCCATAAAAAGCGTTTGTGGAGGAAATATTTAGCAGAATTTTATCTGCTGGACGTACGTCTATATTACTGTCAACTCTGTTGCAGCAGAAGAATGTCCATAAACCATCAGAATCCACTGACTGCTGTCACACTAAAACCTCCGTTTGTTAACAGCAGCTGAGCTGCTCGCCGCTATCGCAAACATTTTCCTGCTGTCAGTGTGTCTCCTCTGACTCCCACACTGAAGAAATGTGTCAGGACAAGCAGAAAAAATGTTTCTGTTGCAAGCGTGCAGCTTTAATTTACAAAGAATCCAACAATCTACTAAGAAAAGAACATTTCATCTGAACTCCTCAATGGGTTTTTAGAAGCCACGTCTGGAGAAAACCTCCTTGCAGGGTTTAGGGTCCACTAAAGAGGGTTTCCTTGAATTCCTTCCAGTTTTCTCAGTTGGAGTTGTGTTCTCTGGAGCAGAGATGGAGCCAGTGATGATATGAAGCCAGACAGCCTGGTGTCACTGGCATGCTTCATGGTTCTCTGAGGGAAACTTTCCTCTTCTGCAGGTGGATGGTCTGCTCCTCGGAAATCTGCCGTCCATGAAAAAGGAAGAAAAAGGATGAAATGTTTTACCTATTTTGGTGAGCTTCCATGACAGGAAGTGAAGATGAGGAACGTCTCATGGTGACCAAATGTTTCCCAAGGTTTTCAAGTCAGACCAAAGTTTGATGGAAGCTCCAAAGCTCTCTAGTCCAGTCAGGAAACATTAGTGCTGACTCACTAATTGAACAATGACTCAGCTGACAGATGGAGAAATAATGAAGTGCTCATTAAGGTTGTTACAATGTTGATGAATGCAGAACCCCCACGTTCATTATTGAACCATTAGCTGACTCATCTCCACAGATTCCTTTTTTTGGGTGGGGGTTAAGGACTCTGAAAATCACCAGGACTTTACCATTTCAAGAAATCCACAGAAAACACTTGTGTGTCATTTCTCTGACACATGGTTGATGTCATTTCACTGGATGAAGGTCTGAGGATGATTTAAAGTACAAGAACAACGCAAACAGGGTTGACATTTACTCAGCCGTGAGGCAAAGCTCCGACTGTGTGTGTAAGTTTCCCCAAAAACTTCATTCCAAACCCAAAGTGGTCAAATTCAGCAAACTCAAGGTGTGGACCATGACCTCAGACCTGGAGATCATCATCTTCATCCATTCAAACATCTTTCAGTCTTAACTGGGTTCAGATGCAGGAATAAACAGAAGCTCCTGAAGAAAGACGGAGATGTGGAGAATCCTCCATGGATCAAAGTCTGTTGTGATTGATTTTAACTTTGGAAGGTTTCAAGAAAAGATTCCAGCAGGAGAGAAATCCTTAGAGCATCATTCCATGATGAGGAATTCTATCAGGATGTTTTTATGTCTGTTAATAGGAATATTCAACATCTGAGATTATGATCATCAGATTAGAAACAAACTTCAAGTCACTGTCACTAAACACAAGTATGAACTAAATAGAAGATACATTGATGAAACTCCAGAATAAGACTTTAATACAGACCTGGTGAACCCCAATAGTCATCAAAAGACCCATGAATGTATTAATACTCTGATGAGCCTTGGTTTATTTCTAAGAAGCCCAACACCAAGTGGATTACAGTTCATTCAGCAACACTAATTGATAATGGATTCCCAAATGACATGACTAACAACATATTAAGTGGCTTATTAATAAATGCCATCAGTGATCATTTTCCATTTTATATAAAAGACTACACAAAAAGGCAACAATGAATGCAAGAAATGAATGCAAGATTTTCTGGAAAACTGTTATTTGACTGTTACTATGGCTTTAGAGACAATCATACAAGCTTTTAATATAAAAGGAAATTACAAACATGATTGAAAAAAATAAAATTGCTATAGGGATATTTGTTGATCTAAAAAAGGCCTTTGTTGCAATTAAACATGAAGTTTTGATTAAAAAGCTGAAATTTTATGGGATCAGGGGACTGGTACTTCAGTGAATTACAACCAAAAACTGTGAAAATGGGAGAGCACCAGTCTGAATGTTTGGACACTGTGTGGAGGGTATCTCAAGGTTCAGTTCTAGGCCCCAAATTTGTTATCACATACTGTATAACAATGACTTGCGTATAAAATATCTCAATTACTGAAATTCATTGTATTTGCTGATGACACAAATATTCTGGTTACAAGTGATAATTTGCAACAACCTTTACACACAGTCAATGCACACTATGTTAAATAAAAAGCTAGTTTAATGTCACAAAATTTTTAAAAAGCGACTTCTTGGTATTCCATAGCAAAATATTTTCCCCAACTGTACCCTACAAGTACAAATTAATGGAGTAAACATAGACTTACTGTAGTTCATGAAACTAAATGGTAAATGGCGTATACTTATATAGCGCTTTTCTACCTTCCTTGAAGGCCCAAAGCGCTTTACAGTCACAGTCCCATTCACCCATACACACACTGATGATGGCTCCGCTGCCAAACACTGGTGCCAACCTTCCATCAGAGGCAATGTGGGGTTCAGTGTCTTGCCCAAGGACACTTCGACACATGGGCGGCGGGAAAGGTGGGAATCAAACCTGCAATCTTCCGATCAGAGGCTGACCGTCCTACCGCTGCACCACGGCCACCACTAACTAAATTATTGAGGATCAAATCAGTTGGAAACCTCATATCAAACACATTAGTTCCACCATTTCTCAATGATTTATGCCATAAACAAAGCCAGACACGTCCTGGACTTAAAATCATAGCATGTTTTGTACTACTTTCTGGCATCTCCATAATTTTAATATTGTACTAAAGTAAGAGGAAACAAATCTACTATCCATTCTCTGAATATTTTACAAAAAATGGCAATCAGAACAATTCACCACGCTACATACCATGAACACACCCATTCTCTTTTTGTGAAGTCTAAAATACTAACACTATGTGGCTTCATAGACGGCTTTCAAGACAGTTCAGTTTCTGTACAAAATAGGATACAACTTGCTTCCAAATCACTTTCAAAAATGGTTTTTGAAAGAGAAGGAGGATACGTCAGTATCTTTACTAACCCTAACTCTATTTGAACTGGTTTTCAAGCCCAAAGCTCAGAATTTAATCTCAGAAGGAAAATGTCAGAAACAAAAATCGGCTTTGACCCAGACAGAAAAAGCAAAGCACATCATCCATCCAGGAGATCTGATCTGTAGAGCTTTACAAACATGTCAAATGACTTTTTTCACAAATACATTTTTTTAACCACATCCTGTAGATGTTAAAAAAACAAACACAAATAAATTCAAAACCATCAATATTTTCCATTTTTGCATGAAACTGCTTTCTCAGAAAGCATGTAATATGTTATGACTTGCTTACAAAAGGAGTCAGAGACATGAAATTATAGTTTTCTGTTTGATCATCCTGTGGTTTGGAAAAACGGTGAACTAGATTGCTATGTAATTTCAGTGTCTTCCCAGCATCAAATTGCCCCTTTCAGACTAAATTTGTTGTAATTCTGGATGTTGGCCTGTAAAGAAAACTCCCTTATTGTTCAGCTCCACTGTGATTATGACCACGCTGTAATCACACTCAGAGTTGCAGGAATAAAAGCTCGGTGTGCTCATAACCCAGAGCAGACACACATCCTCCTTCACTTCCTGTTATCAACACATTAATTTGCATGTAAATAAATTGAGCTGAGCTTTGTCTTCCTGTAATGAACGGCTCCGTTCACAAATGAACACTTTAGCCAGTTGAGCTGCCTGTTTGTGGCCTCTTCTGTTCCTGTTAGAGATTTTATGATTTTTATTATTCTGTTTTCTTTAGTTCCTGTAAGATAAGCTTAAGTCTTGAGGTATATTAATCAAGAACTGCTGTGTGTTTGTGTGTGTGTTTTAAAAACAAGACTCTTTGTGCTCACTGTGTCTCCCCAGCACCTGGAGGAGGTTTGCTACCAGTTATCTCTGTTCTGCATGCCAACAGACAGTTGTAAAGTGTGTGAACCACCTTGACCTTGTGTTGAATGAATGGAGCAGCAGAGGAAAAACGGACAAAGATTGTTCAGAGATCGCTAAGAACAGCACTTTGTATCTCTCCCGGTGCAGCTGGTAAAAGACAACTTCCTCTCTTCATTTGTGTGAGTCCTGGTTCTTATGGATTTTTATTAGTTCAAAGACTGTGTTTTAAACCCAACAGACCCTTATCTCAGGAAGGGGCACGGTTTACCCCTCCTTTTTCTCTCATTATACTGTTGAGCCCTCCAAGAAGTGTCATGCTGAAATACTGCTTCAGCCAAGCTCCCGTCTTCCCCTCCCTTAGTGGCTGAATCAGCATGTAACTAGGGTGTTCCCTTTTAATAAAATAAGCAGGGGGGAGACTGAGGTCTCCAGAGTGTTTGGAGGAGCTTGTAACAGAGCGATCTCTGACACTCTCCCTGCAGGTGAAAGCCATACTCAACTCTCTTGTGTTTCTTTGCAGATTTACTAATGTTTGGGTTTTGAACCTAACAGTTCCTGTTAACATTTAGAAATAATCAATAGAAGGACACAATCAGGCAGCAGGCCTGTTTTACCGAAACATCCCATATAACCTGAGCTAGCAGTTTTCATGTCATTTAAAAAGGGACGACCCTGGGCATAGGAGGCCCTAGGCAGGTGCCCAGGGCCCCAACTGCTAGAGAGGGGGCCAAATGACAATGATTGGGCTATGTTTTTTTTTTTTTTTTAAGTTTGACATTTTTACAAGTTTATAACAGTTGGACACACTACTCATTTAGTTTAAAAATAAAAAAGTAATAAGTAATAATTGAAAACATAAATAACATAACTCAAAAAGTTGCCGTAGTAAATAACTTTTCCTGGTGCAGCGCCCCTCCTTCCTTGAAGCTGCCGCTGTCTAAGATAAGGGGGGCGGGGGTGTTGCCGCCATTAGTGCTTCTTTAAAACTTTAAGGATGAAAAGGCAGCAAAACAAGCCCTCAGGGACAGCTTTAAGGTCAAAAAAAAGGAAAGGAAGAGGACTAAAAACAGGTTCAAAGCAGAGGTTTTGTCTGTTTTAATCACATTCAATTGCTCAGAACACTCTGCATTTCGGTCGAAGAATACTCTCGTTTTTGGTCAAAAAAGACGAAGTAACTGGCGATCTAGTTTTTTTTTTTACTTTAAACCTTTAACAGCTGAGAACATTAAACCTTTCACACTGGAAATGCCTTTATTACAACCTACCGTATCTTTCATTGAAGTCAAACGATGACGCAGTGGTTAGAGCTGCTGCCTTTTAATGTAAAGACCTACGGAACATTTTTTTAATAATAATTATAAGTGGTTATTAAATTAAGTTTTGAGAGTTAAAATAAAGAAATTCTATTTGCCATATATTCCAGGCAGTTGTTTTTGTTCCGTGTGGTTCAGTGGGTGTTGTGGGGATGTGTGTGCCTTTGTGCGTGCGCGGGGCGGCAGATGGTGCAAAAATCATTTTTCGCCTAGGGCGCCATGTTGCCCAAGGCCAGGCATGTATTTAAATTAGGAAACCACATATTCATAAACGCATGAATATTAAAGTACAATCAGCCCTTCAAACTTTATTTAAAACTTGGTAGAGAGACAAACTCAGAGGCGAGCATGAGGATGTAAATCCTGACATTAAGACATTAAATATGCAGAAGGCTGAGTGATTTGGTCACAGAGAATGAATGCCGTCGCTGCCCACAGCTGGAAGGACCGCCTGTCTCTGCAGTGATGAGTGAAGCTCTGGTTGAAACAAAGGGGTTTACCTGAAGCACATCCATTTCCTGAATCCTCTGGTGTTTTTCTGTCAACTGACACTTCTACCTTTTAAATCTATGCTTTCTACATTAATAACACGTCCTAAAATTTAATAAAAGCAAAGTCTGAGCATAAAGTCTCATCTTGTTTCTTCCGCTTGATTTGATTAACAGACAAGTTTCAGTCAAAACTCTAAACAAAAATTCAAAATTATTCAACTAAAGTTCCATCTATTCACCTGTGCATCCAGCCATCCATGTGTGTATATATCCATCCATGTATCCATCTATTCATCCATCCTCAGTTGGGTGGAAGTAGAATTATAGTATGATCTGTTTGCTGGTTCATCCAGAGAAGAACTTCTACTACCGTAAGAAGAGTGGCCCGAATCAGCCCAGAGGAACTGTGGCTACAGTCACACAGCTCTCAGGTTATTTAGAAACTAATGGCAAGCAGGAACTTTGAACCCAAAAAAAATACATCAATGCAATTTTATTTTGCATTTAGGACAAACATGTCACTCTGTGCACGAAAACAATGTGTGCACGTGTGCATGAATGAGCAGTTGGGCTGAAGTCCTGTCAGGTTAATTGATGAGCTATTAGGGAAAAGACAGCAGGGCTTCAACACACGTGCACCTGCACACGCACAAAACACGTGTGTCATTTGTGTAATAAAGTGTGGATCCTGTTAATATCTGTGGCTCCAATAATTAGGATGAAGATGATGATGATGAAAATGTTAGGACCTGTAGAAGAGTAATTACAGCAGACTCATCAAATATTCTGGACAGCAAAGACAAAGGTGATGGGTCATTGTGGTCCAGACTAGAACCAGAATTCAATTAAGACTGTAAGTGATGGTATTGTAGCTAAATAGTGGCATTGAGTGATTTTTGTGCCACCATATTGCAAGCAAAATTTAGTTTTTAGATCAAAATGTTCTAAACTGCAAACAAAATGTAAAGTTTTAAGAATAAAACTTCATTATTTGCAAATGAAAAAAACAATTTTTTCATTTGCAAACTTTTTTTTTTGTCCTATCCAATCAAATTGCTGTATTTATCTAAAAAAGTGAATAAACTTGTATGTTTATGAGGCTGTGGTCTTTGTGAGCTTTGTTGATTGTTTCTAAGATGGTACGATGTTCCTCAGAAGGGTCATGTTCTCATTCATCTTTACTCCATAAATATACAGTTTGCTTACGCCAACTTAAGCTTACTCCTGAGTCCTGACCTGCATTTTGACCTGTCCAACAGAACCTTTTCAGCTCAAGATTCATTAATAACAGTTAGATAAAAATATTTCATTTCCCTGTGAAAACAACCAAACACAAATGCTCTTCAATACCAAAGTATCTCTACAGAATGCCTGGGAAGAACCGCAGATCTGAGACCGTGGGTGGGGGGGCTTCACCTCCAACAGGTTGGTGCACAGATTTCACTGACATCATTAGTTATTTAGATGATAACTCAGGTCTTTAGCAAACCTCATGGTTTGGTTAGTAATGGACCTGTGTGATTCAAGGTCATAGCAGTGGCCTTAGGGCACAACCCTGGGGGGGTTCCAGCGGTTAGGACAGCCCCCCTCCCCTCAGGTGTAAAGCTAATTTGTTCAGTTTCCAGAGGTGTTGGACTCCAGGTCTCGAGGGCCAATATCCTGCTGGTTTTTCAGAAACCTGGCCCTACTTGCTGCTGATTACCTAGATCAGGTGTGTTTAGCCAATTGCCGGTTATTTAGAAAATATGTAGGATACTGGCCCTCGAGGCCTAGACTAGTGAGGTAAAGCATCTGACGGGCTTGTTTCTGGCTATGATGCTCTGGATCTTCAAAAGTTTCCAAAGTGGATCAGAACGTTGGAAAATGTCTCTGGAATTCACAGTTTCTAAAATTGTTGAAGACAAAACAGTGAAGGAGGAATCCACTTTGAACCAAACATTTCTCTATTATGGGTTTGAATCTGAACTGGGAATAATTAGAAACGGGAAAGATGACATTTGGAGTTGGGCAGTTCTGACCCAGAATGCACTTAGAAATCTGTACAACATTTAAATTTTTAAAAAGTTTCTGTTCTGAAGTGAATTTGTTTCTAATATGAACTTTTGTTTGTTGTATAAATTTTCCATTCTAAACAGCCTTCAGGTTATTTCTGACATGTCATTTCATTTTCATCATATATGTGAAGCGTATTTACTAATGAGTGGGAAACAGGCAAACACAACATCTGATGGAAATCCATTAGAAGATTAATTTTGGATATGCAGAAATGATTTACATGCAACAGAATTTAAATGGATCACAGTCCCATTATTTCTGTTTCTGATGTCAGAATTTTTGCCATGTTTAAGTTTGCTCAGAATTTTTAGAGACATGTAATCCTGTGTGCTTGCTTCAGGTCCCACATGTTTAATATTATAAAGATACCATCTTGCCATGATCTTATGGAGGGAGACGACCAGGTAAATAACATGCTTAGTTAAGTTTCTGTTATGGACAATCTGCGTCTTACAATCAAATCTCAGAGAACATCAGTCACAGTTTCTAAGCGTTTTGTTTCATTTTTTTGCTTTGCCTTTAAATCCTGTCAACAACTGGAGGAATCAATAATAATTCACAGCAGGTACAACGCAGTAGATTGAGCTCGTTGAATCTTCACTGGTGCATCAACGGTTATCTGCTGAAGATCAGTTTGTACTTTTACAGAAACAAACGAAACAAATACTTTGAAACATTGGATTTGGAGTCATTACAGCTTTGGCACATGGGTTTCTGATTCCATGGCTATCTTTTAAAAACACTACAAGTTACACATCTGATTAAAGTTGGTCTCATTCTGTCAGCAGCCCCTCTTCATTTCTGTCCTCATTCTTCTCACGTTCTTCCCCTAAAGAGAATCCTAACCTGATAGATCTGAGCTGACAGACCATTACTGACGGCGAACACGGACGTTCAGAATTTCCTTCTTTATGTCTGTCAGTTTGTGTGACAACTAAAGAGCATAAAACACTTTGCAGAATTAATGGTATCTGCAGATAATAACTAGTGTCTCTTTAGTGGGTGTTCAGCCTTAAGATTGTGAAAGAAAAACAACTAAATGAAACACGGAAATAAAAATGAGAACCAAGACAAGTTTTTGGTCCATATTTATATTTAGCATTAGCATCTCTGGCTAATGGAAGCAAAAGTACATCTTTAACCTACTTTAAAACACAGAGTTGTGTCTGATCTTCAAAGAATAAGTTTAACAGATGAAAGTGAACACCACCAAATAAACTCATTAAAGGAGAAACTGTGAACATCTCAAACATTTCACCATGAGTCAGGACCGCTCTGCTGTACTCTGCATGTTTAGAGGCTCAGAAACCTCTGACAGCGATGACAACCTTCACCCCGACAGTGATGGGAACCTTCACCTCAACAGTGATGAGAACATTCACCTTCACCCTGACAGTGATGGGAACCTTCACCTCAACAGTGATGAGAACATTCACCTTCACCCTGACAGCGATGAGAACCTTCACCCTGACAGTGATGGGAACCTTCACCTCAACAGTAATGAGAACATTCACCTTCACCCTGACAGCGATGAGAACCTTCACCCTGACAGTGATGGGAATCTTCACCTCAACAGTGATGAGAACATTCACCTTCACCCTGACAGTGA
>BSAI01000012.1:22688377-22734497 GCA_036245035.1 Adrianichthys oophorus | reverse complement strand
GATGGGAACCTTCACCTCAACAGTGATGAGAACATTCACCTTCACCCCGTCAGTGATTGGAACCTTCACCTCAACAGCGATGAGAAAATCCAACTTAATCGTGACAGCAATGAGAACCTTCATCCTGACAGTGATGAGAACATTCACCTTCTACATCTATGAGGCTCAGAAATAAACATTATTACTCAGTCATCATGTTTGTCAGAATAATGATTCTTGCTCTAAAACCTATTTTTAACATGTTCTTGCTAAAACAATTTTTCCATGATATTTTTACTTAATTATAAGTTATTCGAGTTATAAAATGACTAATCAAATGCCTCAGTAAAATCATGTGGTGCCCACTGGCTCCCACCTCTAACGTTCAAAACGATTGATTGACAGATTCTCTCGAGCACACTTTCAGTGGAAGGGGTGGGTGTGGCTTTCTAACAAGCTCACTCCTGATTAGCGAGAGTGGTTGCCTTTGAAATGAGGACTCAGACACTCAGACCAATTATCACTTACTGACAACGTCTGGTTCCAAAATGGAGACGTCCATATCGTGGAAAAAAAGGTGACTGAATTGAGTTAATTTTGTTTCAACTGGAGGTAAGGCATTTTCTATGGGTGACGTCACAGGCGCTTTGTCCATCTCTGTATATGTTGATGGCAATGTGCAGCCCGCTGAGCAGTGTGGGTTGGTTTTAAACGTCTAAAATCTGCTGTCATCTCCTGAGAAACTGAATGTGAACATCCTGTGGATAAGCAGCGCATTTCCAGCAACGAATCCAACTGACACGGACACGCTCCCCACTCGCAATGAACCTGGCTGACGGGAAAACGCCCCCACCAGCAATTAACGTGGCTGAAGGGGATATGCTCCAATCAGCAATGAACCTAACTGAAAGGAAGATGCTTACCAACAGCATTAAAACCGGCAGATGCAAACTACTCAAGCAAGAAACAGAAACTTTACTTCTCCCTGATCATTGTTTAGTCATACTTACACTAGACAAGACATTTGATGTTCTGTAGTGGATTTGTAATGGGAAACAGGAAGCCTGAAGTGGGACAGGCACCTTGACTGGATTTTGTCCTGTCCACATTCCAAATATGGGAAAAAAGTGAGAGTTTTACCTCCACCCACCTGCCAATCTCTCTTCGTTTGGAGGGCTACATGTAGGGGAAGGGAGAAGTGGTAGGACGAAGGGAAGCATTCGGATTGGGCCTAAGATTTTTAAGGGCTAAATGCAGAGACTACCAATATGTCTGCAGCAGGAAGTATGGGAGTGTCAGAATCTGGTCAATATGGAATCAGATTTAATCCAAAATTTCATGGAAAATTGACTGAATTATTTAGTAGAAAAAGGTCTTTTAAGCGTTGTTTGTTTACTGGAAACATCCATCTTTAGGATAGGCGTAAAAATAAAACAGATGGTTTTGAATCCAGACTGTCAGGGTTTTACTGTCACAGTAGAGTGGACAGATATTTCTAATCAACCTTTATGGAAATGTCTTAAAAATAACGAGCTCTCTTACATGATCGCTAACCTCGTATGGCCCTGTCCAGGCCTGTCTTTAGACTGTTAGCGGCTGAGTCCAACCGTACTACAATGCAGACGGCCTCAGGAGGTTTCTTAGGTTTAGGTGTTTATTAGCTAATAGCTAAGATTAAGTTAAAGTTAGGAGCTAAGATTTTAGACTATGTTTCCATGGCAACAAAGTCTCCTCTGGGATTGAGTGAAAATGCAGGGATAGTAAGAAGATATGTTCTGTGTTTAAAGAAATGTCCTCATCATAAGCTGACCATCTGGACTTTCTGAATCTGACATCCACACCAATCCTCTGGTGTGATTTGCTTGGGGGGGCACAGGGTTTGGAGGATGGCCTTTGCAGGGGATGATTATTCAGAGGCAGCGGTCATGGTGACAGGGAAAAACACCCCCACACACACATGCGTTTGGTGTGTTTTGTCATATTCAATGTGGAGCAGCAGCTCCATGTCTGTTTGCTGAATAAATGAGGTGGATGGCTGCTGGTTGCATGAATCATGGGCTTCGGCTGTACCTGTGCTACCTGCAGGAAGAGTCCACCTGTGAGCACCAGGACAGTGCTTCTGCTGGAGACGGAGCAATCTTAATGACCATCGGTGAAGATTGAATCATCTTCTGACACCACAGAAGGTGAAGGGTCCACCTATGTTGCATATTTGGAAAACACATGAAGGATGTAACTAAAATATTGAGAACAAGCTGCAGGATTATAGTCAGGAAATAAAACTGTTAATCTTTGTGTTTGATCAGAAGCTCAACTCAAAGGTTTCTCCAGAACCAACAGGAAGCAGCTCAGTTGGTCCTTTAATTTTAGCGTGAGGTGCCTTCCTGTTCCATCTGAGCTATGATTTGTTCTTCTGCCTCAAATACGCCATCTCCAGAAAACAGCTTTAATGGAGACTTCATCTCAGGTGTTTTCATGCCTACCCCCTTCCGTTTCTTTCCAGTCTGCTGAGATGATCATCAACCACTGGAGCTCAAAGCTCCTCCTACGTTCCTTCAGAGCACTTATCACAATCTTCTTTGCCTTATGGTTGCTCCCTTTAGGGAGCGCCATAGTGAATCATCTGCCTCCTCCTCACTCACACCAACCACCCTCATGTCCTCCTCTTCCTTTACATCCATGAACTTCCTCCTTGGTCTTTCTGGAGTGCTTTCATCACTTACTGTCCTTTCAGCTTTTTGGCTTGTTGGGTAATATTCCCGCTTTCACACTGAGGAGAACTACACCAGGATTCATTTGCATGTAAACCACTGCTTTGGTTTCAGATTGACTTACGCAATCCACGCTGAAGTTCAGATGAACTTTTGGATCCACTCAGATAAATTTCTGATTCTGGTGAGAGAGGAAACATTTGATGACCCAGCAGTAAAAACAGAACATGACTTCTTATCTTTACTAATTAAAACGATCTAAGAATTATTGATGGCCTCAGATTTGAATGAGACCTCCAGCCACTGAACTGAGGAACATTAAAGCAGACAATGAATAGAACCCATAAAACAGCTGCTCATGTTCATTTAAACAGCAAGTCCATTTGACTGAGGGTCTCTGCCACAATGCACCCCCCCTTTGTTCTGGCATTTTTTTTAATCTCCTCTTCATTTTCCAGACTCAACTAAACCCAGCTCAGAAAACATCAGGAAAATAATGATCTCATCATTTAAATAATTTTGCTTTGAAAAACAGTATTGTGTCATTTCTCAGGTGTCAAAGGGCAAACCACGGATTCTGCATAATCTTGAGAAGAACAAGCTGCTGAACTAAAAGTCTGGTCCAGTCAGGAAAGTTGGTCATGAGAAGGTCAGTGAAGGTCAATTATTTAAAACAAGCCACCAAATGTAAAGAAAGCCTGAACATACAGTGAGCGTGTGGATCCATGGATAAACAGACGGATGTCTTTGAGTTGCCATTGGAGTTTAAGTTCATTTCAGCTTCTGCTTTTTTAAAGACAGTTCAAGTTGATTTGGTTTATTTGCTTTACATCATTTAGCTGCAGCAGAAAAGAGGACAACATCCATCTTCAGACTGTTTAGATCAGGGGGGCCCACACTTTTCCCACAAGAGAGCTGTTTTTGAAACGAACAGCTCCAAATAATCTACTCACACATACAATTTATTACCAAAAGTATTGGCTCACCAGGCCAAGTGATTAGGACACCAGAATCTGTTCATTTGGATGGGTGTGCCAATACTTTTGGTAATGTAAAAACATTTGAAAGGATTTGTTAGATGAATGTTATAAACGGTATAAATATGTGAGATTGCAACTCAATAAAAAGTTCTGTCGTTTTTCCTTCAATAGCTTGTTGGATTGGACCCATGTGTTTGTAGTGCTGTTGTGCACATTCCATGTGTGTCCTGTTTGAGGCCCGTTTTCAGTGACTGACCTTGGGCCAGTCGAGGAAAAACAAGGCACATTAACAGCTACATCCACGATTAGGACTCTGACACCTGATGCTGAATCTGACACTGAATTCATTCAAACTTTCCTTATAGTTTTATAAAGCTTTACATATATATATATATTTCGTACATATTTAATTTTTATGCATCTTTTGTTCTCATCTTGTTTAATTACTGCTTGTCATTTACTTGCTTTTCATTTTCCTGTTTCCTGCTTTCCAATTACTTGTTATTACTCTTTTCACGGGTTACTCAGAAGTTTATCAGCCACTATTGGAAGATATATGTTACTTATATCTATTTACATATTTATTAAACTTTTGTTGACAGTTTTGAAGACACTAAAAATACAAATAAATTAAAGTTATAAAAAACAAAGTTAAACTATTCTTAAGCTAATATCAACATTATTCTTCTGTTTTTAGATTTTGAAACTTGAGTGAAGAATTTTAACTTTTATATATGGGAGTAAACAGAACAAAAGAGTGGATAAAAGAAAATGAAGCTTCATTATAAAATGAGTCATTTTTCTTCAACATTTCATGAAGAAGTTCAGTCCTTTTCTGCCTGTACAGGAATGTTGATAAAAATAACACCTGAGCCACATTGTCATGAAACTGACAGCAAAATAAAAAGATAAGAATGGAGGCTGGTTTGAATCCAAAAACTGGAAAAGAACAGACATGTTTTATTTTAACATATAAAAGGAACGTTTGAACCCTTTCAATTTTCCATATTTGCCACATTCCACATCCATTCAACAGTTTTCTGCCTGCCAGGATTTTAATAAAGCTTAAACAAATAAAAAATTTACAGTTTAGTCACATTGGACTGAGCCTCGAAAACTGAATGGAAACCATACTTCATTTTTTTCTGGTGTTAAGGAAATGAAGTTCAAAGAGACTAAAGGGTGCAGCAGAGCTCATGGCAATTTGCTTCTTTGACTATCAGAGAGTTTGAGTTTCCTTAAAAATCTTAGAGATTAGAAAGCGCCTACCAGAAGGATGTTGATTTTTACAGAGAACTTCACTTCCTCTCAACCTTTTCAACTGGACTCCACACATCACTGATAGAGCCATCCACCATCAGTGACTGGAACCGCATTGATTTCTGCATTTAGCTTGTCAAGCATAAACACATTCCTCTCTGGTGGCTGAGTTTGGGGAGATCTCATCCATATCCCTGAAGGACAAGCAGACGTCTAACAAACGTTTGACATTTCCTTTGTCTGTTTTCACTGATGAGATTTCACAGCAGAGACCCTCATCAGACATGCAAGCACACAGACGGCGTGCAGCACGACCCCACACCTCACATGGAGGAGACATCTTCTCAGGCCCTCATAAAGCTTCGCAATACTGAAGAGATTACAAACTAATTAGAAAGAACTCATTCAGCGTGTGCCATAATCACGCCGTCAAGGAAGCAAGGGCAGCAGTGAAATATTAAAGGTACCTGAGAGCAATGATGTACACAGATCTGACCTCCAAAGGCAGCAGCTGCAAGATTACAACTGAATATGTCTTTGGCAATTACAAACTACATACCTGAACTCAATTTTAAAAATAAATAAGATTTTAACTGAAGAAGCTCAGAGAATGAAACTGATTTTTCAGGCGTTTATTTGTGGAAGCTGCAGTATGATGAACCTTTGACGAAGATACCCGGTGACCTGCAGGTTTCACAGATGCTAACAAGACTCCCACTTCCATGAAAATGTTCTTGTGGCATTTGTCTGATGATAGAGAACATCCATCCATTTTCTAAAACCGCTATATACCTTTCAGGGTCACCGGGTTGCTAGTCAGAGCCTGTCCCAGCTACTGCTAGGCGAAGGCGGGGTACACCCTGGGCAGGTTGTCACCCCCACACGCACTCACACAAGCACACCTAGAGACAGAATAACCTACTGACCTATGAAGCATGTTGTGGACTGTGGGAGGAAGTCGGGGTGCCTGACAGTCCTACCCACAAATCAGAGGTGAATTTCTGATGAAGTCTGTAGAAACGATGTCCTAGAAAACCACACAAGTTTTTGGATTTAGTCTAAAATTTACATAATCATAATGAAAAGCACACTGGGAACGCTTTGACAATAGATCAAAAGATGATCGGAGTGGGACTTTAACAACACAAAGATCCAAATGAAGAAGCTTCATCAAACTAGTGTCATCCTAATCTTATAACTTCAAAGCAGCTTTTGTTTTTGCATCGACTCCAAAAACTGAACAATGTTCTCCTCACATGGTCTTCCCTGAACCGCTTTATTGAATGTACAGGAACACAGATGAGAAATGATCATGTACAAACATGGATGAAAGTACGAGTCATTCTGGAACTTCTGAAACTGCCCCCCCTTCCCTGAACTCCTACAAGCACATTTAGATTAAAATATATATATATATATATATATATATATATATATATATATATATATATATATCTCGCTCAAGTTCATCGTTCAAAAATATAAGGCAACCGTTTCATTTGAAGAGCTTTAAAATCTCAATGATACTCCGGGTGAATACTGGATTCTGATTGTTGTCCATTAAAAAGTGGTCACAAAAAAAGTAGTTCCAGTCACATAGACTCAATGTTCTACATTACTGCGCCAGCCTAAATGCCGGTTGGTAACCAGAACAACAGAATCTTTGAACATAGGTGAACAGACATTATTCTAGAGTTGATCACAACAGTAACACAACAGAAAAGACAGACATGATTATTAATTTTTTTTTAAAAAGAGAGTTTGTTTGTTGATCCACATTTAAGGATTAGAGTTATTTTTTAGAGTTAGAGTTAGAGATTAGAGTTATATTTCTTCAATCACATTGATCTAGGAAACTATTTGTGGACTTTGTTTCTTTGAAACAAACTTTTGTTTTCATCATTTGGACAAAAACGATCAGGAAAAGGTAAACTTTCATTCTGAAATTATGCTTTGGATCACTGAACATGACGTTTGGCATATAAATCACTTTCCTCTGCTGCAGCAGAGCAAAAGGCAGGTTCTGTACCCATTACCATGGCAACAGCGAGGATCAAATAGTCCTCTTGTAAAAAAATATTATATAAATATGAAATATAACAAGAATAAAGAACTAATAATTGATTTAACATTTATTTTTTTTCATAAGTGACCATGGCATAGGCAGGATAATGCCCTTTAAGATGCAATCATGTGTTTGCTTCTGTAAAATCCATTCATTTCTGAATATGGACACCTTATCAGGCATTATCCCTAACTTCTTTAGCGCTTTACTGCCTCGCACTAAGGCCCAAAGCGCTTTACAGTCACACACAGTCAAACACAAACATACACACACAGATCACATAAATCCGCACACACATCTACACACACAAATCACACACTGATGGCGATTCCGCTGCCTAACACTGGTGCCAACCTACAACCACCAGGAGCTATGTGGGATTCAGTGTCTTGCCCAAGGACACTTGGGCTTTGACCATCCAACACATGGAGGAACAAGGCAAGGAACCAAACCTGTGACCACATGATCACAGGTTGACTTGCTCTACCTCTGTAACATGGACGATGACTTGAACTTTAGGAGTCACATTAAGTTTATGACATCATTATGCTACTATCTTAAAATATCAATAGCATCAAAGTCTGAACTGTACAAAGCAGACAAAGTCAGGCAGATCAATCTGGTCATCTCTAGCAGGTTACTGGACTCTGGACTCAGAGCTGCTGGGGTTTTGACTTAAACCAGGAGGAAGGACCACGTCAGTGCCGTCCTCAGGTCTTTGCTTCCTGACAGAGAGGAGCTTTTCCAGCTCTGCTGAAGTCTAGAAGAACATCTTCAGATGTTGGTCCACATGAACCAGACCTTCTGTTGGAACCCAAAGTTAGATACGCTGAAGTTCCATGAAGCTAAAATGATGAACAGGCTTCTTAAAGAATGTTCAATATAATTTTTCTGTGACAGAGTGACAGACGTTTCCGTCAGTGTGACTGCTGAAGGTCTGCTCTCATTTATATTTGTTAGAAATTATTCATTCATTTTGACAATTGTAGTTGTGGTTTTCATGGTCAGTTTTGCTGTCATGCTCAGGTCCTCAGTCTAACCACTCATATGGATCTCTGTTGTGGAGGCTTGTTTTCTAAAGACGTTTCTGCTTTTAAAGTCCCCCCTGTGGAACATCTGAACAGTGGAGGGTTCCTCCTGCAGAGGAGTTTTTAGTTGGGAACTGATCGCTTCTAAAAATGTGTTAAGTTTTCCTTTTTTCTTATAAACTGTTTATTAAAACACAACAGTTTTTTATTGTCTGTTCTGTTGAAGTATTTTTCAGTCTGCAGAGACAAAATTCAAACAACATTCAAGTCCCTTTTTTTCCCTTTTATCTAACATTTTAGAAGTTCGTCTTTCTTTTGTTTGGATCATGGAAGGCAGATGTCTGATCTGTGAGAAGATTTCTGAGCATTTTACAGCCAAATGATTATATTAAACCTACTCACGGCAGTCTTGTCTCAGCAGTAACATTGAATAACAAAACTATGAACTTCAATCTTTTTTTAGATACAATTGCCAGTAATCAAAGTCTATTCAATCAGCCGTAGGAGTTACACTCTTCTTCATTATGCCGTCTTCATTATGCTGTGCTACAGTGGTGCAGCGTGAAGTAGCAGAATTATTTCCTTTTTGACCTTTTATGCTTTTAATTCAAAAAGAAGATGTCAACTAGTCTCCTTTGAGGCTGATTTAGAAGTTTCTGGAATAAACAACATTGTGTCTTTTATATTTTATGTGTCAACAAATCTATGCAACCATCCAGCCTCAACATAAATCTATGGTGATGACCCTCTTCAGTATGAAGACCAGTTGTTCATGTCTGAACCTGAACATCCAATCATGAAGCTCCTCAGCTGTTACCAGGTAAAATAACAGCCAGGATTTCTTAGAGATGTTCCTTCTCTAGATAATCCAATACGCCACAGAATTCTCAAAGGAGCAGAAGAAGAAGAAATCATTTTTCTTTTCTTTGTTTCTCTATAAAATCTCCATATCTCCATAAAAGCAACAAATCCTCATGTTATCTGAAGGGGAAATTTGGAAAAATTAGTCTGCCATAAGTTCATTGACAATCATTTCACAGTCCAAAAGAAGCGTCTTCTAGAACGGCACAGATTTACATTCTAAAACCATTTCTGTAATGCTACATTCACACCTGGCTAAGAAACGCCCGTTCAAGCGACCATTTCTATTAAAAGTCTGTAAACATGCTTATATCATTTCAGGCTTCTGCGTTCAAAGCTCTCGTCTTCACACGTCGCTACGCAAAATGTTTTTGGGCTCCATGTACAAAACATACAGCCACTGAATGCTCATTGAAAGTTAAATCAGCTGAACTTTGATCAATTAGGGACTCAAGATTTGGTATTTGATAATTAACGGAAGTGCCAACTGTTTGAAAGCTGTTCATGGAGAAGAAAGAAATAACTGTGGTTTGTGTCCAGCTGGAATTCTATGACTCAAAGTCTTTCATGTATCGGAATAGAGCTGTAAAAGAAAAAGGCTGGAGCAAGATTATTCAGATTTACACCGCTTTTACATTTCACACAAAGCCTCTTCCAACTGTAGGTGGTGGACATGTGCTAGTAGGTAGTGACAGTCCAGTGTAAACAAGTTCAAGAATGCCCATTTAGCAGGTTTTTCATTGCACAACCCATGCCGTGGGTGAACGCAGCATAATAGATTCTATCTCTGATCCTTTGGTCTCCTGAAGGGGACGTCTCCAGGATCTGACCACCAAGTCCAAACAGGGGATAAGATCTCATGTGTGAGAGAAGCTCAAGCCTCCAGGACAACTCTTCTCAAATACACAAAGGCAGACATGTCCAAACTGAATTCGCTTTCATTCAGGTTCTGTTTGACTGTTTGCTCGTCTTCCTTTCTGAACACCAGCAGATGATCTAAACTCTGGTTCTGTTGCTGAGTCATTAACATTCAGACCAACTACAGACTATGTCAAAGAAATGGATAACTAACTAACTAAATATGTTTTTTAGAATAAGAGACTCTGATCTGAAGTATATTTTGTTTTTATTTTGTTTAACAGTCAGCAGTGACTCGGCCCTTCCCACAATCAGCTGGATCAAACTCAAAGATGTCTGCAGGTCAGTTAAACAGTTTTTTCCTGAATTTTGACATAAATTCTGTGTAGCCTGGTGTTTACCCATGTTCATTCCTCATGAACTCGTGGCATCTGCAGTCTGTGATAATGGGCACTAAACAAACACTAAACAATGCCACGCCCTGTTAGTTTTGTGAGGGCCTGCATATTCTGGATCATGGGACAAACATCTGCCTCTGATGTTTTTGCTGGTAACTCTGTAGGGACACACCAGACACTTTGGTTGGAGAACATTAAAGAACAAATGCAGATTTAAAGACATTTGGTACTTTTCAGTCATAATGGCACATCATTTCATCCAAACAAACGAAGTCCCACCATGAGGGTCTGAAGATGTGGTGTTCAGGAACATTAAAAACACACAGGAGTGAAAAATTTAAAAGAAAAACTTTCTTTTGGTTTAGAAATCCATATCATTTGTGTAAAAACTGTTCTTTCTTGACCTTCAGGATCCTTTTCCGATGAGGCCACAGAGATTTAAGAGAATGGAAATAATGGAAGTGCTTATCAAACATCTTACAGCAAAAGTCAAAGTATCCTGGTTTCATCTTGTGATCTGTGAGCTTAGAGACAACAACAACCCCCCCGGCACCCCGGTTCCATCTGTCTCCACATCATTCCAGTCTTCCTCTTCTTCATTTCTCTCATTCAGCCTCCAGTGTTTGCAGAGCAGCCTGTAAAAGTGGAACTAGCAGCTGTCCAAACACTGATGCCCCCCCACAGTGTGTGTTGGGGGAGCCCATCAGCCCCTCGTGGCCACTGTGCTCCCAGTTGATTTTGTGTTATCTATTATCAGAGCAGAGTTACCACCAGCGTCGCCATGGCAGCTGGTAAAGAAAGGAGAGATGTATGCCGACGTGAAGACAAAGGAGGCTGAAGGTGAGAGCAGCGCTGCTGTGGTGGCTAGAGGAGCAGAGTGGAAACCAATCCTGGTGGACATGCTTTAAAACTGTGAAAACCAAACCTTTTCAAAGCTTCACAAATCCAGAATCTTACAGATTTACTCTCCTGTTTGAGGTCCAATCAATCTGAGCTCCCCCTCTCTGGTTTGAGATTCTGTTTTTCCAGCAGTGAAACTTCCTGATCTGCAACTTCAGTCTCTGCAATTCTCTCTGAATTAGAACCTGCAGACGTTCCCACTGATCACAGCCTTTGAGTGGGTTGGGTCACAAGGTGGAGAACTGCAGTTGAAGGGCTGACTGCAGTTCTGCCTCAGGTTTGTCTGGACTTACAGTTTTTCCGGGTTCTTCAGTTTCTACGTTTTTTCTTTGGATTCAACATCAATAATATCTGATCTACTTAAATTGGAAATTTCCTTCTGGAAGACAGGAGAAGAAAAGTTGGTGGTGATGATAAAGATGATGATGCTGCAGGTAGACCACGACTCCTTGAGCCAGATTTAAAGTCAATTTAAAAGGTTTTTCTCAGAGTTGTCTTGAAGACTGGAGAACAGAAACCACTTTTATGACTACAATATGTGAGAAAAAAAATGACTCATGCTATTAAATGAGTTAAATTAACTTAATTGGATGATGTTTCTCTGAGCAGACTGCCTCACAGAAATCGTTTCCCGTGTTTAAACAGACGGTGAGGCAACAGTCGTTTCCTTTTTCAGTCACCCAAATATCCAGTCCAGAACACGCTTCAATCAAAAACTGATCTCCTCTGAAGGACACATCACACCAGCATGGGTGGAGATCTCTGTGGAGAATCTCCATCGATGTGCTTCAGGCAGGAGTTGCTTTTCCTATGTTTAACTAACGGAGAAACCAAAAGAGGAGAAACGCTGGAACCTGTACAATAACCTCTACTCCAATGACATGAATATTAATGTTAAATAAATGAACCTCTGCTGTTTATTGAAAAAGAAATAACTTTCACTGATGTACGCAGCATGAAGAAAAAGTAAAAAGCCCTTGAGAGCACAGATCTATTATATGAAGATATGGATAAGAAAACAAATCCGGACAAGCTGAGACACCCCCAAATGGACCACTGAGATTATGTTGTTGTAATATTAGGCAATATAAATTGAACTGAACTTCATCCGGACTGGGAAATCTTTTCACTTGTTCAATCAAAATCTCATCAGTCTCATGAAAACTGGTGAAAACAAGAGTTTGTAAAAGCAGATCAAACTGGAGCCAAACTGCATCATTTCTGATAATTTTTCTCTGTCAAGTGTTTGAGTTTTATCAGTACAAACTCTAACTCATCAGCCTCCGCAGAGGGAATTTGGTTCTGCCCCGCTCAAAACCCACAAGACACTGTGTCAAGCAGCTCAATGCCAAACCTTCACAAACCATCACGTCTGACAGAGCAGCACCACACAAACCGAGGTCAGCTGTTTAACCTGAGCCCATTGTGGAGACAGCAGGAGGAAGAAACAACAGAAATGAGATCTTGGCTAAAGCATGAGAGGTCAAGGAGAAAGGGAAATGCCCTGGAGGATCCTCCATCCGAGAGCTTAGAGAGGAGCACATGTTCGAGTTCACAGACAGGATGATGAGGTCTTCCTCTCATTCTCCTTCAGCATTTAATGAGGAACGTGTCCAACACCTCGGTGTTCCAGCTAGGTCTCTGGCTTGGATGTTAAAGAAGAAAAAGCTTGTTTTTGATCATTTGTGTCCACTGTAGTGCCCATGGCGGCCGCGTTCAGACACCATCTGTCGATCCCGACTGGCTGTAGAAAACAAACGCGCCTGGAAGCAGGTGGAGCTCAGAAGAGAGTCTGGAGACATTCATTTGTTAGAAATCCAACGATACCCGATTTTTTTCCCCGATAATGGAAATGGAAGTTAATGACTTTACTTTTGTAATTTCTGAAAATAATTAATTTGTTTCTTCAACCTTTAAATTGACTCTGAATCCAATAATATTCTCTGTTCACACTGCAGCCTCATGATTAGTTTCACCAGCTGATGGTTTTCATCAGAAAACAAAGAGCAGCTGATTTTCTGGCTCATCAACCAAACATCACCGCCCACAAGACCCACAGTAATGACCCCTCATGTTTCCATTCATCAACCACCCGCTGCTCTCAGTTGTAATTATGTGAAGCACCAGACTGATGCAGGTGTCTGCTGGACCACAAACATCTCAGCGAAAGCTGGCAGGAAACCAGCAGCAAATGTTCTGTGCGACTGAACCAAAGTTCTGCTTAGTTTGGTCTGCTTACCAGCAGAGGCATGGCCAGGTCTGCAAAGTAGACAAAAGCTGCTCCCAGAGCAAATCCCACAGCCACCGGCAAGAACGCAAACGAGCCGTACTTCCCAGAATCTTCTGCCATGTCGATCGCCGGCGCCAGCAGTGACCAATAGGAGGCCGCCAACATCACCTGGAAACCACAAAAACAGGAGGGTTGAAATATTAAAGGTTTTTTACACAGCAGAAGGAATGACCAACACATGATTAAAATTATATTAATATTTACCCAATAACCATGTGTCAAAATAAGAAAGAAAAACTCAACTTTACATCAAACAACAAACTTGATCACAATCCTGTCATTTTTTTAAAGGAAGCCGTTATTCCGTTTGTTGTTTTTCATGCACAAACACAGCCTCTCTCCCCAATAAAAATGATAAAAATTTTAACCAAAATGCACCAGAATAAGTGAAATAAGTTTACATTTTTAAAAAGAGAAATCACACAGAAACTTTGATGGTTTCCTAAAATTAATTCTTAGTTTGAAGCTCCAGAATCTGCGGTTCTGGTGAGAAAAGAATCTGCACAGATGGAAGGGAAGCTGCATGAAGAAAGGCAAGAGACAAACAAACTGAAAGATTTTGAGTTCACTGTCATGTTTTTTAATCCGCTACAGAAAACTGACCTAACAAGCATTGATAACACAGGTTACACACAAGCACTGCTGAATGCACTAAAATAAGCCACAATATGTTTAAAATTAGAGAACTTTTTAATAAGATCAGAATTCAGAAAAGTCACAAACTAAAAACTAAGGATGAAGTCTTGCTCTTTGGTCATAAAAAAAGAAATAAACGTAGTTTTATCCGCTTGGGTTTTACAGATCTGTGATTTTATCAGATTCAAACAGACAAAGACATTAAAGAATTTATCCATTTTAAGTGGTAAAGGAAGTGATCACTGTAACATTGTTAAAGAAGGCTTGTTTTTAACAAATCTCCATCCTCTGTTCCAGAAATGGATGCAAACCAAAGTACCACATGTTGCAATTCCTTAAATGGCGGCAGAAGGCAGGTTGGCAGGAGTGTAGTTTCTTTGTTGGCAGATGGGTGGACTCAACTGAACTACATTATCCCACCTAAACACCCCCTCGCTGTTGATATGAGGCTGAAGGTCCTCAAGCTGGCGTCATAAATCATCAGCCAGTAGAGTATTTATGATTGAGGTAATTAAAAATGGCTCAGTCTCGTTCACAATAAGCTCTTCATACAGATTCAAATTTAATTTATTTTCTGAAGACTGAGCAATCTGCAGCAGCAATCATCTGTACTCTGATGAGGAAACAAACTGACACTGGGACCAATTGGTTCATT
This sequence comes from Adrianichthys oophorus, assembly GCA_036245035.1. Taxonomy (NCBI): domain Eukaryota; kingdom Metazoa; phylum Chordata; class Actinopteri; order Beloniformes; family Adrianichthyidae; genus Adrianichthys; species Adrianichthys oophorus. The sequence goes on along the minus strand of BSAI01000012.1, from coordinate 22,719,876 downwards.
AAACGCTTGATTAGCTAAAAATGCTAATAGAGGACAAATAGTGAAAAAATGTTTTCATTTCTATTTTATAGACATACAGTGTATTCCTTCAATAATTGCTAATTAAGACTGCGGTATAAACTATGATTTTTGGCTACACGGTTCAAACCACATTTGGTTTAAAGGTTTTTCTTTTATCTTTTAATGATCTCAAATTAGTTTCAGAGTCACAGAGTCAGCGCCTTTTCAAGCTGTCAAACTGGTAGAAATAAATAACAATAGACTGTGTTTCTGTGTGAAATGTGTGAGGACAAATCTCTATGAATAGGTAGCTCTGCCATCAGAAGAACCTGAAAAACTTTTCTCAGCTGCTGCCTCCTCCAGCTCTCAAGCTCCAAGTTTGTTTGAATCTCACTTTGCTCTGATTTCTTTCAAATTGTGAAAGATTGGTTCTAATCAAGCTCTCAGTAGGTGGAGGTTGACCTGATTTTTAAGTCTTTGACAAAGCTGATTTTCCAATATCTTGCGGTTGCAGAGCAACACGATCTTGATTTACTTTATAAACCTTCTGGAATCCTTCAATGCCTTCAGCAGAATTCTGTTTTATTTTTTTGTGTTCCTCCTGATGGGAGTTTATCAAGAAAAACCAAGCTGACCAAAGTATTTGCACCCTCACATTGCTCCATAAAAGCTCTGTGTGTCAGTCAGATACCATTAAACTCTTAAAATGTTCATTTGGTTCAGTTTGTGCAATTTTGTTTATTTGAACCCGAAATTCAGCAAATAAACCAAAGGAGCATTTTAGGAGTTTGACAGTCAGACTGACAAACAGAGAGCACTTAAAACCCCTGGCCCCTTGGTAGACGGCCCCTCAACGTGATGTAGGGCTTTGAGAGCTCAAGGCTTGTAGCTCAGCTGCCTGGGGTCTCCCATTGCACACAGGTCCTCGGTGACTAGACAAAGAGCAGTTCAGAACCCGCTTAGAAGTAATGAACGTCTAGATCAGTCAATGTGGCCCAGATCGGCATCACCAGGGCCCCACTCTAGAGCCAGTTGGGATTGCGGCTTGAAGGTGATTGCCTGGTAGCTGAGGTTTTTCCCATAGGCCCCAATCGGGCCTAACCTGAAATGGTGATGTGGGATCACTCCCCCTGTGGGCCCACCACCTGCAGTAGCACTCAAAAGGGGCTGGTGCAATGCAGATTGGGTGGCAGTTGATGGCAGGTGCGTCAGCTCCACAACCCTATGTCAAGGATTTTGGGACTTGGATTTTGGAAGCTGCCAAAACGGACGAGAGGGACGTGTCCCTTCGCATTCATGTGGGTGGCAGATCTAAAAGGGGTTTTGGCCTTTGGGCCGAGCAGCAGTTCAGAGCACTCTGCATTTCTCTGTGGGGTACTGGAAAATGCCACAAAGGAGGACTACATTTCTCTCCTGGGGAACTTTAATGCCTTCATGGGTAACAACAGTGGCACCTGGACACCATATTCAAACACAACAGTTTCCATAACTCTACATGGCAACAGAACACCTTAGGCAGGAAATCCACTTTGTAGTCGTTTCAGTCGACCTTCAGCCATGTGTTTTAGACACTAGAGTAAAGATAGAGGCAGAGCTGTCCCTACCTGGTGGTGAGTTGGATTCAATGTCAGGGAAGGAAGCCGGAAAGACTTGGCAGACCCTGAGAGTGTATCCTGGGGATTTCTGGATCAACCTCTTTAACTCCCACATCTGGGAAAACTTCAAACAGGTTCTGAGGGAGGCTGGGGACGTTAATTTGAGCAACTCTATAGATTCCTCAAACAATTGGTTCTCTGATGCCTTTCGCAGTGGTAATACCAAGTTAGATGGCAAACACCAGAGTACAGGACGCTAACAGGCTTAAGAATTGAGCTTAGTTTCTAGACTGTTTAAGGTTTCTCTCCACAACTCTGTTTTGGCACATTTCCTATGGTTTTGAATTTACTGAACATGTAGAAGCGTGGCTGCTTTGTTCAGCATTGACCCAGTGAAATTCCTCAGTGCATCCACTGTGCTGCTCTGAAGGTGGGTGTTGGACTCATCATGAACAGTCATGGAGCTGTTGTGTTTTTTTTTGTTTGTTTTTTTTTTCAAACAGTTCGAAGATGGATTTGTAATCAGGCAGATTCTCAAATTTTAAAATTTTACAATTAAAACTTACAGAAACTTTTCTATTTTTAATCATATTTTGTTGTTTTTAATTAAGAATGTAAATATTAGTTTTGACAAAAATATTAAAATATAACAAAAATATAAAATCTGAATTCTGTGTTTTTTTGAGAAACTCTTTTAAAGTAACTCCAAAGGGTTAAAACTTTGAGCATGGCTGAGGCCGTCACTCATGATATGAATTTAGACGAAGGTAAGATCACCATAAATGAAAGGTTTCTGCTCTCTGCAGGTGTTACTTCTAACCTTTAAATCTAAACCTGCAGAGCTTTTATTGCAGCCCCGTGCAAAAGCATTTGTCGCCTTCTCATTTATAGTCATGGATTCTTGTCAGGAGCTGCACGGTGGTCTTGTAGGAGACTTTTATATGTGACGTGTGCATGTTCTCCTCGTGCATGTGGGGGTTTCTGCAGCTTCCTCCCACAGCCCAAAAGGTTGATTGGTGACTAAACTGTCCCTTTGGATTGACCTGTGTGTGGTCCTATGGTGGACAGGTGTCTGTCCAGGGTTAACCTCCTTTCCCTTCGGCAGCTGGGATAGGCTCCAGCATCCAATGCAGGAGTGGAATTTGGATAGTTGTTGTGACCTTAAGCTAAAATCAATTTTATTTAGGGTGAAACTAATGCAAATGAGAAGTGATCTTCACTTTTAACATGAAAAGATTAACTTTCTAAGGCAGCATAATTCAGTCCAAATAAATCATTCTGATATGGACAAAAAAGGTGAGAAGGCTGACATTTCCCACAGAAAAGCCTTTGAAATACCAGACTTTAATGAACATCTGAAGGCATCTCATCTACCAACCTACAACAAAATGTGAGATTCCTTCTGCAGATCAGCCTTCCTCTGAAAGCAAACATGACAGAATTAGGACTGCTTCAATGAAAAGGAAGTCTAACAGCATAAAAAAAATACTTTCAACATTTAACTAATTGTCTTTGCCTGGACTGTCATTGTCTGAACGTGGATGACTTAGAGAATCCATCACCTTCACGTGCTGACTGCTCTAGATGACAGCGAGATCACACAGACTTGAAGGTTTTTGTTACATATCAGGAAACACGACAGCAGGTGGAGCAGAGGGCGTAGATTGAGATGGGAGATGAGATTTTACTGAACACCCCTCTGGAAAAAGGGGGAACCTCTTCAGACCTGAGGTGCCCTTTAATAACAAAGGTTGTGGTGTAGAGTTATTGCATAAGGCCTTAAAGGTTAAAGCAATTCTCTTTCAGGATGAAAATGTTTCCTGCAGTGATAGTGAAACCCGGTAACGTCTCAATCCTCCTCTTTTCCTGTAAATGGACTCCTCTTTCAGTTTTTATTTAGCAAATGGCTGCAAAATAACAGAGTGAGAAATTTAAGGGGGTCTGAATACTTTCCGTACCCACTGTATGTTTATCTTTGTGGGCTTTGGTCGAAGCTACTGAGCTCTCAGACCACTCAGGATTCTTATTGATTCGCTGCTAGAAGAAAGTTAAAAAGACTGAAGCTGCAGGCAGGTATGTTTAACCCACATTTAGTCTCCCAGTAAAACAGAGCCAAGTAACTTTAAACATAGGTTTTAACAAATCAGTTAAAGCCTGAACAGGTATAGTGCTCTGCATCAAACCCTGGAATGGAAAAAGCAAAATGTGTTTAGAGGGAGAGCATGCAGAACATAGAGAGTTGACAGCTAAGTGGCTGTGTTTCTACGGAGACGCTTTCAGGAGTGGAGCAGTGAACAGGGATTTGAACCCTCAGGCTCTCTTACCACTTCATTCATCTATAATGTCACATTTGTCTTCACTCGGTGCAATAATAAGACCACAGCCTGATGCGGCATATTAAAGAAATGACATTACCCTGAAATGGAACAGTTCCTAAGCTTCCTGCACTGAGAACAACCATCAACCTCACTTTAAATATTCAGCATCATGAAACTTTAAAAACAAAGACTGAATGTATTTGATGACTCTGTGGAGGGAGTTCAGAATCCCAAAACATCCCAGCTACAGAGAAGATCTGCATGAAGAATGGACCAGACCTCCTAAAGACCTACAGGAGACCTTTGACCTCTGAAACCAGGGTTACATTATAAAGGATCGAGGTGAACTTTGTGTGTCTGTGATGAACATCACAGACCAAACCCAGCTTCTTGAGAGGAACAAGCAGCAGGGTCAGTGACTGACAGATACGTCTTTGACCCTCTGTACAAACAGTATCATGCATACATGCATCAGCTGAGCACACAGAAAGGGGCCGTCATGAAATGTACAGCTGGAGATATTTTAGATGAAAGCTGCCACAGATTCAGCCGTTTACTTCACTTCTTTCTCTCAGGTGAGAAGGATTACCTTACAGCAGCCTGTTAAGTCTCTGTGATGGGCCCAGCTGGCTGCTGCACATGCTGGACCATGTTTCTACAGGTCAGCAGAGTTCAGTTTACTTCCCAGCAGACTCTGCCTTTCTACTCAGGTGTTCTAGTCTGTCACCTGCAGATGAACGCAGGAAGAACAAACACAAAGAACTTTTAATTTTTTTTTAATGCTGATTTTGTTCTTACAAGTGGCACAACCATGCACCCAAAATGCAGTGAATGAGAACAACTTTTTAGATGTTTCTCTTCTAAGCTCGAGAGAACCTTTCTGGAAGGAACCACCAAAATGAGTCTAAGAACATAAAGAGAACTCATCCAGGAGGTCATAAAGAAGCAGAAGAAGATGGATGGAATATCAGGTCTTCATGGACTGAGCTCGGGTAAGAGTTCATGATCCAAGAGATTTCTGGATAAACATGGCTCAGTGGAGAGTTCACTGCTGAGGAATAAGAACACAAAGGAACATCTGGATGATTCTCTAAACTTCTGGACTGATGTTCTGATGAGAACCAAGAATAACTTTCTAGAGGGAATGATTTCCAAACACAAACTTGTTATCTGATATCTCTGATATCAGTCCAATGAGACGGCTGTGGCTGTGATATTGGGCTATATAAATAAAATTGAATTGAATTGAACTTCAGACATGGAGGTAGGAGTGTGATGGTGTGGGGTTGCTCTCCATAACTCACTGATGGAAAAGTAAAGAAGCGTGACTTATTCACAGAGACTTGTGTCATAAAACTTTGGCTGCTGCGTTTGACATTTGCATTTGAAGCTTCTCAGACTTTGATCATCTGTGGACTTGGCTGCATCGTTATTCTCCAACTTCCACTTTGAAGGTTGCGTCAAACCAAAAGGACCACACACACAAGCATGCATGGACAGGGTTAGTTAACAAATGACCAACCGGTTGTTTGTCAACAACCAATGCGTATGTCTCAAACAATCCCCGGGTTCGTTTGCAGACGACCAGCGGGTTTGTGCAGACTAGATGTAGTCTGTTCTGGCGATGCATTCAACCCCTGTTGTTGCGCAGTCAGCGCAGATCTTTGTGCCTTGAACCTTGTCTCTGCCTTATTCAGATGTTCCTATCAGTGCTTTCCAGAGCACCAACACTTGTGTCTCCAAGACAACCACACAACCTAAGACAGCCAGAGAAACAGAGATGTACATGCTGCAAAATATGCAGGATTTTTTATGTAAGCTTGTGTTGACTCTTCACCAAAATGCAGAGACGACGTGTTCCGACAGCCTGAGGTGATTATCTGTGGCTGTTCTCACATGTGTGTGCGAGTGTGGAATTAGGGGAGCCGAGACGGCACTGGGCGAATGACAGCAGGATGACATCTGAACAACAAGCTGCACATAAACGCCTCAGAGTCCAGACCATCCCTGCTGCCAAAACCAGGCCTGAATGAGCAGACAGTTTCACGGAGGACTGAGGTTATGGAGATGGACACATTTCTCTCAGAACCCAGCTGTCTACTAACAGCAAATTATTCTAAATTCACAATTTTTAAGGACAATAAAGTGTGATTATAAAAAGGTGACCAATGAAACAAATTAGCAAATTAATGACTGTTTTTACTTCTGTAGATTTGCTAATTCTCATTAACAAATCAACAAAAACTCTAAACCAAAAGTCTTAGGTTCTACTATGAGAAAGTCATGTGTGGGGGCAAATCAGACCAGATTGGGAGGGGCGTGTCCCGCCAGTCTGATTCTCTCTTCCAGACTGCAGGAGCACCACCTGCTTTAGGAAGAGGACCTCCCTGATGGACAGAAGAGCAGCTGGAAATGCTACTGTTGTTCTGAGCTGAAGCAGATCTGAGTCAAACTAATCTTCTAAGAAGGCTGAAGACTTTCAGCAGAAAATGATGGTTTTACAGATGATAAGGAAAGACTCAACATCTTCTAATAAAACTGAACATGTTTTCACAGGAGATCAGACGTTGAATAATAACTTCCTCTTGAAATGACCAGGAGGTTTATGGAGATAAGTTAGTAATTAGGAAGAAAAAAAGAGATAAGTTAGTAATTAGGAAGAAAAAAAAATTCAGATTTCTGGTGTTTTTGACTCTGTTTTGTTTCACAGACTGAAGAAGAGCAGAGATTAGATCATGATTGCAGCCTGGTTCTCACAGGAACTGAGGAACCATTCCATTACACACACCCCATCTGAGCCTGTAATTACCAATAGCCCCCCACCCCCCACCAACAGAAAATGACTTCTCAGCACCTTCAGAGACGGAGAGCCAGCTCACTGCCGGAGTGTGGCGTTGATTAATTGATTTGTTTTGGCGTGAGGTGGTGTTACAGAAGAAGTGATGAAGTCTTCAAAGACAGAATCACAGCCTTTGTGGTGTGTGTGTGGTGGTGGTGGTGGTGGTGGTGGTGGTGGTGGTGGGGGGGGTGTCAGTGTGCGATCACGCTGTTGAGAGACTTCCTTTGTCAACGTAACTGAAACCACTATACCAGGTTTAACAGACTGTTTAGTTGGTCAGAACTCCTTTATTTAATCTGATTAAAAGATTATTGATGACATCCCCCCCTCCCGACCTTAGAAAAAAAAGCACGACAAACAATACTCAAGGGGAGTGAACATGGGGGTACATGTGAGCTTCAGCCCGATCCAAATCACAGTACAGGTACTTCTTCAAAATATGACTTGCTCATATGAGACAACCAGGACGCACGCACCCTCACTGGCTGTACAGCCCAAACAACATAAATTACTCACCCCAGCGGCAAATCCTAAACTTCCATCCAAAATCCGTTTCTGAAGAAGAAAAAAGATGCAAATCAGAAAAAGATGCAAATCCAAACTCCAGATGCCAAACGGTCATGCACATGCTTACGCGCACACACTATCCCCCACCCCTTAGAAAAACTGCTAGTGTTTTATTGAGATCCTGCATGATTCCTTAGACTCTAGGTGTGAAACTGTCTGAACCACTGAAGCAGCCATTCTGGTTCAGAAGAACAACAGAATGAAGCATTCCAAGGAGTCTCAAGATCAGCAGTTTCTTCTCTACAGATGTGGAGTTTATCCTGCAAAGATGTGGAGTTTCTCCACTCTAGGGTGGCCGTGGTGTAGTGGTAGGGCAGTCGACCTATGATCGGAAGATTACAAGTTCAATTCCCACCTTCTCCGCCCATGTGTCAAAGTGTCCTTGGGAAAGACACTAAACCCTGCATTGCTTCCGCTGGAAGTTTCACATCAGTGTTCGGCAGCAGAGTTGCCATCAGTGTGTGAATGGGACTGTGACTGAAAAGCGCTTTGGGCACGGTGCCCACGCGCCTGATGCTGGCGACAGCTTGAACGAATAAAAAAAATGTTTAATACCTGTAACACTGGAGCTTTAGAGTGTTTACATTCTTTCGTCTACTGTAGCTTTCCCACCGTTAATTCCAGCGGATTCTGAAGCGGAGTAAAAAAAAAGCTTTGTGCCGATATGCAGAACTGTGCAGTTGTGAAGTGTTTATCAGCAGATAGTGCTGCGGAGACAAGCAGCTTTACGCCACAGCACTCCACGTTAGTAACAAGTTGAGTATTGGTGTAAAGCCAGAGAGAAATGTCAGAATCAGTTGATTCACGCTACAACAACATATTAAAAACACCAAAAACCCAAATTTTATTGGGGTGGGTCTTAAAGCACCAACTTTTTTGTGTAATTTATCATTATTGTAGTTTGAAAAAAGGGCTTTATGTTCATCAGTTTGTAAGTTAATTATTTTCAAGTCCTAATGCAGATATTGACAGAAATTAAAAAGGAAAGTTACCATGTAAAACTGCTGAGTTAAATGCACTGTGGTAAAAAAAGTAGGTGCACTAAACTTTTGTGTAAAAAAGTTAGGCACACCAGTGCAGCCAGTGCAGAAAAATTAAATCTAAAGCCCTGGCTTTGAGCCTTCAAGGAAGGTTGAAAAGCACTATACAAATATACACTATTTATCTCCACAGAGGGGAAGTGGCTCCTATCCTTACCTGTCTGCTGGAGAAGATGAAGACCAGGGCGGCCCCAGCAGCCGTCAGGCCCCAGGTGAACAGGGTCCCCAGCAGAGCTTGGCTCACAGGACTGTAGCCTTCCAGCATGATGCCGGACCTGCAGACAGACACTATCTGGATGAGTCAAATGTGACAAAAAGTCCAATACCTGCTGCTTTTAAGAGAAATAAGACCCAGTCACGTGACCTTCTGTAGAGGATCTGCTGTGAAGAAATCCATCAGAGTCCTGAGCAAACAGGATCTGGAACACACCCGTCACTTTATTTTGATCTTGTTTGCTCAGGACTCCCAGGTCCCGGACTTTGGTTGGTCCGGTTTTCCTAAACTATGAACCGACACCTTAAAACGAGCAGCAGACTTAACCGTTTTCGGTCACGTGCCTTTTTCTCTCACGGATGACAGTTTCAGCGAAACGTAAGCCGCCGGTGCTAACTGCTTCTCCAAACTGCCTTAGTTCCAAACAAACTGGGTCTAATGAAAAGCCAAAATCACCTGCAGAAGAGGCCAGCCTCAGCTAGAGCCGAACCTCTGCCGTCCCGGTTTCTTTAGCTCAGAACTTGACCAAACCTGGACAGAAAACCAGCTCGTTTTCAAAGGACTCCTCTTGGAGTTTGACTGCGGAGACGTTTTTGACTCCGACCTTGCTTACGTCACAAGAAAACATTTAACAACTGTTCGGCAGGTTTTACTGTCAACATTTTTCTGACTAAATGACGAATTTTGATGTAAAAATGTCTGATTCACTCACGTCTTGGCTTCTTCAATGACTTCTGTTTACTTCCTACTTCCGGGCCACGTATCTGTGACCACGCAAGCCCCGCCCATCTTAAAGGTATAGTGGTCCGTTTTTTGGCCAGACGTGTCATCAGAGGGCTGCTGCTTAGAAGAAACGACATCAAATTATTTTGCAACTTTTGGGGAAACAAACACGCGTTTACATTTACACTATTTACATTTACACTATTTTACTGCAGGGTTGCGTTAAACTGCAAATGCTCGGTTAGTTCTTTCAGACACAACAAACATACTGATATGTCACTTTTAAGGCAAATTTTCGATGAAAATTGGTTTAAAAGGGTTAAATATTTTCCATCCATCAATCAATCAATTGTCTGTCAGTCAATCAGCCCATCCATCCATCTTCTGTACCTGCTAAATCCCTTTTGAAATCATGGCCTTGCTGTAGCCAGTACCAGTTACTTTTTCTTTTGATTCAAATGTTTTTAGTCACTCACAGAACCGTTCTAAAAATTATTTCATTCAAAACCCATCAGATGAATGCAGATGGGTTTAAACCCTAACCAAAATGCGGTCTGATTGGACATATTTTCAGCCTCCATCCGGATCCTGTTGGCTGCAGTTACAACATCCTGAAGGCATAGAACAGCTCTGACTTGTCTGTGGACAGTCTGCTGGGGTGAGCAGCAGCAGCAGCACATCTGAAAAAGAAAATCCAAATGTTTGTCAGTGTTTAGCTTCTTCACATGGGACTTAAAGGAATGTTTTTATCCAAAGCATTTAAACAAATAGAAACTGATTCCTGATTTTCTAGGAAAACACTTTCTCAGCTTCCTTTTCTTGTCTAAAATGCTGCAGGGAGTTTGAACAAAAACCTGAATGTCATTAAAGAGAGCCCTCACTCTGTTAAAGCTTGTTTACTGGCAATGCTCAGTCTTTGTCCAAATGTACTCAGCTATTAAACAACAAAATATATTTAACGTTGGTTTTGTTGAATGTTTTTAAAAGCTTTTCTGCTGTTTTTCAGCTACATTTTCTAATTCTAATTTTACATGTTTCCACAAGAACGTTGGGAACTCTGTAAAACAGAAACTTGAAAATAATTCCCAGAATATTTTATTCTTGCTGTTCATATTTCAACCATAAAGTGTATTCTGCAAAAACAAAGTCAGAACATTAACATCTGAAACATCACATGGAAGCAGGCGTGCTTTCTTCCATGTTCTGGCATGAAAAAACAGCAGTTTGCTGATAAAAGCAAATACTCCGCCCCTTTCCACTCCCAATGAATAGAAATGTTGGGAAATGTTATGACAGCAAAACTCTGACCTAGGCGCCCCATGCGTGTTTGTGTTTCTGTGGCTCACAGACACAAATCAAAAAGTAATTTACTAACAAATTCACAGCCGGAGGAAACTAAGGATTTGTGATTCACAGTCAGGAAAAGATTAGTCGTCTCCAGGGGAGGAGGGTCATAGAGGCACACGGAAAACAGAGATGTTCAAATCCACAGTCTAAGTCAAAGGAAGTGAGAGTCTGAACCCCAAAATATTTTAGAAACATAAAAACAAAAAATAAGGGAAGATATTATATTCAACCCCTATCCCCCCAGTGTGATGTCATGAAACAGAAACTCACCCAGATGGAAGTCCAGACCTCCATCCATCATTCTAACACACCATCACACTCCCTCCACCACACCTTACTGATGTGATGTTTGTTTTCAGATAATGTTTTTTTTTTTTTTTTTACAGAAGATCTTTTAAACCGTCAGTGGTACAAATACTTTTCTACACAAAGAAATGCCACTCTGACCTGCTTCATCTAAACATTTATGCAACCATACATGGTGTTTCTGTTTGATTTGCTTGATGAGGGTCTAGATGTTCTTTATACTGACATTTGACAGTTGTTTTTAATCCAGCAATTACTGCAAATGTCTGGAAGCCATAAACTCATAATCACAGCGTGAGTGTTTCATTAAAGTGAAAATTTCACATTTCTGAGCTTTCACAGCTCAAGAATGACTCTGGGATCGTTGTCAGCGTTGCTGGGAAACTAAAGCAAAGCAAAAATAACCAGATTTTTCCAAACACTAAAACAAGACTAGTGCCTTGAGCAGATCAGAACCTGGTGAAAACATGCAGCAGGAATTTCCATGTTTACCTTATGAAAGAAAGTCTCTACACGAACATAAAAGACTGTTTCTTCACTGAGTCTTTGTGAGGATCAGAACACCTCAAAAACACCTCTTCAATGGATTCTGCATCAATAAGAGACAAACACTGCTGTCTGCAGGACTCCACCTGGATTCTTCAGTGGAGTCAGGATGTAGATCTGCAGCAGCAAACAGAATGAAACCAGAGCCCATGCACTTTCAATAAGAACACATTTAGCCACCGTCTCCTTTTGATTCAAGTATTTCTGATCCACAGAAAGTCACGTCGCCTTTGAAGGTCAAAGTCAAGTCTTGTGTTTTTGAACTTTAGTTTCAGTCAAGATTCGAGTTTCCAGTCTAAACGCAGACATAGTCAAGTCCCAATTCTCTAAGAAAGAGTCAGAGTCAAAACCCATTTCTCTAAGTAAGGGTCCAAGTCAGAACCCAATTTTTTAAGGAAGGGTGCAAGTTGGAACCCAATTCTCTTAAGGACGAATCCACGTCAACTGTCTGAGTGACGTATGAAGTTTCAAAGAAACAAAAAGGTCAGAACCATAAATCCTCAGAGGATGGAATGATATGTTCTCCAAAAAGCTGTAGTTTCCAAACATTGAAGCTCAGATAAGATCTTCAAGATCTTCCACTCTACTACAGCGCTGACAGAAATCCATGCTTCTACCAATCCATGTGTGATTGAAGGAGCATTTCACGTACTTTCAGCTAGTGTTTACGTTTCTCCAGTTTCTGTGAGGAGGGTTTGACCACAGGAGAACAAATCCATGAAAGCTCACATTTAGTTTTGTTTCTAGCCTTTGGGATGGATTTGAAGCTGTATGTTCCCGTCGAAAATGCCTGCTTGATCAGGGAGGGGGTAAACAATCATGGTTTTGATCTGGGGACGATTCAAAGGTTCAGAGATGCAGACTTAAAAGTGACGGTAGAGTTCCAGACTGTCAGCATGGTCAGGGTTTCCCTTTTTCACAGGACAAGTTGCACACATTCATTTTTAAGTGAACAATCAGCTTGACGTGGGATCTCCAGAAGATATCAACATGAGCTGAAACTGCAGCCATAGGGTCATGGAAGATGATAAAAAGAGAGGACTTCTGGAGAGTTTCTCCTTACAACCTGTGGAGAAGCGTCCTCAGAGTGTTCCAGTGTCAGAATTCATTTTTTCTCCCTCGTCTTTCTGCAGCAACAGGAAGCCAGCACGTGAGTCCAAACATCAAATCCAGAGGACGTTCAGTAGGAACCTCAGATGAGCTTCTGTCTGGGTGATCTTCACCAGATGTTGTTCCCCCCTCCACGCAGTTTTCTTGGTGAGGGACGGAGCTTCAGAGGACTGTAGGTGGCAGGTCAGCTGGATCAAAGTTGAGGGTAAACCTGGACTATTCCAGATATGTGTGTCAAAGTAAGAACAGGTCAGGGTTCATCTGGTCCTCCCCCCTCCTTCTCCTCTTTTTTTTCCTTTGCTTCCTCTCCTTTTATCTCTGCTTTTTATTCACTTCCCTTTTTTCTCACCATACCAAAAACAAAGTAAACCTTGACTGATGGAGAAGTCAGTTCCATCCGGAGTCAGGAGGAAAGCCTTAAGGAGGCAGTGGAGGATTCCTTCTGTCTGGGTCTTTTAGATGAATTGTCAGAGGCTGGAGATCGTCTCCTTGTTTGTTTAGGTTCAGTCATGTGACCCCCTCCTGAACTGCATAGGGAAGAGGCTCGGCTGGCAGAGAGGGTTAAGGAGGGCTGAGAAAACAGGACATGGCAGCAGATGGGGCCAGGCTTCACCTTGGAAACCTCACAGCTGTGAGGGGGGTGTGAGCAAAGCTGGACTTCATCACAATCTTTGAAGACTGATGAAGGGGGGAGCTGCAAACACCCTCCTCACAGTCCCAGGGAGGAAGGAAAATATAAAAGAACTCCCACAGAGAAGGAGCGGTCAGAGAGACATCAGCATCCAGCTCTTCCCTCTTTCACCGTGGCGTTTCTGGATGTGCATGCCACCTCGGTCCCGCAGAGTAAACGTTCTTCTTCTGGATAGTTGGTGAAAGAGGAATGACGTTGAAAAAACGTTTTTTAGTCCAACAACTGACTTCAATCAGAGAGAAGTTTTACTTCCACCAGGAGGGCTGAAGGATGGAGACGTTGATTTTTCAGGATCTGGACTCCAATCAGACTTTAGTGGAAGATCATTTGTTCTTTGAGGAACACTTTGATGGTTTTGGCATCACTGTGGCCATTCTCTATCTGGTGGTCTGCGTTCTGGGACTCGCCGGGAATTTGCTTGTTATTGTTGCCATTTTGAAACTTGACAAGCTGTCATCCTCCACAACTGTGTACATTTTCAACCTGTCTCTGGCTGATGGACTCTTCATGATTGGACTTCCTTTTATCGCTAGTCAGAACTTCCAGAACCACTGGGTGTTTGGCAACACTGCATGCAAAGCGGTGATGATCCTGGATGGCATCAACCAGTTCACCAGCGTCTTCTGTTTGACGGTGATGAGCATTGACCGCTGCATGGCACTCCTGGAGCCTCTCCGCCTCGCCAGATGGAGAACACCGCGCTGTGCCAAAATCATATCAGGGTTCATGTGGATCTTCTCCTTACTCACCATCCTCCCCATGGCACTTCACTTCTCAGCTGATCGAGGTCTTTGCATCCCTGACTCCATTTCTGACTCCTGGTGGCTCGGAGTCCTTTCCTACACCTTTGTTCTGGGCTTCGCGTTACCCTACACCATCATGCTGTCTTCCTATGCTGCCATGCTAATAACCATGAGGTCCCAGCAGCTTCAGGCCTCTGCTGTAAACCATGAGAGTGCCCGGTTGGAGCAACAGATGACCAAAATGGTGGTGGCTGTGGTGGTCCTGTTTGGGGTGTGCTGGTTGCCCTTTTACACCTTCAACTTTTACTCGCTGTACCACGGCGGCCTGGTGTTGACTTTAGCCAGGGCATTTGAGCTGGTGGTCTTGTTGTCGTACTCGTGGAGCTGCGCCAACCCCATCCTCTATGCTTGCCTCTCCGACTCTTTGAGGAGGCACTTCCGCTCTCTGCTCTGTCCCGTGGCCAAGTCACCTCCCAGCATGCAGTGTAACACTGAACGCTCTGACCTCACTGAAAGTGTGAGGGACATCACAACCCAGGCTTAAACGTGGACCGGCTTTCATTTTTATTTCAGACAGAAAGGATTAAAATTTTAGAAGATGAATTTTTTGTCCACTGTGATGAACTAAAGCAAGGATAGGCAACTCCAGGCCTCAAGGGCTGCAATGTCTGCATGATTTGCAGATATCCAAGCTCTACTCATGACTGTTTACGTGGTTCAGGTGTGTGCAGAAAATTAGAACATGCCAGAGCATGGTATGTTTGAAAACAGGCTTCGAGGCCTGGAGTTGCCTATCTCTGGACAAGAAAACCATCTGGGGCGTTCCCCACCTTTACCCAGCAGTGGCTGGGATAGGCTCCAGCATTCCCATGACCCAATTGTGGGGGTGGGGTGGTTGAACTCTGAATGGAAGATTGCAGGTTTGATTCCTGCTTTGCTCTCCCAAGTGTGGAATTGACCTTGGGCAAGACACTGAACCCAACATTGCCTTAAGTGGTTAAAGTTTGGTGCTGGTTTTCAGCAGCGGAGCCGCCATTAGTGTGTGAATGTGTGCGTGAATGGGACTGTGACTGTAAAGCGCTTTGGACCCTCGAGGAAAGTAGAAAAGCGCTAAACAAGTATAGGTCATTTACCATTTATCATGACCACAATGGGGATTTGTTGGGTTTAGAAAATGGACGGAACGTTTTTTTACTCAGTACACGGTCTTTGGTGTCAAAGACCATCAGAATATTTTCCCTTCGCTCTATAGTATAATTGTAACTGCATATTGTGTTTGATCATTGCTGACATTCACCTGTGTTCTGACATCTGCATGGATTTCATCGGGGACTCTGTAGCTCAACGCTCTGACAGTTCCCTTGGACTTTGTATAAATATAAATGTACAAAGTCCAGAGGAACTGTATATGATTGTATATGTATGTGACATGTTAGAAATCCTTTTCAGTCTCACGCTTTTCCAGCTGATCCCCTGACCTGAACAACTTAACAAAATGACCACTTAATTCAGGGAAGTCACAACTTAACTGTATGAATATTGATTTCTATTTTATTGCATAAATATATTGATCTTTGATCACATGTTCCACCTGTTCTTTATGTACTTTCTCCACAAAGCACTTCATTCTGAAAATTTGGATACTTATAAATAAACTTTTCTGTCAGTACTTTGTCTTTTTGTGTGTACGTTTTTCTGTAACTAAAAGCTGGAATGTATTGGGAGTATTTTGCAGTTGTAAAGAAACAATACTTTACATACTATACTATACAATACTGTACTGCACTATGCTATACTGTACTGTACTATTCTACTCAATACTGTACTGTACTGCATTATAATATTCTATACTGTACCATGCTGTACAAAACTATACTATACTATACTTTACTATACTATACTAATTAATTACAAATCTTTTATGTAGTATATTTTGTAGCGAGAAGTCACAAGGTGTTTCACAATTAAAAAACATAAAGATTAAAACATAACAAAACCATGTAAAACAATCATTTGCCCAAATGAAAACTGTTTTATTTAAAATGCTTAAAGGTAAATAAACATTTTTGAGTTGGCTTTTAAAAGAATTCAGAGAGTCCTGGAACCCAGGGGGAACAGGAGCTTATTCCAGAGTTTAGGAGCAAAAGCCTGGAATGATCTGTCTCTTCTGGTACATAAGCATGTGCGAGGAACCATCAACAGCTTCTAAGCCATAGACCTCAGTGCACAAGTATTAAGTGAAATTTGTGCAACCACATTGCACACAAAAGCCACCGTTTTGAGATCAAAATTTTGTAAATTGCAAACAAAATGTTCAGTTTCAAAAATAAAACTTTCAAAGCTGCAAATGAAATATTAAATGTTTGCTTTCAAAAAAATTTTTTTTTTGCTTTAAAAAGTGACACCCAAGTTTCTAAGGCTGCAGAATCTTTGCAGAGCCATTGTTTTATCTGCATCAGGCAGTTCATCAAAGAGTCCAGCTTGTGTTTCTCAGAGGGCTTAAGAGAGCAGGATAGTTGGATATCTTTAGCAGAGAACTGATAGGAGACATCGCTGAACTCCTGGATGATCTTTCCCAGGGTGATCATGTAGGACTTGACAGGACCCAGAGCAGAACCCCGTCTGCTGACTAGAACATTATGTGCTTAGCCATGACACTGAAACTCTGACCAGATAAGTAAGAAAAAAAACAGTGGAGAAACAAACCTGACAAACCAATCAGATCCCTCAATCTTTTCAATAAGATCTGATGATCAACCCATAGACTGTAGAAACAATGGACGAATGGAGGTGTGACATCACTCATAGAAAATTCCTTACCTCCGGCTGTTGAAAAATCAGGCCAAATTCGTGATCATTGTTTTCTGAAACGGGTTGTGTTGGAAACCAGTCGACAGTGGTTGGTCCGAGTCGCTATAAGTCATAACTGAATCATTATACCTATGGCATCTACTGTTGACAAACAGGAGTGAGCTTATTGTGAGTCCCCCTCCTCTTTCCCCGCTTCTACCTCTTAAACGCAGGTCATTGACTGTAAATAGCTTTCCCTTTATACAGTCAACAACGAGGGCTTGGAAGAATTGTACAGGCCGTTGAGAGAGAACCATTTAAACATTTCAATCTGTGAACAGTAATTTTCCATTTGTTAACCTGTATTCTTATTTATCTCTTGCTAAAAAGGGGGTTGCATGGCGTTGCCACACAAATTTCAAAAACTTATGAACATAGCATGCTTGCAATTCAGCTAAAAAATTACAGTGTGACCGCTGGCCTCTCAAACAGGTTGTTGAATTCAAAAATTATTACAAATCAGATATTGCTAGATTGAAATAAGTGACTGTTAACGCTGGTTATTTTGAACACTCGTCCACATCAACTTTTAACTGCACTTGGTTACAAACTCAACTACTGTATCTTTGTGTCATTCACTCCTGGTTTATCCGCGTTGAGGCTCTTCATCCATGCCGTGGATGAAGTCTGCTGTCATTGGCTACCCAAAATCTGTTAATCAAAAGCTTCAGACGTTCAACGTCAGAATCATATGCTTTTACTGAGGCATCTGATTGGTCAATTTATAACTTGAATAACTTGTGATAAAACAAAATCTTAAAAAAGGATTAGAAAGAAGATGTTAAGAAGAAGGTATCAGAGCAATAATTGTTATTCTCACTAAAAGAATGACTGAGCAATAGCTGTTTATTTCTCAATAGAAGTCCATGGAATTTTGACTTCTTGGAACCAGTGGACACTTCCTATTTGGGAACACTGGGGGGTAGAGCTGTCCATTGTTTATATTCGGTCTATGGGTGTACACCGGTGTAAACACGGAAGTGGAATATGGTAGTGTGATCCGGAGGTAAGAATGCCAACATTGTGGAGGCCCCAGTACAGTACAGTAGCCAGCATAATCTGAGACAGCGATGGCAGCAGTAAGGTCGTACTGCGGCAAGCTTCCTAAAGAAGAATCAGGCAAAGACATCTTGCACGTTTCCCATACCGCAGGTCCGGGCCAGTAAACCCCAAGTGTAAGGCTTGTCTGCACTTTACCTGGAGTCCAGCCCTAAGAACTCATCCTGTCAGGAGTCAACGCTCTGTCTCCCCCTATGGTCAATGGCGGGAGCCGTCTCCAGAGTACTGACAGCATTTCGACTCCCACCTTCCCCAGCGCATAGATCCTGGATATTGCACACCTGACTCTAGTCACCTGATCGGCCACAGGACACATAAGCACCGCTCAGGGCTTCTCTCAGTGCAAAGTATTGTTTGTGCCTTTCTGTCTACATACCAAGCATTGCTTTTGGATCTGATCTTCTGTGGGCCAGACCCTGCTCCGTCTCTGCCTCTTTGCCACCTTCCCTGACTCTTGCTTGAATTCTGACCCTGATGTAGTTTTATGGACTTCTAGTCTGATGAGCTTTTGCTCCTGTTCATCCATTAAACCTGCTGCATTTGGAACCAGCCTCCTGCCTGTTTTATGACATTTCCTCTGCTTTCTCATTTTTCCTGGAGGTTCAGACAGTAACAGAACGTCTGATAACCCAGGCGTGCTAACAAATAATGGAGGAAATGTTTGTCTGTAGTCATAAAATGTCTCAAAGAAGAACTCTATTTGCTCTTTGATTTGAAGGAGGATGTAAACCCGTACAGCAGCAACATATCTATTTGTTAATTAGGCTGATGTAAAAACAATGACTGTTAATCTTGCCAAACGCAAGTGCCAATCACCTATACTATACTGTACTTTACTTTAGGTGAGTCCTGATCAAATCAAACCAAACTTTATTTAGAAAGTGCCTTTAATACAACAGTAACACAAAGAGCTTTACAGAATTGATAAAAGTGTTGAGATCCTGCAGCAGACCTCATGGAAGTCCACAGCAGATCTTTTTTTTAACAGATGTAGCAGATGCAGCCATTCTCTGAAAACCAGTGTTTTTTAGTGCAGCAGTGAAGATCTCAGTCTGGAACTGAAAAAGGGGCTAAGTCAATTTATTTCATGTTTTTTTCTTCACCTCTTCTGCAAGATGAAATCCCCTGTGAGGCTTTCCACAGCTCTCTGCTCAGATCTATGGTGCAGAGGACACTCTGAACTGGAAATGTCAAGAATACTTGAGCTCGGGAACAAAGTTCTTCACGCAGGAAAAAGGCCAACGAGAGAACTGGTCTTCAGTGGTTTCGGTTAGCCCTTTTCTGTTTCACCTAAAAATGTGAGTTTGATGTAAGTGTTTGCAGCTCTTCTTTGGCTTAAACAGATTTTCAGCTGACTGGATCTTGACAAGTTACATTGGAATAATAAATAAACATGGTTTTTATTGATTGCAGCCTGCAGGCACAATCAAGTGGAGGCAGGTCCAACGTGAGGAGGTCATTGACTGCCTCGTGACGCCTCTAAATGCGGAGGTGGTGGCAGTCGAGGGTATGAAGTTCAGGGAGAAAGAGCTGTGAGTAAAAGTCAAATGTTGTTTCTGCCCTTCCATTTATCTGGAAAAGTAAACAGTCATTGTCCTCTGAGATTAAAAAAAAAAAAAGTTTCCTGATTTTTGTTTCTTTGCTCGGTAGATGAGAAGGTTCTCATCATTCAGAAAATATCCTCTCAGTGAAGCACAGGGTTTGACTCTTTAAATCTTTATTGTGGTTCTGGTTGGATCCATCTTCTTGCAGTGTTCAGTAACCTAGGTCTGGAGAGTTGCTCATTTCTGTTAGAAAATGCCTGAAGCCTTCACTGCTGAAAACACTTGAGTCTGACTTTAGGTGGTGACATTTACTGCCAAGCTTCTTAAAACAGTAAGATGCAGCAGAACCTGCATTTAACTAAAGAACCAACATCGATGCATGCTCTGCTTTTTGTTGGTGAAGAGGCTAACATGTGTGATGCAGCCTGGATTGCAGCATTCTGTGTAGGATCAGGATTTCGTGGAGTGAGCTTCCTGTCAGCCGATCTGGGCAGAAGGTCATGAATTATTCAGATTTAATAGAAAAAGCTTTTGAAACAGCCGGCTAGAAAACAGAAAGGCTCTGGGAAGTGGGAACTAAAGAGCGTCACAAAACTTAAGTTCTGTTGAAATCTTCTAAGCAAATAACAGCATCAGTGCCTGCAGCAGTTTGCAGCTCTAACTCGCTTATCTGACAAATAAAAGCGGGAAAGTCTTTGGAAATCACAGCAAAATAAAAAACAGTCAGAATTCATATGCCTAAATTCAGAGAAATGCAACACTTGATATGAAACCACATTTCAGTCCAAGGAAATGAGTAGCAGAAAGAGGCTTCTACTATTAAGTCTCATAAAATCCCAGTAAAAGTTGGACACATTTTGTACAGACCACACCCCATTTGTGGGCAGGACTGTCAAACCCACCATGAAGAAACATAAACATGATTAAATATTGGCACGATAAGGTAAAGGTTACTGGACCTGAGTTTGAACAAGTGCCAAGAGTACAGAGCCACAGTACCCCCTCCCTCCGGCAGCCTGCTTAGCCATTCGTCCCACTGACATTGAAAATCTCATTGTGTCAGAGACATTCCCAGACCTTCTGCATGTACAGCAGATAAGTTATGTGTCCTTTTTAATCTCCTCTCTAAAGTTCTCCAAAAGGGTTGTGCCTCTGGCCTTTTCTGTCACTCTGGAAGTAAGCACACGCTTGTTGTTTAACAGTGTTGTTGATGGTCTTTTGTCGTTAAAGATATGTCTGATCATGTCAGTCCAAAACATCCGACGTTGATCATGGAGGAAGTTGCATCCATTACCTTTTTTCTTGAGACTCTGTCTTTCCGATGCACTTTATTACAGATCTCCCGTCGTCTGATGGTAGAACCATCACTCTGACTGTTGTGGACAGATGACAGAGGTTCTTATGGCGCACGGTTCTAGACTGCATGGTGTCCCTGTTGACACTGTCTCAAACAGAGGGACCCAATTTGTTGCAAAGTTTTGTGCTGAGTTTTGTTTTTTGTTGGGGATCTCAGTGAGCTTGTCTTCTAGTTTTATTCTCAGTCTAACAGAGTGTTGGACTGATCTGGCTTCCAGTTGGGCTCTCGGGATCCGGCGTTCAGTGATTCTGTGTGGGTTGAATTTGTTTCTCATTTCTCGTCTTCTGGTTTTGTTTGGTTCCTTGGATGAGGAGGTTTCAAATCCTTCTGCCCATGCTTCTGTTTCACTGCATGTCTTCTTGATCTTCACTGGATGTTTGGATGCAGTTTTGTTGCTGATGAAAACCAAAACTCCCTTTTAGATCTTTGCAGAGTCCATGTGAAGCCACACTAAGGTCAACTTTACAAACTGCAAGACAGTTCGGTACAGGTACTGCTACACCTGGAGAAATTCAGACAGACAATGTGCTTCAGACCTGGAAACTTTCCTTCACTGGATCAAAGCAGGTTTGTGTTCACCAGCAGACTCTCCTGATCCACACTCACTAAGACCAGATGCAAACTCCAAGAGAAGTTCCTCAATAAAAGAATAATGAGAGGATGTTTGGGGGTTTTTTATGATAAAATTAGAACATCAGAGAATTCAATTAAGGAATCATCATGCACCTGAGTTTCCTGACTAGTTCATTTAGTTCGGTTTCTCCTGTTGGTTGATGTCCTCCATCAATCTATGACCAATCTGCTGATTCATCTCAATCTCACAGTGAGGATGGGTCACACGATTTCTCTGTGTGGTCCTGTGATGGACCACTGAGTGAGAGCTGGACGGGTTAAACCATAAACGGATTTAAAGGGTCAGTTTGACAGTAAACTGCTGCGTTTCCTTGTTCACTGGACCGTTCGAGCACTTGTAATGGTCAAAGATCTGTAGCACTTCCTGCATTATAGGAGGAAGAGTCCCCTTTAAACAAACCAAAGAGCGAAGAAATTCCATGAAACCACAGACAGACCCCTCCGCCCCCCATTCTGAGTTTCAATATTGTTCACCTCTTGAGACATCCCTTCAGGAGTTACCACAGCTTTCAGCATTTACACCGGATGCCCTTCCTGACACAACCCTGTATTTTATCCGGGCTGGGGACCAGCACAGGGAGACCCAGACTCAGGCCCGCTGTGGCTACATAGTTTAGGCATCAGTGTGAAGCGTCTTACCAAAGGACCCACAGTGATGAAACCCTGATTTTCTGTCCTGCACACAGCCAACGAGCCATCCAGCCGCTCATTTGAGTAATATCACTTATTGTGTTCTTAAGAATGCTTTAGAAACTCTGATTTGTCTGCATTGTCTGTGTTTTTTTTTTTTTTTTGGTTTGTGCTGAGATAATTATAGATGACATGAATCCATAAAGCAGGCTTTACTTTGCTCCTGGTTCTGGTTCTGCTTGAGCTTTGCTGATTTTGCTGAGTCATGTCAATTTAACTTTGAGTTCCTGCAAAAAATTTACCCACAGCTCAATTTTTGGGATTAAACTGGATGTTTGGGTTTTTCAAAATCTGAGAGGGAAAGTGACTGAAGTACTTTTCCACATTAAACATTCATTGGGGGGTGGGGGTATCTTTATGTCGGAGGGAAACGTCGGTTTTATCAACAGATTTGGAAAAAGAATAAAGATTGGATCTTTGGCTGAGAGCTACATGTTTTCCCAGATGAGGAGTGAAATATATTTTAGGAGGAAATTAAATATTTATTTGTAAATACATCAATGAAAGGGATGTTTCTTATAGAACAGCATCTGAATGAAAACTATTCATCATCTACAAAAGAAGAACATTGATATTTGTTGACATTTTCCTCTGTTTGTTTGTTTTTTTATACCATTTTAGCAGCTCTTTTGTTAAAGTGGATGATTTTAATGTAAAGGATGTGCTTTGCTCAGCCAGAAAAATTCTGAGGTCTGATTTCTCTATTACCATCATTTTTCTTCTGTTTTTTGTCTCCATCCTCTCGGCAGAGCAACTATTTTCAATGTTTTTAACCGGGAATAATAATTTTCCACTCCTTTCTGCATCGCACGCTCATCCGTCTGAATAAAGACGGCGTTCCCGCCAGATTCCCACTGGAAAGTACGCAGAGGAACAAATGAGGCTTATCACTGAGCTGTTTTTAGGTGCTGGGGGGCCAAAGATGGATCCACTCCCACAGTGATAAGACAAGTGGCGCATCAGAAAATATTTCAAATAATGAAGAAAAAAATAGCTGAAAGGTCATTGAGGATTCAAGTGAACTTCTCAGAAGAGCTGGGAAAGCCTCACCAGATGGAGCACGACTGGATAGAGGAGATGAAGGGCAGTTCTGCTGAACATGAGGACGATGTTAGAGCAGCAGCAGAGAAAGAACAGAAGTCTAAGCAGGAGAGAAGAATCAGCATCCAAACCCTAATCTGATTAACAAAGCAGGACTCATCACAAACATCCACTTAAACAGCCAATAATTTAATCTGTATTCCTAATCCAAAGTGAAGGCAGAAACTGCTCAGAATCAAAGAAGTAAACTAGAAAATAATGAAAATCCTCTCCCAAGAGGGGCCGATGACACTGATCACCTTAACCAGAACCAGCTGAGGAGGAGGAGCCACACATCGTTCATACTTCCACATGCGTGGAGTGAAGTCGGTTTGTTCCACACATGATTCAGCAAAAAGCAGACCAGCTCCCATCCCTCAGCCTGTCTGAGAAACTTTTGTGTTAATCTCCATTTATAAAGGTAGTTTAATGAAGGTATCCATCATCCTCTGATTACCTGGATCCCATTAAAAAAATTAAGGGGAAAGGGGGCGGGGACAAACTGAACCAGTCAAAGGTGACTTGTCTTAATCCTCCAGAAACCTCTGAGGAGAACCAAAGAAAAAAACCTCCTTTAAGAGTTTACGTTGGCCTTTTCCTCCGGTTCTCAAGACCTTCTCCTTCAGTTCTGCTGTTCTTTGACTTTTCCTCTGAACGTCTCACTAAAACTGCCTTTGGGTTCATTTTGAGAGGAGCAGGCATGTGATTCAGTCAAAGCTACTTAGATGTGCTAAGCTCCATCACAGTTTTTCTGGGACTTTTATCTAACAATCCTGCAAAGACAGAAGAAAAGGATGTGAGGATAAACCCATGGTTGATGTCAGGAGTATCTGCCTCCATCTTTCTCCTTCTGATGGTTCCTCCTCTCTTTGTTCTCCTTTGAGGAGCGGCTGGCATCTTCTGCTGGTCCTCAAAGTCTCAGCCTCCCTTCATGGTGTTCATGTGAAGGAAGACGTCTGCTCTGGTTCATTTCAAACATCAACGTCAGTCACATTCAGCTCCAGTTCAGAGTCCTGCTTTAAACTTCTGATGGAGAATCTGTTTAAAGAAGACTTTCACAAGAATCTGACCTGTTGGCAAATAAAAATTGAGAAAAGTTCAACTGAATTTAAACTTTTTTTTGCATTTAGGAGGCTGTAAATCTGCTTACACTGAATGATTCTTGGTGTAATTATGCTGCAGAAACCTGAATTTTTTAAGCAACACAACTATTTTCCACCCTTTTTTCCAGGCTTCTTTACTAATAATGGAAATATGAAAATGTCCATCATGATTCCAGCCTGTTTAACCTCTGACCCCCCCTGTCCTGAAATGGACAGACAGCTGAAACTTCCTGAGCAGCTGAAAAAACCCAGAAGCATTTGTGGAGGAACGATGGAGATCCAGACTTTCTGTTTCAGTTGTTTTAACGCAGAGCCGCTTCCATTTATCACACAGACTCTTGAATGCGGAGAACACTTCAGCATGATGATGTGCTCTCCTGTGGTGCTGGCTGTGTCTCGCTGCAGCGACACTCTGTCACTTAGAGTCATGCTCGTCATCAGCTCCTTGTGTCACATCTCATGCTCCTGCTTCTTTGGAAAGGCTCTGCAGAGGATGGAGAATCTCGCTTTTCCTTCTCCAGAGTCTCTGGTGCAGCCGGCGTTTGTCATGAAACGTAAAACTGAGCAGGAAGAGGCTCCATGATGGCTCCTGACAAGATGACAGCAAGGAGCTGCAGATGGACATGAAAGCCCTTCCAGTCCTGACTCACAAAGACCTGCTGTGAATCGAAGCAGACAGAACGATCCCCATCACTGCCTGATCTTCACACAGCCCAGCAGCTTCACATGAACATCATGGCTTTGGCATGAACCCTGTGGACGTCTGATCTGCAGCGAGCTCCTTTCTGTTTGATCTTCAGGCCTTATCAGGGACGGACTTCAAACTGCTTCAAACATGTTGACTGGAGTACATGTGAGAGTTTAAGGCCAACATGTTGACAAAGCCGGGTTTGTAATCAGGAAGTTGCTTCAACCTTTGATGTACATCAAGAAAACATTCAGGATGTGTCAGGCTTTCAGTCTGTGGACAGGAACAAAAGTTTTCCAGTGAGCAGGAAGAGACTTTCCCGCCAACAACACGAAAAGATCACTTCTGCCACTTTCAGATATCTGAAGAAAGATTTCTTCCTTCATTTTACATAGACTAGATGAAATGACCCGAGACTTTTGGCTTTAGAACTAGGTAAATTTCCAGTTTAAATGTTAGTTTTCTGGCTGACATGTTGTCTGCTGTGGGTTTTGCATTTTTATCATCAGCTCCTCTCTTGGCTGCAGTTGCTGACCTGTTTGTCTACTATCACCTTTTCCATTGTTTTTCTGTTACACCCCTAACAGAGCCTGGTTTCGTGGGCTTTAGTTTACAGATGATGCTGTAATGACATCACAACGGTAGTGGTGGTGTGTGTGTGTGGGGGGGGGGGGGGGGTCTGCCTTCAGTTTCAATAAAACTCCATGTTAAAAAAAAAAGTCTGTTTTGAAGCTTAGAAAAACCTTGAAGGACCCCATGAGTGAGGTGGTGGTGGTGAGTTTAATCAGATGATTCAGCTTCAGGAGGAGCTGAATCATCTCCTCACACCTCGACTGTCAGTGGAGGCAGCATGAAACACTACTGCTGCAGTTCCCACGCTTGGAGGGGCCTCGGGTCTGGGGGGTTCATGAGCATGGACGATCATCTGAGCGTTATGAACCACTGACTGCAGCTCAAAACAGTGTATTTAATGATGCAGTGCTGGTCTGACACCTCACCCCCCCCCCCCCCCTCAAGAGCACTGAAACGCTGCTTGAATCCAGATGTCAGTCTGCAGCTTCACAAAGACTTCCAATCACTCCGGAAGAATCTAGCGAATCCAAACGTCTGAGGGAACGCTGTCCGACACGAAACGGTTTTGCAGCTTCCTGCTCTTTACATCACATTACATATTTCACTTCACTTCACTTCACTTTGCAACTCACACTCTGTGTAGTTTCTTTTCATGGTAGAAACCAAAGCAGCTGTTTGATCTGAAACCAAATCAGGAGGAGGACTCAAAAACAGAGACCGTGAATTCCACATTCCTGCTCTGCTCCACCGTGGAGCAGATCTTCTCATAATAACCTTATTCCACGGTTATCTTTAAGTGACATTTTTCTCATTTTAAAGCCAGTTCTGCTGCATGCTGAGTGTTAGAACCTCGATGACAAATGTTTGTGATCATGTCACTCCAGTTTTCTTCCACTTTAATTTTAATTCCTTGTCTGAGATTGTCGGTTCCATTCAGGGATTAGAACAGTGTTGACAGGTTAGTGTTGGGATAACAATCTGGGTTTAGAATGTAGAATTTTGTTGGATTCATGAGTTCTAAATGATTCAAACTCAGACATTCCCATCCTGCTGTGAAAAGTTAGTGAAAAAGCAGCAAAGGAGGTGGATCAGAGAATAGTTTAGGGATTAGAGCTTTAAGGTCCAAGTACAGGTTCGGTTCAAGTCCAGGTCAAGGTCCACGTTCGCGTCCAAGTCCAAGTTAGCACCCAGGTCCAGGTCAGTCTTCTCATTATTTTCAATGTAATGTTATGCAATGTAATGTTAATGTTCAGGTGAGCTTAACGGTAAAGACAGGAGGGCAGGTGAATTGAGCGGCAAAGTGCCAGTTTCCGTGACAACACTAATCAACAGCGGACAAGTTCAAGTAAATTGGTGGTGGGGTGTCCAGAGTTTCTCCTTCAGGATCTCCTGCACGGCCGGCCCTGGTCTCCTGGGACCATCATCTGCCTCCATCAGTCTGTTCACAAATGCGCTCTTCCTCAGAGGCAAAAGCAGCATTTTCCCATGGTGCTCTCCTCTGAGAGGTCACCGGCTCAGAGCGCCTTGCGCGTATAAAGATAGGCTTCTTCATCTTCCAGATCCAGATTGGATGAAGAGAGGTGGGGAGAGGACTCTGCAGGGGAAGGGTCTGGGATAACTTCCATAATGGTCTGGAGAAGATTGAAGACTTGCTGAAGTACCGGAGGTTCCGTTGCTAGACGCAGCTCGGTGGAACCGCAGAACCGTTCCCGTTTCGTGTCTGGATTCTGGAAACGCTCGTGACTTAAAACAGCGACGCACGAGCGCTGACGCCTTCAGCTTTTTATTCATCAGCCGTTCCCGCCACTGGCGCGCCCCCTCCGCCCCCCTCCCTCCTTGGCGCAGCGCGAGTCCTGCAGCTCCGCTTGACTCGTCGCGGGCGCACGCGGAGAGCAAGGCGCCTCCGTTCCCTCGCGCCGCTCCAGTTTCTTCTTGGAGACGGAATGAGCTGAGAGACGGTCACGGGCGGCTGCACGCGGCACTGCGCATCTCCGCGAGGCGGCAGGTGGATGGAGCTGTCCGGCTCTGCGCCGCTCGAGGGGGGGGACTTCTCCACGGGGGTGCCGCAACAGGATCCACGTAAGTAACGATGAGCCAGACAGAGATGGAGAGGGTCTCAGTCTGCCTACTGCCTACTCCGACTGGAATTGGTTCTTTGAATCTGGTTCAAAACTTAGAATCTTCGCGTTTGCGCAGAACTTTACTGCAGAATTCAGATCCAAAGAGAGAGAAGAACTCAGAACATTAGAAAACCAGAACATCTGTTTCTGTCTGTTGCTGTGGACCCCCTCCCCCTGTTAACTTCCAAGCTGACACGCGGCTGCTCCTCCCGCAGCAAAAACGTGTTTTGTTTGTTTTTGTCTTTTAGAAGATAAGTTAATTAACACACACACACACACACCCGAACCCACACACAAACTCTTTGCTTTATTTTTATCTGGCACACCGACAGTGCCCCCCAACCCTTCCCAAGTAGCGGTGACCCTAAAGCCGCACGTGGCTGCTGTCTGCTGATAATTGACCCCTCTGTCGTGACCCCTCTCTGCTTGTCCCAGATTGATAGAATAAACATTTGTCTTTGATGCTCTCATTGTCCTGCTCAGGTGTACCTTTGTGAGATCACAGAGCATGCTGGTAAAATTGGATGGGGGCGGTCATCTGAGATGTAGCTGTGACCTCACCTGCCTCTTGGATGTTTAAGGAAGTCCTGGACTCTAAAGATGTTTTTTTTTTCCCTCTTGTTCTCTGTTCTGCAGGGATGTGAGGTTGTGGCTCCATGTTCATGAAGGTCTTTATTGTTGCACGCCAAAGACACCCCCTCCCTCTGAGTTCTTCAATCTAACCTCTTCTTCTGGATAAAAAAAAAAAAAAAAAAAAAATCTAATCACCCTCCAGTCCAAACAGTCCTGCTGAGACCCGCAGATCCTTTGGATCGCTGAACCTCAGAGTTATGGACTTCGATCAGTGGTCCGTCCTCCCGCCCTCCCCCAACCTCTCCATCCCAGAGGCCCTCTTTTACGATTCGGACTTCCCAGACAATCAGTCGGACCTGGCCTTCAACATCTCCAACAGCAGCGGCCATCAGCAGGACAAAACCAGCTCGGTGGTCATCACCTTCATCTCCTTCCTGGTGTGTGCGGTGGGACTGTGCGGCAACACTCTGGTGATCTACGTCATCCTCCGCTACGCCAAAATGAAGACTGTCACCAACATCTACATCCTGAACCTGGCGGTGGCCGACGTGCTGTGTATGATGAGCCTGCCGTTCATCGCCCTGCAGCTGGTGCTGGTCCGCTGGCCCTTTGGAGAAGTTCTGTGCAAGATCATCATGACTGTGGGTGTGTGCAGCAGCAGAACGCTTCTGGTTCCCGTCTGAGAAGTTTTATAGATAAACCAACAACAGAAAGCCTGGAGGATTCCATGGATGTTTCTGGAAAACCTCCTGAAAATAAACATCAGATTTACTGACGTCTGATTCCGTTTAGTTTATTGTTCAGTTCAATGGAAGTTCAATCAGAAATGTTCCAAAACAGATTATTTGGGTGAAATAGTTGGTGTTTCCAGATGACGTGTTTTATTCACCACAGAACTTCATGAAATGTCTTTAAAAGAAGAACAATCAGCTGATGTGAAGCAGCAGCTCATCTTCAGTCCGGTTTATTAACATCAGTTCACATTTAAAATAGGAACTCAAACTGGGAAATGTTATATTTTTATAAATACAAGTAATAATAAGAAATACTTGATTGTTTTAATCCAGTTCAGTCCAGAAGATCCAAAAATCCAGATGATTTTCAAAGTAGTCTTTCTCAGTGACCAACGTTAGAGCTATGAGTGTAACAACACCCACCCCCCGTTTCTCTAAGGCAGGTGACTGAGGTAAACTCTCAAACAGAACAGGGGGGAACCTGCAGCAAAACCAGGCTTGGAGAGTTCTGAAAGTCGTGGACAGAGATGTTAAGGTCCAGGGGTGTGTGTGGGTAAACAGTTGATGGTCTGTTTACTCAAGCCTTTGGTCTAGAGTTGCTCCGCCTCCTGGCTGTCACCGGATCTCCCAGCTGTGTGGGCCTGATAACAGAACCCTCCAGTTGATGGGTCCGGATAAACATTGGATGTGTCCAAAATTTCAGATATTAGAGGGATTTGGAGGAGTAACTGAACATCTGAGCAAGAAGGAGAAAGTCGCTATAAACTGGCAGACCTTACCTATGCTAAAGAGAAACTGAGGCTGTGTCCGAATTCTGTCACTACGCACTACTTTGTGTGATCTATAGGGTGTTCCCCGAATCTACCACTCAAAATCCAGTGCCCTAGAAATATCCCCAAAGTCTTTGCGAAAACCAACCAGCAAAGATGCTCACTAGATTGGCTAAAATAGACCAGAACGCTTTGCGTTTGAATGATTTGTTATTTGAAAAAAAACTGTCTGTAAATTTATTTACAGATTTAGAGTGAATTCAGACACAGGGTTAGAGCAGAACTGGTTCCAAACAGAGTCCAACGAGAGAAAACCTTTCATTCTGTTCAGCCAGACTCTGCTGTGGGAAAACGGGATCAGACATTTTACTAACACACGTCATTCAAATCGGTGACATCCGTCCTCCGAATCAGATTCATGATGTAACTGATGCAGAGCTGGAGGCAAGTTAGGAACAAGCTGGACGTAATGTCTGGATAATAGATCTGTCCAAAATGAGCACCACGAGAATTCAGACACCAAAGAGCCCTGAAGATCAGATAAACCAGATTAATTCCCACTAAATTTCAGGTGAAGATGTTTATAAGGATGAACTGTTGAAAGTTACAGCTCTGAAACTACACCAGCACATTCATCCAAATCAGGAATTCCCTTTTACTGTCCATTTATCTGTTTGATCAGAAAAGCTCTATTCAGACGTCCCAGGATTGAAAGAATCAAAAGAAAAGGTTCCGAAAAGTTTCAGAAATTTCTTCAAAGCTGAATTACGTAGGAGATAATCAGAGAAATGCAACTAAGTTTGTTCTTGATTAAAAAGCATGAAATGATAAGGCGGCGTTGACTGTTCTTTTTTTTTTTTTAGACTCTCTCAATCAGTTCACCAGCATCTTCTCTCTCATGGTGATGAGCATCGATCGGTACCTGGCTGTGGTCCATCCCATCAGGTCCACCAAATGGAGGAAGCCCCGCATGGCCAAACTGACCAACCTGACTGTGTGGGTGGTCTCACTCATGGTCATCCTGCCAACCATGATCTTCAGTGGCCTCAATAAGGTTCCGGTGTGTGGCATTGTGTGGCCAGAGCCTCAGGATGTCTACTACAACGCCTTCATCTTCTACACCTTCTTCATCGGGTTCTTTTTCCCGCTAGTGGTCATCTGCATGTGCTACCTGCTCATAATCGTGAAGGTGAGATCCACGGCTGGAGAAGCTGCTCCTTGAGACCTCAAGAGGTTGAACATTTGGTTGGTTTGGTTGAACTGATCACTGAACCAGTTACCAAACCAACAAAAACACCAGCAGCAGAGAGAAAAGACCAAAATTATGCTTGTAGCTTGTGGAGTTCAAAAGTCTTCACAGAGTTCAACCAGCAGCTTCCAAGACCTTATGTTTTGACCTTATGTAGCATAGCCCATTTGACCTGGTTCATTCTGTCTCATTCTGAATGAGATCAGTTGAAGAAGAAGTATAAGTCGTGTTGTGTAACTGCATGAGTTGAATGGTTGGATGTGTTGTGTGGCTGAATTTGTTGTTTGGTTGGCTGGATGCATTGTTTGGTTAAAATGGGTTGTGTTGGTTGGTTGGATGTGTTGTTGGATGTACTGTTTGGTTTGATGCTCTGTTTGGTTTGTTGTGTTATTGGTTGGATGTGTTGGGTTGGTTGATTGGTTGGATGTGTTGTGCTG
>BSAI01000012.1:22643490-22688367 GCA_036245035.1 Adrianichthys oophorus | reverse complement strand
TGGTTGGATGTTCTTGTTCGTTAGATGTGTTGTGTGGTTGGTTGGATACACTGTTTGGTTGGATGTAAACCGTTTTATGTCTTGTCATTTCTAAACTTCATCTCATTAGAAATGTTTCCCAAACATCGGATTTTCTGCTCTGTTTGTTACCATTCCTCCTCTTTCCAGGTGAAGTCCTCGGGAATGCGCGTGTCTTCCAGCAAACGCAAACGCTCTGAGCGTAAGGTGACCCGGATGGTGTCCATTGTGGTGGCGGTCTTCGTCCTGTGCTGGCTGCCATTCTACATATTCAATGTCACCTCTGTCACCAGCTCCATCACGCCGTCCTCTGCTATGAAGAGCACCTTCTACTTCGTGATCGTGCTGGGCTACGCCAACAGCTGCGCCAACCCCGTCCTCTACGCCTTCCTATCAGACAACTTCAGGAAGAGCTTCCAGAATGTTCTGTGCCTGAAAAAGGGGGTGGGTCTGGATGAGATGGAGCGCAGCGACAGCAGGGCGGACCGGAGCAGGATGGTCAATGAAGCTGCGCTTATCAACGCTAACCTTGAGACCCACAACGCCGCCCTTCTGAACGGCGAGCTGCAGACCAGCATCTGAGGGAGGGGTGGAGATGTCCAGGCATGTGACGCCCCCACTCAAACACATGAGGGGGTGTTGCAGGACTCACGGACACAAGAGCAAAGGCCAAAAGAAATGAAAAGACTTCAAAGGTCTCTGGAGGTTAAAGTTCAGTTTTCAGCCTCAATCAAGTTCATGAAGCTGAAAACTCTTTGTTCCTACAAGTTTCCATTCATGAAACCTTCAGAAGAAAGACATTGTTGTTTGAAAGATTAAAGATCAAGAAGCAAATGGATGAACAGATGACTGAAATATTAGAAACAGACTCAGAACCACCCAACGGGTTCCTGCAGAAGAAACCAAACACCTCCCAGAATTTAAGGTTTCTCCGAGAGTTTATATCTGCTGAGGAGTTCAGGATGTGAAGGACCTCCTTCTGCTTTGCAGAGCAACGGGAGGCTTTTCCATCTTCATGGATTATTGTTGGAGGATGAGAAAGTCTTTCTGCAGTCATTCATACGTCAAACATGAAGATAGGACACTGATTTAGTTCTACCTGGAAGGACAGAACAAATCCAGAATGAAGCCACCTTTTGTTCCATCTGTTCCACCAGGATCGTTACTCTTAGTGCCGATGCAAAGAAACACATTTATGAAGATTCAGATTTCCAGCCTGGACTTTAATCTGAGACTTTGTTTTTTTTCGTAAAAAATTCCTCAAAGGTGAAAAACCGCTGGAGGTTGACGACATTTTAAAGATTTTCTTCCTAGCAGCAGAGACTCCTGAGTGTGGAACCAACTGGAACTTCTCCCATCATCTGTCAAAGATCGGAGACGGAGAACGGACAGGAAATCAGCAGAGACTTTTGCTCTGAAACATGTTCAGATTCTCAAGAGTAACTGTGAGGTTCTGTATGTGTAGTGGGGGTCATCTCCCACTGTGAGGTCTGACACTTCCAGGACTTTCTGAAATTAAATCAAGAACTGTCGAGCTGGGATGGGAGACTCATCAACTGAGTGATGGAGACGCTTGTTTTGTGCTTAAAACATCAAGGCTCCCCCACCAAGACAATACTGAGCTCTTCAGGCCAACGAGACCCCCACCAGGAAGACGCTGATCTCCTCAGGTTGTGGAGATGCTCTGCTTGCAGGTCACAGCTGACAGTTCAGGGTGTTGGTTTTCTTGCAGCTGAACAAAGGTTTGTTTCTAAGCTGAAAGAGTTTTTGTTATCAACATCACTGTTTGAATGATGGACCAGAAAATCAGTTCACTGTGAGCTGAAGAACATTTAATCTGATGTCCTCTGAGGGTTGGTCTGCTCCTCAATGGTATTGATCACAGGTTTGGGGGTTTATGATCAAGGCTAATCTTAACTCCCATTTTGGTTGAATACTTAGAGCAGATGTGAAATTAGTTAGTGAATCTGTCTCTGGCAACCCATCAGGCTGTTTCTCATCCGAGCGTGCTCCCCTTGTCAGGGAGATCAGACATCAGATGAACTCTACCGTTCTGTTGAAGCTTGGAGAGCTGGAAAGATCCTGCTTGTCTGGAGGACAGTTTGGTGAAATGCAGAAATGTTTGTGTGGACTCAGTTGAGGCTCAGTGAGAACAGATGGTACTAACTGTCTGTCAGGTCCCTGCAGTGATGACGTTTCTTTAAAGCTTACAGAAATCTCCAGTGTTTCTCTGACTGTCCATCAACCACAGATTTTTAATCTGACAGTCAACAGATTCAATCAAAAATCAATGATGTGCTCAATAATCTTGGTCCAGGGGAAATCCTCGGTTCTGGAAGGGTTTACTTCCAACAATATTCCCAAGTCTGCAGAGGTTGAAGCTAAAAAACAGCGTGTAGTTAAGATAGCCAGGTCTCAACACAGTCAAGATGAAGACAGACTTAGCTGAAGAGGGTTCAGACCATGGATGGTCCACAGAAATGAGGTCTGGATTCTGTGGTCCACAGAGATGTTTGTAGTTTCCAATGAAGAACAGCAGTGACCAGCCTCAGCAGAAGCTTTAATCATTATGCTACGTTCACACTGGGCATGTGTGGCGCAAACACAGGTTATTACACGCACGTTTAGCATATGGTGTTGACACTGGACTGTAGCTACCCAATATTAGTGCATGTACTCACAGTTGGAAGAGGTTTGGTGTGAAATGTCAAAGTGGTGCAAATTCTGCAAGTCTTGCTCCAGACTATTTCTTTCACCGCTCTATTCTGATATAAGAAAGACTTGAAGTCATAGAATTACAGCTGGGAACAAACTGCAATTATGAATTTGTCCTTCATGATCAATGTTCAAATGGTTGGTACTTCTGTAAATTGAAAGTGAAGCCATTCATACGGCACTACCATATTTGAGTCCCTGATTGGTCAAAGTTCAGCTGGTTAACTTTTAACACATTTTCAGTGACTGCA
The DNA here is from genome assembly GCA_036245035.1 of Adrianichthys oophorus. Lineage (NCBI taxonomy): Eukaryota > Metazoa > Chordata > Actinopteri > Beloniformes > Adrianichthyidae > Adrianichthys > Adrianichthys oophorus. The sequence goes on along the minus strand of BSAI01000012.1, from coordinate 22,685,383 downwards.
TGTTTTGCACGTAGAGCCCAAAAAGGACTAAAACACTTGCGTAACAATGCATGAATGCGGAAGCCTGGAATGCATGTTTACATCAACTTTTCAATGGAAGTAGTCGCTTGAACGTGTGTTTCTGAGGTTGGTGTGAACGCAACATTAGACTTTATTTCTGGATTCTACATGTTGTCATGATTCATTGTAGGGCAGCTTTTTGAACTTTAATTATCTTTATTTTTTTTCTCTCCCTGATATATATTTTTAAATCCAGTTCATTTATGCAATGCGTTCCAAAATCTTTTTGCAAAGAACATTTTTCTAAATCCTCAATGCAAATGACAGTCAGCATACTTTTAAAGTCACTAACTATTAGAGTATGTATGAAATGTTATTGAACAAACATCCTAAAGATAACTAAAGATAAGGATAACCTAAAGATAAGGTGTTTTTTTTAATTCAAAAACAAAAACCTTAAAATGGACTGTTCCACATTATTACACACAACAGAGTTCCACATTTGATATATTTTAAAGAGCTGAAAATGGTAATTTGTTGAATTGCTGCATTATCAGGTCATATTTACTTGAATCAAAAGCAAGTCCAATCAGAAACATCTTAACAGGTCAAGTTACATTAGAACATATGTCCCTTATGTTGTAGCAGCTTCACAATTCTTACATTCATTGAACTGCAGGATGTCAGAATAGCCTCCCAGAGCTGCTGTTTGGATGTGAACTTCCTCCCACCCTCAGATATTTTGCTTGAGGATGCTCCAATGGTTCTCAAAGGGCTGATGTCAGGGCAGGATGAGGGCCACATCATCATTTTATTTTCTCTTATGCCCATAGCAGTCAATGATGCAGAGGGTATTTCTGCTGCATGAGATGGTGCATCGTCATGCATGAAGATGATTTTGTTACAGAAAGCACGGTTCTTCTTTTTGTACCATTGACGAAAGTGGTCAGTCAGAAACTCCATATACTTTTCAGAGGTCATTTTTGCAAATTCAGGGACCCTAAAGTGGCCGACCAGCTCTCTCCCCATGATTCCCGCCCTTAACCATAACTCATCTTGTTAAGGCTAGGCCAACTGCCAACCGCTCACGACTCCATCCATCTGGACCATCCAGAGTTGCACAGCACTCATCAGTGAACAAGACTGTTTGAAAATGAGTCTTCATACACGTCTGGGTCCACTGCAGCCGTTTCTGCTTGTGAGTGTTGTTTAGAGTGGCCCCAATAGAAGGTTTACTAGAACTGAAAGCCTCTGGAGGATCCTACACGTTGATGTTGGTAGGACTCCACAGACATCAGCAGCTTCAAATATGTGTTTGCTGCTTTGTAATGGTATTTTAGCAGCTGCTCTCTTAATCTGATGTATTTGTCTGACAGAAACCTTCCTCATTCTGCTTTTATCTGCACAAGCCCGTGTGTGCTCTGAATCAGTCACAAATCTCTCAACAGTACAATGATTACATTAAAGCTTTCATGAAATATTCAAGGTTTTCATACCTTTTCCAAGGTATTCAGCTAGTTCACACTTTTCAGCAGCAGAGATCTTTTTTCTGTCCCACGTTGCTTTAAAATGTTAGTCTGCTTAATCTTTTTGTGTTTTTAACATGTTCTTGTGGCATTTTTCTCATAATAGAGTACCTTTATAAAATAATTTATGATTAAACTTTCTGAGTAGTTTTAATTCAAGTTTCTTATTTTTAATTCAAGAATCAGAAACCGGACGCTTGTAAAACCTGGGGCTGATGACGTAACTACCCCAGGGCATGAAAAAGTCTCTCTTACCACTCTGCTCCTCCGCCCCCTTGCACACATTCATGTCCTCGCCCAAGCTGGCCTCTGCCTCAAAACTGTTTGGCTGGATTGATTCAATATTGGTCGCTAATACTGGTTTTACAAAAGAAAAAAATATGATTGTAGTGGGACTTTAATAATGTGGAACATCCTTCTTTAGTTGTTTTTCCTTCAATTGAGTTCACCTGGAAACTAATTATTAAACATGTCTGAGATTAATGTCCCCTGCGACAGACTGGCTACCAGTCCAGGGGTGTCCTCTGCCTTCACCCATGTGTAGCCGGGTTTGGCTCTGGCAACCCTGTGACCCCAAAAGGGATAAAGCGGATTGGAAAATGAATGAATGAATGAATGAATGAATGAATTTGAAACACATTGTAAGATCTTTGATGACGGAGACTGTGGAATCCTAGAGACCTGGTCTGCTGTTAGATGTTGCCTTTTCTCTGTGACAGATGGATGGATGGATGGATGGATGGATCCATCCATCCATTCATTCATCCATCCATGGTGGTGATCATGAGATTCCAAATAGATAATTTGCATTATTAGATTCCAAAGGCTCTTAACAGGAGACGATAAAGGATCTCTAATCCAGCAGGTTTTCATCAGTGACAGATATGGATTCTTTATGTGAAGAAGCACTGTAATGGATCTGTGTGATAGTATTGATCATTTATCATCATAGACACTCTTTCAGGTGTTGCAGACTGAACACTTTGCTGACATCACTGTTTCATCATTTATTTGAATTCTGCCTGAATTCCAGTTACAGCTTTAAAGGGCATTTATTTTATTTTTCTTTTTTTTCTTCTTTCCACTAAATCTCATTAAATTTTTGTTAACAAGAGCTTCATTTCCTGGAAATCCTGACTAATTTCATGGCACAGATACAGTTTGAGCACAAGGACATCCCGCGGGTCCCCCAGGACCCCCGTGGCGGGTGACAGGTTGATCCCCGGCATGTGTGGCAGTGACAAGGCTGATGACCATACGCTGCAGTGTCGTTCTGGCAAATCCGTCACATCAGAGCCCATCATTCAGGAGGAGGGGGAGTCCTTCCAGGAGGTGGGCGCTGATGAAGAACAGAGAAAGGTCCCAGACGCTCATGGAGAACATGCTCTGTGATTTGTTCTGGCATTTTCAGCACAGCTGCAGGTTCTATTTCTAGCTGAGTTGGGCAGGAAGTGAATCCGAGGTCAGAGCAAGGGAGCTCCCCCCCATAAGAAATTTTTTCACATTTTGGAAACTGGCAAATTTGTCTCACTGACATAACATTTTGTCTCACTTTCCTTCATCTGCCCCCACCCCCCGTCTGCAGGGGGAGCTGTTGAGCAGTGTGGAAGCCTCCTGACCTTCAGGACAGCTCCATGACCAGCAGCTTTCTATGAGACAACACCTGGGTCAGAACCCTGACTGGGAAAATCTGACCTTCTGGTGCTGTTGTACAGACATGGGGGGTCAGATAGTTGTTTCTTCTTCATATGACATTTGTAAAGGGCTGAGCGGTGAGGCACTCTGTTGGTGTGTGTTCCATGTTCTTTGACACAAGCTACATGCTGTTCCCTTTGACCGTGGATTTGAACCTCCTCTAAACGTGCCTTGCTGCTTCTTCTCGTGATGTCTGAAACAGCTTTACAACTGGTTTGCCTGTTTTTCAAAGCCAACCAAAGCTTGGTCCACCCCAACCCCCGTTTGTGCTGTGTCATGAATGTAACCCGCTCACTAATGTCCTTGTTTCTGTCATTAAAACTTGCAGAGTCAGTGTGATCCAGTCCTTTCTGTCTTTATCTCACCATGTTCCAGGAGAACCTGCATGGCTCTGAAGAGAACATCACACAGGTGGTTTGGAACACATCATGATGATCATGTTCTGATTAGATTCTGACCAGAAGTTTTGAAGGTTAGACATCCTGTTCTCTAATATTTAACAGGCTTAAATCCTTCTCTATCATTAATGAAACGGTAAAACCACAAGCATCTGAAGAGTTGGAACTGACTTCAGTTTCCTGTTTTTTTGCTTTATATTTGAATGTTTTGTGTTTAAGTGATGTCTGCTGATAAAGCAGTTCAAGCCAGGAGGGGTTGTCTCCATGGCAACCATCTGATCATCCCAGGCTGATAGATGGTGCAGATTGTCCTGTTTTGGGTTAGTGAATAATTTGCAGCTGCGTTTAGAAACCATAGTTTCCATTAGCCACACCCACACGTGGCCTTGTGTAGAGTGTCTGCCCTGAAACTGGAAAGTCGTGATTTCAAATCCAGGCAGTCATACCAAAGACTCTATAAATAGGAGCCAGTGCTTCCCTGCTTGACACTCAGTATTAAGGGGTCGGATTGGGGGGTTTAACCACCAAAAAGTTCCCGAGAGCAGTCAGAAAGTCGTAATCTGTTGTGTCAACTGCAGCCCCAGATCTCCAGATGCATTAGTAACTGTGTAAGTCCACGTGAGGAGGCATGGCCTAAACTGTGGTTGCCTCTTCACTGGGGGTCGCCGTTATGGTTTTGCTTCTCAAGAAGTGGCAGCAAAGCAGCCAGACACCAGATTGTCACTGGGAGACCTCGGCAGGAATGCGCCAGTGAGACATTCCACCTGATTAAAACATCAAACTCAGTGAGACCCCCTTGATTAAAACCTCAAACATGGGGGGTGCGGCATCATGAAGCTTCAGATCAAAAACAGAAAAACAGGTCAGGACAGGAGTCTTCACACAGTCGAGCACAAAGTGTCCCCCCAAACATCTGGACTCAAACAAACTTTCAGACATGGAGGTGGAAGTGTGATGGTGTGGGGTTGAATGTCCATCAGTTTGTGACAAATGAGTTCAGGAGAACTTCAGAACACAGGCCCAAATTCGTTAGGAGGTTCTCCTTCTGGGGAGGGCTGCCAGGTTTGATTCATGCAAGGATTCACACCAGCTTTGATTCAATTCACATCAGGTTTGATTCAAGCCACTGTTGATTTACACGGTTTGAGTCACACCAGGTTTCCCCTGATGGTCCTCTTCATTTGACAGCCATGAAAACTCATCTGAAAACTGGTTTAGACACAGAGAGGAACTTTCCATGGTCCAATGAGAGGAGGAGAACAAAAGGGAGGAGAACCACAGAGAGGAGGAGAACCAGAGAGGAGAACCACAGGAATCCGATGCTATAAGCTGTTTGTGTTTGGGCTCGTTTAAGTCAAGCTGATTTGATCAAGCTGGAATTGTGACAAAACATCTCAACTTAAACTTGAGGAAAACATAAGAAGATCAAAGTTCCTCCTCAGAAACTGAGATGTTACTGCAGAGAGTTTTTCACTTTTTTCCTTTAAAACTGAGTAAATTCATCTTCTATAACGTTTTGTCCCTTTCGGGGCCATGGGACTGCCGGAGCCTAACCCAACCACTCATGGGCGAGAGCAGGGGCCACAATCACACACCCATGCACACTCGCATCCACACCTAGGGACAATTTAGATTAAAGTTAAATATGGAGGGGGTGTAAATGATCATCTCTGAGCCTACAGATATAAACTTCTTTATTGACAGTCCAGCAGCAGAAACGTGCTTCCACCTCTGAAGAACCACGCCTGCCTCATGCTGAAGTACTGATTCAGTACAGGAACGCACATGTACACACAGACAGGACACACATGCATGCATGTCTGCGCAGATGGACGGACCTGGACCTTCTGTGATGAACAGAGAGGCATAGCAGCAGTTTCACAGAATGACCATCAATGATCCACATGAGCGGCGGGGCTGAACTGTAAACAAACTTTTCAGTCAGATGTATAAAAATAAATTTGCTGGAATCGTTTCTGGAGGATTAGTCAAATTCCAAAGTATGGAGAAAAAAATGTTCAATCATAACTCAACCATGTCCCCTTGGAACCTGCTGAAGGTTTGAGGGTCTCCTCCTATTCGTACTCCAGGAACTGTTTGTGGTAGAACAGAAGGTACCTGCAAGGAGAAGAGTATGGCGTCAAAGTGGGCAACACAGCTACAGACGTAGACGGCCTCCCCCTGTGCAGATGCTCACCCTTCACTGTCCAGCACCTCCTTCAGGCTTGCCTTGGTAATGACAGCGTCATCACACTTGAACCACTGATCCTTGTGCTGGCGGATGAAGGTGGTGTAGTGTCCACTCTCTAGTGTCCCATGGTGGTTGACCACAGCAAACAGACTGTACCTGAAATAGCCGAGCAGGGCATGCTGAGCTCATAAGTAAATGGGATTTATTTTGGACTTAAAAATATAAAAATAAATCCACTTATTAGTTTCACTGTAATGACAAATATATATACATATATACAGTGCATCCGGAAAGTATTCACAGCGCCTCACTTCTTCCACATTTTACTGTGTCACAGCTTTTTTTCAAAATGAATTAAATCAGTTTTCCTCCTGAAAAATTATTTGAAAAACACATGACCGAATTACACATGACAGAACAAAACATGACTGGAGTTCATGGAGATTCTGCAGTTTTCCTCTTTATTTCTATAAACTAACAGAAGCGTCTTGGTTTCAGTTTTCTTAAATAAAGTAACGGAGAGTTGTAATTTGACCATCTGGATTAACTGGACGTTATCCCCACCTGTTGTCGCTGCTGAAGGCATCGGCGGCCTGCTTGTGCTGCCCGTTCATCCGTTTCTCTTTGCTGAAAGAACAAACGGCCTTTGAAAACACTTTAAACCTGTCTTCGCTCAGAAGCTCCGCCTGCTTCTCAGCTCACCTGGAGGCCATGAAGGGTGTCATGTCCAGCTCCAGGGGGAAGGACACATAGGTGCTGATCTTTCGGCGCAGTTTGGCAGAGTGCTCAAACCTCTGCAGACGGACAAATGGCGTGAGATTGCAACAATGCTGTCCAGCGGCGCTCAAAGACAGTGTTCTTACTTTGAGGTGAAAACACGCCACTATGGGCAGCTTCTTCATGGTCAGCTGCTTGGTTGACTCCTGATAACTATGGCAACCGCTGCACTTGATTTTGGCGCTGCTGCCCAGGTGCTCCGGCCTGGTGAACCTGGGCAGGGAGGGGCGGGGGAATCACCAACAGGCTTCCCGCCGCTCTGACCCGATCAGACGCTTACCTGCGCAGGCAGTCTGTGAGCGTGGTGGCACCGCTGCTGTGACTCTCTCCGTTCAGCACTGACACCTCCCCTCCAGGGCTCAGGGGCCAGAACGGCGTGGAGGAACCCGGCAGGTCCAGGCTGATGTCCCAGAATGGGTCGATGGTTGTTGAGACGCCGCTGAAAGGAAGAAGAGGGGCCACACTCAACCGGTCTGATCTCAGATGGGCCGGACCAGCAATATGATAGAAAAATAACCTATGGTCAACTTGGGATCTGTAGCTTTGTTTTTTTCTCAGTTGGAAAAAAATGCCTTCAAACTACTGGGTTTTATTTTAGCTATTATTACATATTAATTCACAGAGGCCATTGAATTTCAAATAAAATGCATTTTGCATTCAATTTTATACAAACGGAATATTTTACATCTGACATTGAAGCAATCCTCATAGTAAACTCAAGAGGAGGCTACAGAAAAAAATAAACACCCAGCCTAAAATATATATGTGCAAATGGGTGAAAAATTAAACAAAATTAAACTTAAAAACATTTGTGAACACAAAAAAAAGAATTTGGAACTAACCTCCCTTTCTCTCTTGAAGCATGCTATGGTTTGACCTTCACCAGGTCATCAATATCAGGATTCAAATTATTTTTAGCAACACATTGCATGTCATTTAACCCTTGTATGGTGTTCGGGTCTGTGGGACCCGTTTTCAGTTTTTTTATCCGTAGAAAAATGAAACAATTTTTTTACAACCTCAAATTCATTAGCTTTGGCTCATTTTCTGTGAAGAACATAAATCAAAACACATTTTCATTGACCGCATACTGTACACCCACCCTACACATATATATTACATACAGCAAAAATACGAACACCACACAAGGGTTAAGTGTGAAAAATACACTGAAATGTCCAAAAATCTTTTTCTGCGTTGGCTGCCTGAATTTTTTGGCAACACCCGCCTTCTTCCCGATTATTGATGAAGCACCATCAGTGGCCAGACTGACACCACGTGACCAGTTCACTCCAACTTCGTGCAGCGCAGTTATGAGAGCTGACTATGTCATCAGCTTTTGTGTCCATCATATGAACCAACCTGATTTAAACTCTGCTGTGATGGTCTCATTAACATTATCACCTCCTGCAAACATACTTACGTTTATGAACACACGTGTTCATGCTAGTTCCCATAAGAACTGTATGTAACTATGACCCCAGTCCACCACCAGGTGGAGTCAGAGAGCAGTGGTAGCCTTTTTTAAAAACACTTACTGGCACACTTGACAAGTGACATCCGACTGCAGCCCCCCAGTGAAGATTTGGTCAATGATGCAGTTGCATTGGTTTGGGTTGCTGGTTCTCTTTCCATTGTCGTCTGCACAGACACAAAGAATCAACCGGGGTCCCTTCCTCCTCTCCTGCAGCAGCAGCTCTGCTGTACCTTTGCAGTGTCGGTGCAGGACGTCCAGCGCCGCGATCAAGAACTCGTGGGCGTCCTGCTGCTCGTAGCCAGCCAGGTGGCGTGCATGGGTCCACACCAGGTGGAGGAGGCGGAACGGGACGTGAGGCGAGCGGTGGCCTGAGTAGAACTGGTGAAGAAAGGGGTCTTGGTTAGAGGGAAGGGGCGTGGCTTTGGAGAGACGGGAAGTTTGTGGAGAAAAAGCGCCACCTCCTGGAAGAGCTGTGACATCTCACACACAAGGCAGGAGCTGCTCGCCATCTCGCACTTGTGGCGGTCGGACAGGAAGAAGTCACGCAGCAGTGGCGTGTGCGTCAATGCCTGGACGATGCAGTTCATGAAACACGTGTTCCCCAGGTTTATCAGCCCCCGCAGGCCTGCCGCACCAACGACAAGACAAGGTAAGGTGATGCCTGCAGCCCCGTCCACAGTTTACAAGCTTTGTCACCAAGGCGAAACTGAAACTAACTCTTCATATCTGAGAAGCATGAATTCTGCAGCATCAGCAGGTTCTGTTTTTCTTAAAGCAGTTACTTGATCAATTACAACACATGAGAATGAACAACTACTGAGGTGAGTCTGTGGGCAGCAGGTGAGGGGTGGAGCAGAGGTAGAATCTGAAAGCTGCAGGAAGAAATATAGGAAGCTCAACTCTCTCCCTAGAATAAACCAGTTCTGTTCAGCTGGATCAGGATTCTGCAGGTTTCTGACTCAGGGTCATCTGGGTTAGAAACCTGCAGGATCCTGCAGTCCGGCTTTATGCTGCTGCCCAGCAGACATGCAGATGCTCACCACTGCAGGTGGTGAAACACGTGGGCCATGCCGCTGCAGACCACTGAAGAGCCTCGGTCTGCTCTGGATGAACAGCCCAGAAGCTCTGAAGTTTTTCAAGTTTTTATGGAGCAGAAGCTCGTCAGCTTCATCTGAAGTTCCTGTGTCTCACAGGGAGAAGTTTGAGCGTTCAAACAAACCGATGGTACAGTTGGTGGTGATCCTCCTCCTCTTGGGGTTGTGGCGCAGCAGCTCCACCTCCCTCTTGGTAGGCTCCCAAATGGAGAACTTCTCCCCGATTCCTGATCAGACAGTTACGTCAGACAATGAATGACTCTGATTCTGCCAAGTTCTGAGCTTTGTAACAAAGATTAACTCTGAAGTTCTAGAGTTTGAATCCAGAACCACATAGAGAATCACAGGCAGGACTTTAATCTAGTTCAGTCCAATCAGAAAAAGAAAACACTGAGTTTATCTGGACTATTTCCAACAGAACCACAACATCTTTTGTTTACGAATGAACCAGTGTCAGCATGAGTGAAAAACCAAAGTTTCTTCTTGATTTCAAAATAAAGGCTTGGAGGTCCTGTTTGGTAAAAAGTCTTCAGAATCTGGAATGATCTCAACAACACCACAATCAGAGCTGAAATCCAATAGGGGGTTAGGACCTTCATGTCCAAAATCTTCTGCTCACCTTCTTAGCTGCAGCAGGAGCCGCAGAAGAACATTATTTACAATAAAACTCTGTTGTTCAGGTCTGGATTAAGTTTTAACCAGGAACCAGGAAATAAAAAGCTTTTCAACCATTATTGTGTGACAAACATCTGCAGGAGAAAACCACTGCGATTATTATTTTAGCAGGTCGCTTCAGCGTGACCTGACATCCAACACCACTGAGGAGGAACCTTTTCACGGTTCTCCTGAGGTAAAGTTTTAGTAATGTGGCCTTTATGGATTAACCAGGACTGATCTGGATTAAATCAGTCTGGGATTATTTGATTCATTATGTTGAAATTGGGCTGCACGGTGGCGCAGTGGTTAGCGCTCCTGCCTCACAGCAAGAAGGTTCCCGGTTCAAGTCCTGGCTGGGGAACCTTTCTGTGTGGAGTTTGCATGTTCTCCCCGTGCATGCGTGGGTTTTCTCCGGGTACTCCGGCTTCCTCCCACCGTCCAATTATATTCCAAAAACATGCTTCACAGGTTAATTGGTTTCTCTAAATTGTCCCTAGGTGTGAATGTGAGTGTGTTTGGGTGTGTGATTGTGGCCCCTGCGACAGACTGGCGACCAGTCCAGGGGTGTACCCTGCCTTCGCCCATGAGTAGCCGGGTTAGGCTCCGGCAACCCCGTGACCCCGAAAGGGATAAAGCGGATTGGAAAATGAATTATGTTGAAATTGTGGGATGTTGTACATGCAGGATCATCTACTGCTGTACCTTGCATCTTCCAGGCTTTCTTCTGTTCCTCTTTGGCGATTTGCTCGATCTCCTTGTCGTAGACATAGTCTTGGCACATGAAGCAGTAGACACCCCCATGAAGCAGGTCCACAGCTGCAGACACAGGCAGAGGTCAGGGTTCATCTGCATGAATGTTTGCAGTTTGGTTGGACTGCGTTGCGATGGCGCCATCTGCTGATCCACTAAGAAACAACAGACGCCTGCAGACTGAGGAGCATCAGGACAATGGAGGACATACGAGCCCATTACCGACTCTCTGCCCTGGACTAACACAGCAGAACCGCTCAAAAAGAACAAGCAGAAATCCTAACCCCAGAAACAGAATGAAGTTCTGAAGATCCAATCACACCAGAACAGAATCAGAGGTTCATAATGACTCAGCTCTTTAACTAAAACTTCAGACCATCTTTGGAGCTTCCAGGCCTCCACGATCTCCATGATTCAACCAGGAATCCTGAACCAGGAAGGCAGCTTTCGGTCATGAAGGAGCTTCTTTAAGATTCGACCCACTTAGAGGAGACCCCCCGCTGAGTTTGGATCTTCTGAAGATCTCCTGATCTTCATCTCAGGAATCGTTCAAACTCTTTCGGACTGCTCTACCAACAGCTCAGCAGACAGGAACCAGAGAACAAACTGATCTACCAAACCCAGCAGCAACACCTACAACTCCTATACCCCAACGATTAATGAGATGATAGAGGATCTCTGAGAGAGATGAGGAAGACAAAGAATGAGCAGTCAGATAAGCCCCGCCCCCCCAGGTGGGACAAACCCCGCCTCTGAAGAAGAGACATCAAAAAGCTTCAAACCCCTTCCACTGAAAGCGGGCTCTGGAGAAGCTGTCAATCAAACATTCGAGGTGGGGGCCAGCAGGCACCACATGCTTTTACTGAGGCTTCCGATTGATCAGTTTAGAACTTAAATAACTTGCGATAAAGAAAAAATATCTTTGAAAAAATAGGATTAGGAAGAAGATGTTAAGAAGAAGGTACCACAGCAAAAATGGTTATTCTGACGAAAGAAATGACAGAGTAATAACTGTCTATTTCTCAATAGAAGTCTATGGGTTTTTGACCTTGGAACCAGCAGGTACTTCTTATTTGGAACATGACAGCGGAGGAGTTGAGATGTCCAGTGATTATACGGTCAATGCCTCAGATAGACATCAGAAAGGTGGGCGTGGCCTTACCCAGGTGATGCCTCTTGCTCTTGGCGTGCTCGTGGATGTGCTTTTTGGCAAAGCAGGCGAAGAAGACACAGCTGAGGCAGGAGTGGAGTCTGTTGAGGTGGACGCCGCACATGTGACAGATGCAGGACTTGGCCTGAAAGAGAGAAGACGAGCCATGAAGAAACCGTCATCAAGCAAATCAGTCCAAAGCAATCCTCGCCGCTAACGAAGCACCACGGTGAACTGAGAGGACAGATGCTCCACAGAACATCTACGATGCTGCTGATGAACGTCTGTTTGGTATCTTCTGCTTCCACTGATGAACATTAACGGACTCTAAAACCTGTGGATGTTTCGGTCTTTCCTGAAATCAACAGGAAATGACCATAAAGTTCTCTATCCTGCAGACCTCTACCTATGGAGAACTGCTGGAGAACCGGACTGCACCGGACTCCTACATCTACAGCAGAAGGAGCAGGCTCCTCTGGACTGAAGATGTTTGTCTTCCCCTCAATTCTGACGTGAAAGAAGAGGTGAAAGGTCATCAGCAGTAATACAGAGAACCTTTTTCTGGAACCTTCTGTCGTGATCAGACGTGGTTTATTATCTTCCCTTTTTACAGATGAACTGGGAATTTGACCTTGCTGCTGTTCAGGTAAACTCCAGGTGAGTTCTGGCGCCCCTGTCCTTCAATCAGACCCATCCAGGTGACTTTTCCGTTCGTGTTGTAAACATTACAATACGGCAGTGGCGCGTGCGGCGGTGCACGTGCGTGCTTTGGACTAAACTGGATGAGTCTCGTGGAGCTGATGGTCTGCATAGGATGATCGGGCCGCGCGGGGGGTCACCCTGCTTTCAAACCGGGTTCACTTGGCACAAACACGCCCACCATCCCGCGGCACGCGCACCGCACCGAGGGGTCCCGGTGATGAGGAGCGGACTGACATGAACGCGCCTCCCGGTGTCACCAGTTACCTTTCGGGTTCTGGTCTCGGCCGAACCGCTCCACACGAAGCACTGGTAGATGAGCCTCAGGTTCGGCCTCCAGCTGTCCACCTTGAAGCCACTGACGTGCGGGCATCCTGCGGGACCCATGGCGGGCACAGCATCCGGCCCGGCGCTCCGCAGAACAGGCGACCCGGTCCGAACCGCGCTGCAGCTCGGTCCAAGCAGGCTCGTGGGCTAGCTCTCCGGATCCGTGATGAGCGCGCTCCGGCTGTTGGCGCGGACACGCGCAGGAGTAAACATGGAGGCGGAAAACACAGAGAGCTTCTGTGTGGAGATGAACACCGTTAAAATCTTTAGCGCCGTTAAAGGAGACGTTAGAGCGCGGACCCAAGCTGGTTAGCGTCGGAATTTTAACAGCAGATGAAACGGCGGCTAGAGCCCCGCCCTCTTCAGGGTAGTTGACCAATCAACGCAGACGGTGCTATGATTGACAGGCGCCAAAGATGTTGATTTCGATTACGTCCCGCCTCAGTGGAGCAAACGGTTCCTTCTGATTGGTGAATTGTCTTTCGCTCAAACGACATCTGCTTCAATGTAGGCGCTGATTGGCTGATACACGAATCACGTCAAAAACGTCAAAGAGAACTACGGAAGTCTTTGTGAGTCATAATTCAAAGTAATTTGCAATTCTTAATTGAAAATTCAAAATGCAATTCAAGCTTGGAATACGAAAATACATTTAGCAATTTAAAATGTAGTATTAAAAATGACTATTAAATATGACCATTTAAAAAAAATAAAATAGTAAATATAAACAACATCAATTGGGTTTCAAATTGTCAAGGGTTGTAATGGTATACATCAAATGACAATGCATTTTACTATTGCAATTCAATATGCAATTTGACCTTCATTTTGAAAATGCATTTTACAATTTACTATACAATATTTAAAAATGACATTTCAATACAAGGCTTGCTTTAAACTCATTTTAAAGTAACTTAAAATCTATTGCATTTTTATTGCCGTGGTGTTTTGTGTCAAAATTGAAAATAAATTGCAAAACAGCGCACCCTGGTCCAATGCATTTTCATTTGCACAGCATAGCACTTGCGCTGCAGCTGTGTTTCTTTTGCACATATTCAGAAAACTTTATCGAAATTCTAGAAATGTCAACAAAACATAATTTTGCAATTGCACTGTTTCCATTAGATCATAATTATGCGAATAAACACAAACCAATTCTCACGACAAGTGATTAAAAACTTGATGTTGGATGTGAAGAGTACTAGGATTTATAACAGACATGTGGTGTTATGGTATTGTTTTAGGTTGATTCTGTTAAAGAACTACAAGGGCAGATTTGGATGATGTTACAGTGGTGCTGGACGTGTGTTGCGTACTAGACACACACATGAGAGAAGCCTGTTCAGCAGTATTAAAAAATAAACGTTCTAACGAGTAAGCAGTTGGAGCCTTTTTCTGTTTGATAACATGACATTTCTGCCACAGCAGTAGCGCTCATCATCATCTATCAAAGGAGACATATTCAGGCCATGGTGTGTCAAGCTCCTTACACCTGGAAGTGGCTACGGATGAAGCTATTTTGCGAAATTGTGGTTGGTGATTTTACAAAGGAAATGTGGATCCAAAAATGTAACATGATGAGCTGTGGGATGCTGCTCAAGGCAGCCAGTTACTGCCAAGAAGAAGGTCACATGACTCATTAATTTGAAAAAAAGTGTTCCCATTGCAGTTTTGCCAAATATGCCAAATTGATACACCTCAAAAACCATGTCCTACAATCAAAAAAACTTGTTTTGGATAAATGTGTTTTTTTCAAAATTGTCATTAGGCAAAATTACCATCGCAAGTCTAATGGAAATGCAGTGTGTGTTAAAATTCAAGTTGAAATGCCCACTGTGAGTCGCTCATCAAGGCGGGCCTACCACCTCCTTAAATTTGTTAAATCCCGCCTCCACTTTTTTTCTGGAGATCTTGAGGACAGAGTGTAAATAGTGTAAATCATGATGCAGAGGGTGGAAGAACTTTCCTCCTATCAGCGTCAGGTTGCAAAGGTGCAGTTTGAAGCATAATGTATGAGGGCATTTTTACAACATTTTTACAGTGTGCCCAGAATTTATCCACCTAGATCTACCGGTTAACATGAATACATACATGCATAGTGTTTGCATGTACGTATTCATCTGTTTTGATCTAGATGGATAAACTCTGGGCATGCACATCTTTAAACATTACAAAACCATACTCCCCGTTTGAATTGTTTAAACTTAAACTTAGTGATGAAGAATTTCCCTTTAGTGGATGCTAACAATCAGACCGCAACTTTAGCCGCGTCTGACTTTATGGTGTGATGGATAAATAAAGCTAAATAAAAAGACACTACTGTTGTAAAACTAGCATTTTCTAAATATAATATTAAAGTGAATCCACAGTTTCTCCAACTTTATTTCTGAATCATTTGAGTCTGTTTCTGCATGTTAGACAGAACGGCTTCTGCTACTTGAGAACAACTGTTTCAATAAATCTGTATGTCAAGGAAATCTCCTGGTTTGTCTGTAAACAGCAGCTGTTTTTTTCTTAGAAGTTAAAAGGTTTTTCTTCTGTTTCCTCACAGGCTCTTTCCTCACCAAAGAAACTTTCTAAATATGTTTTATTGTTTGGTTTTTATTTGCTTTTTAGCTTTGGGCTTCTAAGCAGTTCAAGTTCCCGCATGAAGTCACGTGACCAAGATGGATGTGGTGAACAGAATCCTAAAGTTTTTTTTAAAAACTGAAACTTCCTTCAGAATCAGAAAATAAAACAAACAGAAATAATCTGTTATTGTAATTATTTTTTTTTTTTTCTGTCTGCAGCTTGGTACCAAGTGACCGGTTCCGGTCCGCGGCCCTGCTGTCTTAAAGGACCCAGCAGCCTTAAAGATGTGCTCCAAAAATCTATATAAGAGATTCTACAAATTCAGTCGTAGTAATAAACATAGAACCTAATTAATTAACATATACATTCTCTTCTCCAACGCCAAATAATTCTATTGGTTAGTTACAAGTCTTTTTTAATATTTTTAAGAGTATTTTTAATTGGTCAACCAAAGAAAGTGGAGGCAGGATTTAGCACATTTATGGAGGGGGTTAAATTTTGACACAAAAACACCATGCGAAGGCCACCAGGCAAATTACAATGCAATCGATTTTAAGTTAATTTCAAATAAATTTAAAGCAAACCATGTTTTGAAATGTCATTTTTTAAACTGTATAGTAAATTGCAATATGAAAAGTCAAATTGCATATTGAATGATTTAAATTGCAAAATTATAACAATGCCATAAAAAACCCATGACAATTTAAAATGAAATTGATTTTGGTTTTATTTAATATTTTAATTTTTAAATTGTCATTGAATTGTAATTTTTAACTGTAATTTGCAAAAAGCCTGAATTGCATATTGAATTGTCAATTGAGAATTGCATATTACTTTGCATTGTAACTAAAAAGAACTTCCATAGAGAACTTTGTTCTTAAACAATTTATTAACAGATCACCAATGTTCAAGCTCCCACAGGACAGAGGTGCTTCATCTGCCTGGATTAGAACCACTTTCCTGCACAGCGACCTCTAGTGGATCTGAGCTGGAACACAGAGTGCAGAAGTTTGTGGAGCCTTTTCCACAGCAGGTGCAGGAACCTCCAGGTGTCTTTAGGTGTGGCGTTCAGGAGAACAGTGAGATTATTCACACACGTGTGGAACAAACAAGTCCAGTTTTTATTGTTGTGGTTTGTGTGGCGCTCCGGAACATTGATAAATAAAACAATGACAAAAGGGGATTTTTTTTTCCTTTTCTCTAAGGATGGTTTGTTATCCTTAAGACACGGTGAAGTCAGAAGAACCAAATTTATCAACATTCCACACATTTAGATTTTCCTTAACCAGAGTCCTTATGCAACAGTGTTTGTTTTCCTCTTAAAAAAATCCCAGCTCATCCTGGGAAGAAGGTGTTGGACAGCTGCGGCGTTCCCTCCCATCCATGGCCTCTCATGAGTAACTGGATGTTTTGCTACCGACCTCATCCTCCTGCGTTCCCATACTCTGGAAAAAACACATTGATACTGAGACCATCGGCTAGAAAAAAAACACCATGGAAGACAAGAACACCGAGTGAAAAGGGAGAAAGGCGGAGCAGCTTCCTCACCTTTTGCACAAACTGTGGATTTACAGTGATTTCCTGATCCATAGACTTTAACTTCTCATCCAGCTCTATACACTTCAACATCTGCAAAGACAAGAAGGTCAGCGTCAAGAGGAAGAGCTGGGAAACAGCGGGGTAAGATGAGGATGTCACCTCTTGGTCAATTTTGTGGAGCATGGCTGGGTTGTTGTATTTTTCGGGGTTGTCGTGGAAACAGACCATGCCATCCTTTTGGTTAATGCTAGCGTAGATCTCACCATCTTCAATCTGAAAGGAGCACACAGAAACGTTGAAGCTCTAGGAACTCAGCAGCAGCTCTCCCATATCATGAACTCACTCACCATGTGTAAGACATATTTCTCAGCTTCCTGCGGACCTGAAAGCTGCACTCGACTCGCCATGTCTTGCAAAGACAACGTCAGGAAGGTCTGCAGACGGATCAAAGAGTGAGATGGAAGAGCTGAAGCTGTGGTTTAGTGGTCTGTCAGAGCTCAGTTGACTCCAGCAGAACAGAACCACAGAAACCATGCAGGCGTCTGTGCAGACTCCTCACTTTAGGATGCTATCCCACTCATCAAATTTATCATCATACAAAGATCAATCATGAAATACAAAAAAAGTGTTGAAACTTTTGGGTTGTTTTTAAGTTTTGTCAGATTCTGTGGGAATAGTGAATTTCCCTCCTGGAAAAAACTGCAGTTTGGTGAGATTCTCCATGGTGATTATTCTCCAGAATAAACATCTGTTTGGACCCTGATCCTCTCATCAACTGATGAAGGACATTCCGTCCCACACCCCCACCTTCATGCTTGAAATGGAGTTTTAGTCAAGTCATCAGAGAAACTGTTGTGGTTCTTCAGTGGAATCATCAGCTGTCTTTCTGAAGCCGGACCTGTGGTGGACCAGGTGTTTTGGGAGTTTGCTGGTAAAGCTGTCTGAACATCCTCAGGGAGAAGATGGAAGCAAAAGCTGGCAGGGTCCTGATAGCTTCATGAATTACTGAGGTTCAGTGCCTTAGAACCAGCACACAAACTACCCAGAAACACAGCTATCCAGTTTACGATGAGATTCCTTCATAACATCAGGACTGATTGAGCCGAGGTTCTTTGACGTAACAGCCTCTGAACTCGGTTTGTCAGAAGATCAGGTTTCCAGATCTTCTTGGTATCTTCTAAGAGCTTCACTTCCACTGCGTTGTGACATTCACTGTCCTCCTGTGAGAAGAACCAGAAGGCGTGAAGGTTCCAGGACTACCCACCTTTGTTAGCCTCTGGATGTTCTTCTTGTAGAGGGAGGAGAGGCACTGCTTGACCAGGCCCGTGTTGTTGTCCCGCGTGAAGCTCTCGCTGTGTTTGCTGACCAGGTTCCGCAGCTCTGCGGGATTGTTGGTGGTGTAGACCTGAGCCAGCTCGTGGTAGATGTTGCTCAAGGGCTGAGAAAAAAAAACAATGGAGAACCTTTATTGATGAGAACAGAAGCCTGGATAGAAGGTACCAGGACATGATGAAGACAAAGGTTTTACATTATTGAGTCCCTCAATAACATGAGCATGTGTGTAACAAACAAATGTAAATGCTTATGAACACATCGATCTGCTTTCCTTTAGCCTGTTCGTCATGTGGGCGGGGTTTATTTAAAATTCTAACAGATTAGTGTTTGCATTTAGTTCTTGTGTGCTGAAAAAAAGCTGCAAAAAAAAAAAAAACATGTTCTCCTGCTGGCATGTTGACCCTACAGCGCCCCATAGTGCAGCAGGAGATGACACGAGCAGCTTTCAGCTTCATAAAACCACAGCACACGCTTAGCATCTCCAACATCAGCCTCATCTTCTTCACACCAGGTGTCACTGCCTGACCTTCAAACTTCTTACTGACTAACTGTAATGAAACTCCTTTGTGTCACACAGAAGTCCCCTCACCAGAAGAAAGGCAACTTAAGCTGTACCTTGATGAACCTCCCGACGATCTGTGAGGTGTACTTGGGCAGCTGCTGCACTTTCCCGTGGAGGATGAGAGAAACCAGAATGTACTTCTTATAGGCTTCCAACATGATGTGGCTCACTGCCATGGCTGGAGTGGTTATCGCCTGTGAGGAGGACGACATCAGAAGATGAACATCTGCAGGAGCATTCTGACCACACATCTGCACGCAGACAGACTAAAGGCTCTGCACATTAATGTTGGGGTCATCTCAGACCTCTGCTTCTGCTCAACCTCATCAGTGATAGTCAACAGGGTCTACAGGTCTACAAGAATTGATACTTTATTTTAAATAAAAATGCTTATGACATTAAATAAAGAACATTGATCCGAACAGTTCTGGAGTGTTGCAGGCTAAAGTCAAAGCTGTGTGAGATTCTGTTTCTCAACTTTGTTGTCCCAAAGTGACAAAATACAATAACACAATAGCAACACACTCAAAACAACCAAAAGATCTTTGTGTAGTAAAGGCTGAACTTCTGTGTGATGATGGAGATTGTTTTGGGTTGACAGACTCAACAGGTATAGGTAAAGCCAGCCCCTACCTGTTCATAAAAATACAGTGCTCTTTCAAAATTTTTCAGGCCCGTGTAGATCATGCCGCCATAGTAGTAGTAACATAAAAAGTGCTTTGCATCGTAGGCGCCGTTCTCTTTGCAGATGTCCATCATGTCCACCTCCAAGAAGGGCAGAGCAGGTTTGAAGCACTTGGCTAACAAGCACAACTGCAGGAGGAAAGAAGAGGATTCAGCTTCTCCTCAGACTTCTCTTGACTGGTAAAGGCGTGACGAGGACTCACCTGACACAGGTCTGCATGGACTGAGGTAAGCTGGTTTGTGTTCATCTGCATTTTATCTATTGCCTGTTTTAGGATGACAATCCCCCTCAGAGGCTGTCAGGAGAAAGACAGGTAGAGACAGCACAGGAATCAGTGTGAGCAGCAGTTTAGAATACCCTCAAAGAGCTGAGCTTTTTCCTGAACACTGCAGCTGATGCTCTGCAGAAAGTTCCACAGTCTCAGGAAAGGAGGAGGAGAACCTCAGAACTTAGTTCTCTTTCAACTCTGTCGCACTTTAAAGAAAAATAACCCGTGGGGTGCTTTGGTTGAACTTTAAAGAGCTTGAGTGTGTTTGAGAGAAACTGCTGGGTCGCATATAAACAAGAAGTAAAATCAAAAACAAATTTACTGTATATCTTTCAATAGTGGCCGGTCTTTAATAGACGCCGGTCTCAGATAAACGCCAGTTCTAACAGGTGTTTAACAGACGCCGGTCTCTAATAGTGACCAAGTTCCTTTAACACACGCTCCCCCGAAATTAAGGGGAAAAAAAGAAAATGTGTACAGATGCCAGGTGTCTGTTGTATTTGTGTTGTGAGCCAGTATAGTGATGGCCAAGTAACGCTCATTCCATTTAGCGTTAAAACTTCATACGGTGGCATACGCCAAAGATAATTTTGGTAAGGAATCTGCATGACATTTTGGGTGGATCCATTGACTGTCTATTACAAGGCTGGACCTCAAGAGCCAGTTCTTCTTGACCATCTTTCTGCTGATCGGCTGACTGAAGTGATTTCACATCCTGACTGACTGAACACATCTGGTTTAGATAGTTGGCATCAAGCAGTCCAGGGAGAGCAGGAAATCAGGTGGGGTTGAGGCTTTTGAGGACCAGGGTTGGCCAGCCCTGGCCTGCCAGAAATGGACAGATCATCCCCTCCCCCCTGGCATTCCAAACAGGAAGTAACTGCTGTTTCTAAGAAGTCAAAATCCCATAGACTTCTATAGAGAAATAAACGGCTATTACTCAGTCATTCTATTGGTCAGAATAACCATACTTGCTCTGATGCCTTTTTTTTTTTTTTTTAAACTTAAAAATCCTCCTTTTTATCATAATTTTTCTTTATCGCAAGTTATTCAAATTATAAACTGACCAATCAGATGCCTCGGTAAAAGCATATGGTGCCCGCTGGCCCCCACCTTGAACATTCGAAACGTTTGATTGACAGATTTTGCTGAGCACCACTTCAATTGGAAGGGGAATGGCTTTCAAACAATCTCACTCCTGATTAGCGAGAGTGGTTGCCATAGAGCGTATTTGAGAATGGCGCACGCAGATGGGTGATACTGAGAAGACAGCTGCAGAAAAAGAAGCAAAGAAAACGAGCAAAGATTTAGAAGAACTGATTTTCACATGGATTATTGAGCAAAGGAGGAAAGGTGCGCGTGTCTCCAGGAAAACAATTGGGATGAAAGTGAAGAGAATTTCTGAGATTGACGGAGATTGATGATGCTTCAAAGAGAAAAGAAATGTTCACAGCCAGTGCAAATAAGAACAGAATATAATGTTCATCTGGTGTTGTCTGCATTTTGTGACCAAATTTCACTGCAAAATGAACCTGTTAACCATCACCATTCTGTCTGTGATGGAATGAACGCTGGTCTCCAATAGACACAGGGCTCTAATAAATGGCAAGCCGGCTGCCACATTTTTGGAATAAACGCCGGGGTTACTATTAGAAGACATACAGTAAGAAGGGACCAAAAGAAACATCTGGATGACCTGTCTTCACTAAAGCTCAGAGTTCTTTGAGTTCTATCTGTGGCAAACATCTCTTTATTAAGACTGCACAGAAGAACTTACTTGTTTCCGTTCTACCAAGGCGTTTGTCAGCTGATGGCAGAGCCCAGCAACTAAAGGACAAGGAGACAGAAATCAATCATCTCACATCTATACGGAGCAGAATGAAATCAGGATCGTAAAGAAAAGTCTCAAATGATGCAACACGGTTAGAAAAACTCAGATTTTTTTTTATCCAAATCCATCTGAAACAGATGTAGGAGTTCAGGGAAGCAATAAACAGATCATAGCTTTGACCATCTTCATCCTTTGAGCTTCTTTAATCATTCTGCTCTAAACACGTTTAGCAGATTCCTGCTTGTTCTTCTGCTTTACTTTATGGTTCTTCAAACAAATAAACCAGTTAAACTTCAGAGTTTTCTAAAATTGTGTGCTCTTGGAGAACTTCAGCAAATGTTCAGATACAACAATCATTCAGACTGTCAGTCATTTGCTTTATGGCTTTAATGCAATCAGTTCACGTTTTTATAAAGATTTGAGTTCAGTTCAGGGTTTATACTGGCTTTTTAAACAGGTGACATCATCTCACCGATCAATGGATCTGATTAGAATTCAGTCCTCTGCCCTGGAACACTAAAGACCTTTTTATTTTTGTTTTTACAGTATTAGGAGACATGACAACGTTTTTAACACTCTCTATACATCACTAGTGTTTTCCAACTGCTTTAACCCGTTCAGCTTGTTTGGCCTCCACTGTGTCAATCATTTGAAGTTATATCAAGTTTTTAATGTTGAACTATTTTAACAAATTTAGCGAGAAACTTGAAAACGCTATGAATGACTGAAAGGCGCGTACATTTCCTTCAGAAAGAAAAGCTCATCTTCTGCTGATGGTTGAAGGCGTTGCAACCTGACAGAGAAAACCACTTCATGTTCTTCAATCAGAAAATATACCAGCAAGCAAAGGAGTGACAGCGTTTGCAACCCCCCCCCACCACCACCACCTTCATTGCATGTTTGCTACTGAAACCTCACCAAGTCAAAGACAAACCCAAATTAGTGCCTGCTTGTGAACAAGTATTTGTCCCTAACTGTTTGTCTCCACAGGCTGCACGGTGGCGCAGTGGTTTGAGTTCTTGCCCCACAGCAAGAAGGCCTCCGGTTCAAGTTCCGGATGGGGGACCTGAAACAGAATCACTAAGGGGGGTCCTTTCTGTATGGAGTTTGCATGTTCTTTCAATGTGGATTCATCAAGTCAGAGAATGGATTTTCTTTCAAAGCATTTTCAAACTAACAGCTTTTTTCACTTTGTTTTTTTTATGTAAGAATCCTAAAAAATAAAGTTTCAATAGTGTAAAGTTAGAATCAGAATTATGAGCTGACAGTTTTGGAACATAAATGGAACCGACAACTTGTGAATGAAGAACACTGCATTTGGTGGTGAGACCCAAACATGAAACCTCCTTACAGTGAACCACCAGCCACTGAAAAAAGGCTTTGAGATCAAAGTTTCTTTTAAAAACAGCCATGCAGGACGCGACAGACACAGCTCAGGAGTCGGGACTCACATGTATCTGTTGCATATCTAATGTGCTCCCCATTGCAGGTGCTGATGAAGAGCTGAACTTGGGAGAATAGAGTCTCAAAGTCGGGGATGTTTGGCATGGAGAACTTCACAAAGCTAGAAGGAAGAAAAACAAAGTCCTTCAGTGAAACAACACTGAGGAGAAATGGAAAGGTGTGGGTTCTACGCCTAGGCAAACAAACAGGAGAAAACATTGGTCAATGAGGTGACTGTAGTTTTCTTTGTAGTGTTTGCATTACTAAAGACAAAAGCTGTGAAAAAGAAGCAGAATAAAAAACAAAACACTAGACTTTATAATGGTAATGTTTGATTAACACAACGTGGATGATCTGAACCCAGATAAAGATTTACTACTAAAAACAAACAAATGCACAGAAAGCAGAAGGAAGACATCAATTCTAACTTCATTAAAACAAGTAATTGAAGCTTCAACAATACAAAGAAACGTGTTTTTGGGGGGGGTGGGGTGATAGGTACTCACAGCACGGCCAGAACCCCCAGAGAGTGCTCCTGGATATCCAAGGCCCCCAGCACTGTGTCCAGGTGGGACAGGTTTTTGGCCAGCAGCTCCCCACTCTTGTTGATCAACTCACACAGCTGAGTCATCTGACCTGGAGGGAACAATAAGGAGCACCAGGCAGATCTTAAAGCCTTCTATTGACATGTTGAATGTTTTCATCAGTGTGTCACAGCTGTTGATGCAGACATTTGGTCGGGTCCGGATGAATATTAATAAAGCGACAGCAGGAGCTTTAAAAGCAGAAGTAAAAAGAACAACGTTTTAGTCATACGTCTTAGAAGATTTCATAAACCAGTGCTGACTTCTACAGCTGTCAGGTCTGCTGCATTAAGAAAAGACATGCTTTCATTTCCAGGATGGTCTGACCTGAATCCTTTATGGATACGAACAGCCTTAAGGACTGATCAAATAAAATGACTCACAACTTTGTTTCAAATCATTTCACTTCTCAAGCTTTCCAGTCAAACTCTGCAGAACCTGTGCCCTGTCAAGGCCTTAATGGCAGGAAAAGCTAACGCGATTGACAGGTGCCCTGTACCCAATTATATTCACGGATTAGGCTGCCCAACCAATCAGATTAGGGGTAGGCGGGACCACCGGCAAGCAGTCCTCAGGAATGATTTTCCAGATCAAAAACAAAAAGTAAAATTATGACCTTTTTCCCGATGGTTTACGCAGTTTGTTTCTATTCTAAACAACCTCGCAAATAAACGCGTTCTCTGACGACAGTTTATGAAAGTCTCGCACCCGCAAAAAGTCGTTTTATTGAAGTGTTTACATGATGAAGCAAAAAGACGCTCCGGCCAGTTTCTGCTATCACCGGATAGCATGCTAGCTGACCCGCTAAAATCTCCCGCTCCACCGCGTTCAGCCGCCATTACCTTGAGCAGAGAGCTGTCGCACATTGTTCACGAACTGCTCCAAGGCAGAAGCCATTTTTATTCGGGTCCAAAGTGAAGGTAAATCCCTCAGTTTTTCATTCAAACGTCAGAAACAACTCCGTCCGAGCCGAGACAGGGGGCCACACAGCCGCCACTGATGTCAACTATCGCGAGATTACAGCAACGGAGAAGCCTGTGATGAGATTTACCAACCGTCTGTCGTTCTTAAAGGGCCAGAAACCTGAAATTCGTTCAGTGTTGTGAATAAACCTTAAAATGTTTCAAATGTTTATTTTCTTGGTTATGATTTAAACAATTTGCAAGTTTTAACACAATAATGTATTTCAAAGTCCTTTTTCAGACTGAAGTGTCTTGTCGTTTCACCACTGTAGAACTAGAACCAGCTGTTTAAAAGTAGAGGAACTGAGCTTGCGTGCTCAGGACTGTGGACAAAGATCCTTTTTGAAGAAAGAGCGTCTGCTCATATTCTCTTCTCTCTCTCTTTTTTTTACTTGAAGCAGCGAAAGTAACTATACGTTATGTTTGCAGTTTTATTTATCTTCATTTTCTTTCTTAAAAATCCTACAACCAAACGACTGTCTTGTCCATTTTGTAAAGATATTCTTGTCTTGAGTTCAAACATGAAACCCTTTGAAATCAAGAAAACTGAAGTACCACTGTATTGCCTTAGTCTACTGTTGATAAGATAAACATTAAATGTTTTATTTTTAAAGATTGCATAAAAATAGTAAATATTTAGGTTTAAAATATTGTTTTATAATCTGAGTAAAAAAAGACATTCCACTAGCTAAGAGCAGAGAAATTAATAATAAATAAAAAGATAACTCCACCATTTCATTTAATGGATGCAGTCTAACGTTCATGTCAATAAAACCATCTGTGATATAACTATACAAACATCGCTGGACATGGGTAATGCTTGAGATTTATCTACACAAACAGGTTGGATACGATGTCTGGTCTTAATCACATATATATTTAACCTCACATGCAGCCATATTTATGGATATAATTACAGATTTGAGAAAAGCAGCAGGAGACATTTAATACTCTGAACTGACAGGAAACTGAGAAGGTTATTGTGGATGACTTCAGACATAAAGGTTTCACTTTAATCTGCAGAGTTTACTGGTATTCTTGCTTTTGGTAAATGTTACAGAAAGAGCAACTAAAGTGTTTCACACCTTTCAGGTTCAGATCAGAGTTAAATCAACTCACGCCATTGTGTTTAAATGTTCTTTGGAGTCCTTCAAAGTTGTGTGATTGAATATTTTCTCTTTTCCTTTTATTTATTTAAGTTTAATCCACTAATAACACACTGATTTTACTTATTTATTTTGATGTCGTTATTTTGTTTTACTTTATTAATGCATCTGGGAAAATGTTTGGTGTTGTTCTTCTTAAATGCAAATCTATAAAAGTTGCAAATCAAATACATTTTTCTGAATAATTATAGCAATAATAGAAATAAGGACCTGACTAGTGATTAAAAAAAAAAACATTTCAAATTTCCCGCTGAAGGGTCTTCCTGTGAATAGAGGAGTTGTCCTCCTGTTGTATAATCTATCTTTGGTGGGGAAGGTTCGGTGTACAGTTTGTTCTCCAGCAGAACCAAACGTATGCCGCCCGAGTGACCGGAGCAGCAGATGCCGGGCAGGTGAGGCGCTCCCGACCCGGTTCTAGAGGCGCACCCGGCCCGTTGATGCTGTGGCGCCGTTAGCCATCCACGGTAATCCCGGTTATCAGGGATGAAGTCAATCTAACGAGGAAACTTTCGCCGCCAAAACAGCGAAATGCCGCCGAGTTAGAGCCCCCGTCCCGCCCGGACATCCGCCGCTGGTCCGGACCGTGACGCGAACGGTTCCGGTATGCTGCCTGCGGGGGCAGCCCGCCTCCTCGGGCGAACTTTGCTCCGTGATCCGTTTAAGAGGATTTGCGTGAACATGTCCGCCTCATCGTTCTCTGGCGGGGCGGGAAAGAGGCTGCGGGTTCTAGTCGACATGGACGGGGTACTGGCGGACTTCGAGGGGGGGTTTCTGAAGAAGTACCGGGCCCGGTACCCGGAGGAGCCCTTCATCAGCCTGGATGACCGCAGGGGTTTCTGGGTGTCTGCGCAATACGGCCAGCTGAGGGCCGACCTTTGTGTGAGTGGATTTCCGGCCCGGTTCTGGAGCAGAATCCTCACATCCGGTGACCTGTGGCTGCTCATTTCTGCAGGATAAGGCCATCAGCATCTGGGAGTCCGAAGGCTTCTTTATGGACCTGGAACCTCTTCCTGGAGGAGTGGAGGCGATCCAAGAGATGGCCCAGATGGACGAGTGAGTCCCCCAGAACCAGAGACAGAACAGGTCAGCTGGAGGTGGACTGGACCCCTACAGCACCACCGTGTTATTTTGTAGGCTGAAGGCCAGTCCATCACCAGAAGAGAACCTTCCAGGTCTGACCTCTTCATACTGAAACCGGCAGAAAAACACCCAAACTGCTTCCGTACCGCGCCTCCTCCACAAGGGGGCGCCATTCATCCATCCTCACAAGCGGCATCTCCGTGAGACCATGACAGTCTGCAGAAGTGTTTGCTCATGGGTGTTAGGCAGGGATGCACGATATCTGCTTTATTTAGTTCAACAAACGTCAGATTTTTGAGCTGCTTTTCTCTGTAATGAATGAAATATGAAAACTAAACATATATAAAACTAATGACTTAACTAACTTATAAAGCTAATCAATCAATATGATGATTCAATCAATAAATAATGTTTTTATTTATTAATCTAAACAACTTCTCTTTAACAAAACTGTCTGATGATGGAATCAAAAATATTCAAGAGAAATCGAATCAGTTGGAAGGTGTTCAGATCTCTGAGGTCAGTCGCTGTGGGTTTCAAGTCTGTTTGTGTTTCCATTCCACGACGGAGCTCCGCCCCCTGCCGGTGTGAGCGTGGCCCTCAAAGACAACAGAAAGGAATTGGTTTGTGTTTTCACCATGCTCTGCTCTGTCCTGCAGCACAGATGTCTTTATTTGCACCAGCCCCATCAAACACTACAAATACTGTCCTTATGAGAAGGTGAGCCCCCATCAGACAGACCGTCTGTCTTCCAAAAGTCCCTCTGCCCCCAAGTTCAACCTCTGCTACTTGTTTTCCAGTACGCCTGGGTGGAGCGGCATCTGGGCCAGGCCTTCCTGGAACAGGTCATTCTGACCCGAGACAAGACGCTGGTGTCTGGGGACATCCTGATAGATGACAAGCCGGACATTTACGGTGAGGGGGGGGGCGCATCCTGATAGACAAGATAGAAAAGCCGAATATTTATGGGGGATATAATGATAGATGACAAGCTGCACATTTAAAGTGAAGGGGAGGACAGTATGGTGAGGAGGGAGGGGGGCATCCAGGGTGCAAGGTGCTATAGTGGTTAGAGCTACCCCACAGATCGATTGCCCTGAACTGTGGAATCATTGACTGTATAAGAGAACTGGACTGAATAGCCCCTCCCTCTTGGTGTTCCAAACAGGAAGTACTTGCAGAATCCCATAGACTTCTATAGAGAAATAAACAGCTATTACTCATTGGTTCATTCTATTATCATATCATATCATTGTTCATATCATTCTATTGGTCATCTTCTTGATAATCCTCATTTCTTTTCATTAGCATTTTTCCGTAGTTTAAGTTATTAGAGTTACAAACTGACCAATTAAATACCTCAATAAAGTAGGCAGAGCCTGTTGGCCCCCACGTCCAATGTTCAAAACCTTTGATTGACAGATTTCGCGTGGCATGTGAAAGGGTGTGGCCTTCCAACAAGCTCACTCCTGATTGGTGAGAGTGGTTGCCATAGAAACCTCAACTTAGACCGACTCTGACCAATCACTGCTTACTGACAATGTCTGGCTCCAATATCGTGGTGTCCGTACAGAGACTGAATTGACTTCATTTGGTTAGCTGGAAGTGAACTGTTTTCTATGGGGGGGAGGGTCGGGGGGTCACCCCACCCTCACTCGCTGCAGTTCTCACAAACAGTGAATGGTTGAGTCACGCCACCTTTGCCTCTTTAAATGAAGAACTTTGTCCGTCTGCAGTGCATCGAGCAGCTACTGTTAAAGGGTTGACCAACATCTGAAACATGAATGGTTTTCTGTCTCCTTGCCAGTGACTTGACCCCCTCCCACAGCTACCTCAGACTCAACGCTACAGGTTGCTCTTCAGGTACTCTGGTTTGGATCTCTCTCAGCTCAAAATTAGCCACGTTTCTGAGCGTCAGCTGGAGAAGGTCCACTCCCTTTAAAAGCACATATGGTACAGAAACCGCCATCTGTGTGTGAATGGATGAATGGGACTGTAAAGCACTTTGGGCCTTCAATGAAGGTAGAAAAGTGCTACATAAGTATACGCCAGTTCCCATTTTAAACCCCTGCCCTACTTGCAGGAGAATCCGCTGTTTCCATTTCTCTGTTGCTTCTAAGACCGTAAGGTCTTGTCACATTTCTGAATGTTTCTGTTTAGCTGTTCACATCCAGCAAGTGCCTAAAGATGAGAGTGGCTAGAAAATATGACAGGTGCATGATGGGAAATGCTGAGTCAGAACTGAGCTGAAAGCTGGTTCTGTTGGACTCTTCTAAACATGATTTGTGTTCTGACCAGGCGTGGAGCCCAAACCGGCATGGGAGCACGTCCTGTTCACGGCCTGCCACAACAAGCACCTGCCACCCCGCCCCTCCCAGCGGCGGCTCCTGTCGTGGTGGGACGACTGGCGTGCAATCCTGGACAGCAGAAGGTTCTGAGTTGCCAAAAACCTCACCGTCACCACAAGGGGGCAGCGTGGCGCAGAGGAGGGCCACTACCTCCAGTCTGGAAACCAGATGTGTACTCTCAGCTCTGCTGCAATCAGAACCAATTGGGGCCCCCAGGACCCCCTAGGGCCAGCCCCTGAGTGAACAAACAGAACAAGATGTGAGCCCTCCAGAACTGTGACAGGACCCGAGTCAGGCTGCTTTGTTTTCACCGTGACGGTTCATGGATTCTTTGGTGCTTTTAGATTTATCTCCTCACACATGCACACGGCCTCGTGCACACAGGCTTCTCCACTCTGCCTAACCCCCGTCGAAGACGGGCGTTGTTTTCTGATTTAAAATCTTTTAAAACTGAAACATCTTCTTGTTTTATGATGTTTGTTTATGGAACAAGCTAAACTTGGATTTATGTTTGGATGGATTTCTGGTTCAGAAAAACATTTTCTTTCTTTCTTTCTTTCTTTCTCACATTTGAACAATTTTTCAGATTTTTTTGGTCACTCTGTCTTTTTTGAAATGGCGGTTAACGGTTTCTCCTCTTGATGTGCAATAAAACTGAAAAATATTTTATATGTTTTGAGTTTTTATGAATGAAGCATGTCAGAAACCTCCACAGCTGGTGGCGTCTGCAGTGAAAACATGAGGTCAAGCTTTCACATCAGCTGACTCAGCGTTTTCACAGGGAGGCGAGGTCCACTTCATTCATGAGGTTTGAGGTTTACTGGTAAATGGATTTTCCTCATTTGAATTTCTCATATTTTTATTTCTTTTCAGAGGCAATTTTAAAAATAAACAAAAACATCAAAGCACAAATAAAAAGAGAAAAGGCCAATAGTAACATTTTTACCTAAAAACTAAAACATGTCCATCAGTGCCACTGAAAATCCAGAAAGTGAAGTTTCAGATCTCCTGATTCTGGAGTCAAATTCTTTCAGCTCCTTCACTTTGATGACATTTTTGGAAGAGATGCTGAAGAACTAGAAAAAAAATGAAGAGAACTGAAGTTCTTTTCTGAGGAGCGTTCATCTCTGACATGAGTCCACTCTGAGCATCTCCGCCTTTTGGCTCCAGAACAAGAAGTGGTTCCAGATTTGGTTCCTCAGTGTGGAACATCTCACAGGTCCACCATCATCTCTTCTGCTCGGCAGAGTAAGAAGACGAGCTTTGTCATAACTCAGCGGAACCAGAACTCAGACTCATGCAGGAGGACTTGGTGTATCAGAGGCAGATCAGTTGTTGGTTTGTGTCAGATCCAAACTTCCAAGGAGTTCCAATGTTCTTCTGAA
The DNA here is from genome assembly GCA_036245035.1 of Adrianichthys oophorus. Lineage (NCBI taxonomy): Eukaryota > Metazoa > Chordata > Actinopteri > Beloniformes > Adrianichthyidae > Adrianichthys > Adrianichthys oophorus. The sequence goes on along the minus strand of BSAI01000012.1, from coordinate 22,654,883 downwards.
AAATGGACTAACAATGATCTGATGGAAACGGTTCTGGTTCTTCAGAGGAGGTCCAGGAGTCTGCAGCAGCTGGAATCTTACTAGAGTTTGGATGTAAATCTGGATTTTCCTGCAGAGATCAGAACACAGACAAAAAGAGAATTCTCTCTGTAACACAACAAGACACAAAACTCCAGTCCAGCTTTACAGTTACAAGTTCAAATGCATAACTAATCACACAGTCCTTGTGGAGCAAGAAAAGATCACAAAGCTTTTATTTTGTCTGTGTGTAAATGTGTGGTTTTGTTTAAGTTTGTGTGTGTGTTTACTTTTTTATGTGTGTTTTTGTGCACGTGTGTGTGCAGACTTCCTCTAACACTGAGGCCTGATGGGAAACGGCGGCAGCACAGGTTGTGCGTTTGTGAATGAAAGTCTAACGTACAGACTGTTCTCTGGGGGGGGCAGTGGGCGGAGTCAGCACTTCAGCTGACTGGAAGTTAATTATTGCTCAGCCTCATATTTGCCTCAGAGCTTGTTGACAAGTTTTATTTCAGCGTGGAGAACATCTCTGGAAAGAACTGGATCCAGAGCGTCCGCCTCCAGCACCCGCCTCTCTCACGCCGCCGTCTGTTTGGATTGCCATCCTTCCGCTCATCTAATTGCTTTATGACACAACGGAAAGCGTCGCCTCAAATGTTCTCTGGACGATCGTCCGTTCTGTCAAACAAATGCAGCAGGTTTACAGGTTCTCTGTTTCAGCCCTGTGAGAAGTACAACAGAGGTCTCGATCCAACACAGTTCTGATCACAGGAAACCTTCACATCAGTGATCAGGACTGGTTTCGTTTTTAGGCAGACATTACAGGCCTCGCCCATGGAACAGCCTGCCTGAAGACGTGAGGACCTCTTTAACTGTGGCAGTTTTTAAGAAAAACCTCAAAACTCAACTCTTTAGATTAGCTTTTAAAGTTGTTTTTTTTAATGTGCTATTGAATTTTTTACTGTCTATTTATTTGTATTATAGATGTTATCTTTGTCTTACTTGTTCTTATTAAATATTACTACTATCATTATTATTCACTTTTTATTTTATTAATCAGCTCATTTTTTTAAATACATCTTTGCTTTTAAACTAGTGTCTTCTCACTCTTTGTGGGGATGTCTGTTTCTGGTTGGGGTTGTGGTCCTGCTTGTCAAACCAAAAATGGACTACTAAGTATTTTTTCACTGAGGTTGGAGGTAAAGCTGTGTGTTTAGAGTGCTGGGAGCAGATCTCTGTATTTAAAGATTATAATTTGAATCGATATCACAAAACGAAATTTCACCAAAACCGAAATGGACAAAAGACTGCAGAGACTTCGCCGTCTTAGGCTGTTTTATCAGGCATCTCACCTCTAGTGAAGCTGCAACCAAGAAAGCGCACTGAAAGGGTCGGCGACGGGATCTGTTCACGGAGAGAGATGCCTGCATGGACACACTGGCACTGAAACAGGACAGACTGCTGTTACTACAGATGGCTGTCCAAATCTTACCGGAAAACATCTTCGACTTTTTAAACACATCCCAGACGAAGGTACTGAAATAAAGGCAGATAAATAGGTTTTTTGCATTATATCTTACACCAGCATGTGCTTTACAACTCAGTGCATAAACTCAACCATGTGATCGACATTGTTACAAAAGCTGTCAACTTTATCATGGCGAGAGCTTTGAATCACTTACAGTGACATCCACTACCGCACAGCTGTGAGGGGGCTCAGCCTGGAGAAAGTGGTGAGAAACGTTTGCTAACAATTGGTTTTATGAATTAAGTTTTTCAGCCTGGCCCTCTACAATTATCTCTGGTTCTCATATGGCCCTTTGGCAAAACTAATTGCCTGCCCCTGTTGTAGAAGAACGTCCATCAATAACCTTCAGACACACAGAACATGAGAGGAACACAGAAGCTGCATTACAAGTTCAAATGTTTTGTCTTTGATAGAGCTGAGAGAGTGCCGACAGACCACAATACTTCATTTCATTTTCAGAGAAAGAAGATGAACAAAATCCATTTGCAACGTTAGCAGCAGCATAACTGCATATTAAACGCTTCATCACTCAGAGTTCCTCTGAACACTTTGGTTCCAATCAAATCATCTTCTGAAAAACGTCATGAACTTCCTGGTAAAGCGTGCACGGGGGATGGGTGGAGTGTGTGTGTGTATGGGGGGTTGCTTTAATGGTTATTTTTATCCATCAGGATAAAGAAAAAGCCAGATTTGTTCATTCATTTTCCAATCCGCTTTATCCCTTTCGGGGTCACGGGGTTGCCGGAGCCTAACCCGGCTACTCATGGGCGAAGGCAGGTCGCCAGTCTGTCGCAGGGGCCACAATCACACATCCATACACACTCACATGCACACCTAGGGACAATTTAGAGAAACCAATTAACCTGTGAAGCATGTTTTTGGGCGGTGGGAGGAAGCCGGAGTTCCCGGAGAAAACCCACGCATGCACGGGGAGAACATGCAAACTCCACACAGAAAGGTTCCCCAGCCAGGACTTGAACCGGGAACCTTCTTGCTGTGAGGCAGGAGTGCTAACCACTGCGCCACCGTGCAGCCTGCCAGATTTGTTGATTAATATATTTTAAGTTCAATCAGAACACTCACAGAACTTCTGTTGTTCCAAATGGGTCAAAAAACCAGGAAAATTTTAGTCCCTGGGTCTGAGGAGCGTGTTGGTCGTTCTGGAGATCCTTCCCTAAAACCAAAGCGGAGAAAAAAACAGCAGATTAATGAATAAAGAGACTTTTTTGCAGCCTGAAACATTTTTTCTGACTCATCACAGGAGTTTATTTTGTGTTTGATCACCACAGATGTCATTGACATGTTGGGATGTGGGACACAGATCCTGGACAGAATCCTGGCCCAAAGACTCAAACCACCAACCAGCAGGTGTGAAGGATTTGTCCTGGAAATGTTCTGGCTGTGCTGCAGTACTGCTGCTGTTTCTTTCTTTTTTTTTTTTAACTTGTCCAACAGCTGAGCAAACAGATATGAGCTGAGAGCCTCTTGTGTTAGACAGATTTTACTGTTACATTTGGGGGTTATAAATCATAATCTGACACAAGGTGTATATTTGTATAAACCCCTTTTGGAATTTAAACTAAACTTTATTTATGTTAATTATGTTTGTATCCTTTTTTGTTGAACCGGACAGAAAAGAAAGAGGGGGAAGAAGAGAGAGGGATATCGGGGGCACAAGGGAGAGAAGGGGGGCAAAACTATGTGGAAACCATGGGAGGGGGGACCACTGCCAAGTGGCTCCGTCCCTGAGGTACATCGCAAGCTGACCCTCGCCTTTCACCCTAATAAGTGGTCGTATGAGGAAGGAGGGTGGGTAAGTACTGCTACTGTTTCAGACAGCTGTTCAACCTGCAGACAAAATTCTACATTTTTGTAGATTTATTTAGAAAAAACAAGCTCAGTGGCATAGAGGTGGAATGTCTGAAACCAGAAGGTCACGGGGTCGTATCCACAATTGACACATAGGTAGAAATGATGCAGAAAGAAGAGAGGTAGACAGAAATGTAACATAAGGACATGACAGTTGTAGAAATGTTGCAGACTGAAAGTATGCAGACTAAAGTGTTGCAGACAGAAAGTTCTATGGTTGCGTTCTCTGAGAAGACACCTGATGACCTCAACATCCCTGCGTCTGTGTGGATGAAAAGCGAGGGTGGGGGGTGGGAAACTGCCGATATCAAATCTTTATATCTTGATTACTCATCTCCAAAGTCTAAATTAGAATGCAAATCAAATCAAACTGAAGCCTATGTGACCAGAAATAGCTCATTTCTGTCTTTCCAGGAGGATGAGTCATTTCTGGGGACGAGAAGGTGGAGATGATGCTGGAGGAGGCTGAGCTTTCTGAGGGGTGTCCAGCAGAAACGTTTGCAGAAAAACAGTTTGTTTGGAAGGAATACATGTAAAACTCAAGATGTTTCCAGAGTGGGTGCTGCTGCTCCTCTCAGAGATTTTCATCTCCTTCTAACGTTCAGCTCAGAAGCTTCTGGAAGTTTCCAGATTTGGACTTTTCTCGCCTTTCCTTTGATAATGAACATATATATAGTTTATGTGGGCTGTGTGCTGCCTCTGTTACCCAGCATGCTCTTCAAACTAGTTTGGGTTGCTTGCGCCCCCCCCCATACACACACACACACACACACACAGTGCAGGGGGATTAGAAACAAAAGCTTTGCATGCTGGTCTTTCTTGGCGTGTTTGTGTGTATTTTGAGCACTGGTGGTTTTCTCTGCCAGGAAACTTCCCACACTGACGTCCTTGCTCAGCAGATTGAAACCGCCACAGTCAGAGAAGCTGGCACACGCCGCCGCCAAACACTGCCAAGCTGTCACTCACGCGTTCACATGCATGCGCACGTTTGAGCGTGTGGGCCTCGTCAGTGCTCCAATCCTTACATGGAGAGTCTCCTCAGTCAGTTCTGGAGCCGGCTGACGCATCATCGTCATCGGAGGTGGGAAAACTGAAGCTTTCAGAGCCAACGCGGTTTCTGAGATGCCTGCATCTCACCTACTTCCCCTTTACTATGTTGTATTAGTGTTCACTATGACTTGCTGCCCGCAGCATGCACGTTGAAAAAATGTGCATGGACATTTTTTCTCTACGGGGTCACAGAGCAGTTTATGGCCTTCATATTTCCTGTGGGTCACCTGTGTGCCTCGTACCGGTTTGACCATTTTTCTTCTGCAGACAGCCCGTATCCACCCATAAGGACAGCTGGGACTGATCTTAAAACGGGTATGTTTGGCTTTTAGGAACAAGTGTTGGTTTGAATGATCCAATGGGTTTTTTGGTTCTGGCAAACACTGACGCAGTCATTCGTCTCCGCCATCCTCTCATTCATAACTGTATCGTCCGTTGTCACTGAACAGACTACAGCAGAAACTACCACAGGAAATGTCTACATCTGTGATGTTGGAGCATGCAAATGAAACAGACATGCAGCATCTCTGAACGGCCTCATTACCCATTAGAGGTTGAGAACATCAGGGAGGTCACAGTGATGAGGGAAACTGGCAGAGATCATTCTGTGCCTTCATGAGCTCTAGTTATTCAGATAAAGACACACATCCAGAACAACCGAGCCTTTGTCCCACACCACACAAAGAAAGGTCATTATTGACATACTTACTTGTTCTTACAGCCATTCTTTTTTCTGAGACTGCATCAACCACAACAGCTCAGTCCATGATGACTCGGCCGTGTTTTTTTTTTTACCAGAACTGACACCAAAACATTAATAAACATCTATGACCGTCTTCTGCAGGAAAAAAAGCATTTTTTCCAGAGTGATACGGGGACACATGACACTTGACGCAAAGCACATTTTTCAGTTTTCCACTTCCAGGAAAAAGTCTTTCTTTACAGACACATGATGTGATAATTAAATTCTGTGGAGGCATTCAGACTCATCACATAATCGTCCTGGAAAAACAACACACTTATCAGCCTTTGCATGATTTCCAGCAGGTTGTGATGATGCAATGATCTTCTCTGGTTGTGGTGACATAAGACAATCAGCTGTCCCAACATGAATAAAAAACTTATGTTGATGTCTCTGTTTAGGCTTTTAGTGTGAAAGATTGAAATAAAAGAAAAAGTCACAATAAATGTTTTAGTTTATTGATTATTGTGTTCTATTTCATTGCTTTGGCTTTTGTTTCTGGCTTAGAACATTTTCAGGGTTTTAAAGTTCCTCTGGACTCTCCTGCAGTCATCTCAGGTTCTCAAGTTCCTTTGAGGAGGTCCTTACATTGAAGATGGGGAGAGCTTTGGAGTCTGAGATCAAACTCTTGAGTGTGTTTTATTGTTTTATTACTTCTGTGACATTTGCGCGGGCTAAAGTTGAGTTTTTAGTACATGGAACTGCAGGATGTTTGGCAACTCTGCCTAGAAACAAAATGCAGACTAACCCTGATCTCTGAAGAGAACCCTCACCAGCCTGATGACCTCTGATCATTGGGTGTTTCCAGATCCTGTGACGTCCGGCTGCAGCTCGTCTTTGTGTAGCTGATTTGTGTTTTCAGATGTTGCTGTACAAACTGAATGCTGTTTGCCACTCATGAGGTCCTTGAGCTACAAGCACAGAACGAACAGCAAAAAACTGGAACAGACCGGACAGGCTGATCTCTCTGAGAAACCCGCAGTAAAACTCTCAGAACTGCATTAGTCTGTTGCTGCTGGAGAGCTGCTTTCTGTGAAAGTCCGCCCTTTACCCAGCATACCTGCTGCTGCTCAAATACTACCTGTGCTTTAGAGAGGGATGGCAATAAGCACGTCTTCAGAATGCCTGTTTATGTGCCGTCTTACACTTTATACTTAAGGAAGTGAGGTTCTCTCCAGCTGCTTCTCCCCGACAGTCTGGACCAACAGCCATATTTGATGTCAGCACAAATCTTTGGTTAAAACAAAAACCTTTTTCCAATTTGGAGGGAAACTCCAGAATACGGCTGTACCATGACTGTCCCATACAGACCAATCTGTATATGCAGGACGGAGTAAACACAACCCTGTTCAGACATGATCAATGCCAGGAAGTGAAAGATGCTCTCATGTTGATGGTGAAGGAAGGTAATGTGATGTCCTTCTGTCTGAGGGCACCTGCAGGACTCTGCCCAGGCCCTGTTTTTCTTCAGAAGCTGGTCCTGTTCTCTGACCTCTAAACCAGGAGCTCACAGATGAGGGCGCTGTTTGGGTTAGAAATAAGAGCAGAGTGGGCGGTCCCACATCACATGTGGTCAACAGGTATGGACTGAACCTTGAGAGAGTCCTCTGAACAAACTTGCCTGTCTTTGTTTGCCTGATGGCCTAGAAGGTCTGAAATAGTCCACTGTTTGCAGCAGCTTAAGGAGTCCTCTGGTGTTCTCTCTGCCATCTCATGTCAGACATCAGACAAATGCATGCTGGGTAAATCACAGGGTTTGTGCCATCTAAATCCTTGTGGTGTTTCTGCATGTCTGCAGAGGTTTGCAGGACGTCCTGGTGCCTCCTCCTGCAGATGTGTAATCAAAGTTACTCATTAATGTTTGTTTATTTGTTGGTAATCATGTAGAGAGTGTGCACTGCGACGCACAGACAAACATGAAGATTCATTCAATTAATGAAAACGCTCTCATATGTGGTTTGATTGGACTTGTCTGTTATTTGTGCATTTGATGTATGCTTGACATTTGCTAGATATTCACAAAAACACCATCATTATTAAAGTGTGTGTGCGTACCATGTGGTATGTGTGAGTTATGAAAGAATACTTTCTAACCATTAGTCTGTCTGTGAGGTCAAAGACCCTTTGAGAATTTAAACGTTTTTACATCCTCAGTTTTTCATTATGATCCACACAAAAAGAAAACAATCACACACAAAAATGCACAAAATTCAGGTTATGAATGAGAGAACCAATAAACAGAACTTTCAGACAAAACCTGACTTGAAGGATTTGTTTGGAAGCTTGTATGAAGGTGATGGTCCACATAAACCACTTCTGACAAACACCTATTCATCTTAAAGATGATCGCCTAAATCTGCAGCACTAAATGACATGGTTTTAGTTTGGACTGGGATAGACAGGTTTGTGGTCATGTGTTTAAGGAAGATCAGATGGAGTAAAATCCTCCATCTGATTGTTCTGATCACCTACAGTTGAACCAGATCATCATGAAGTCTGGTCCAGCTCTGCTGCAGAGACTTTCAGTGGCGAGCTGTGGTCCTTTCATTCAGGAAAGGGTTCAGATCTGTCTTAGAGTCTGCAGCTCGCAGCAACAAAAAAATGCAGCAGCTGCAGCTGGATCAGCGTGTAACAGGCACACACCACGCAAAATGAACTATTTTGAGCGCTCAAGTGTGTTTTAATCATTCTTCAATAGAAACAGCCCCAAAGTGGCATTTTGATCCATTCACGCATGTCTGAGTATTCCTCTAAAACCCTGCTCTCCGAGCACCAGCTCTTCTCATTCCACGAAAACGAGTGGGTCCTCACACTGAGACATCACAAAATGAGAACAGCCCCTTCCAGGATGAGTCTGCGCTGCCAGCACCACCTCCAGGCTAACACACATCACCATCAGCAAAGCGCTTTCATTTTATATGCACAATATGAACATCCAACTTTGTTTGGATGTTGTTTGTTTTCAAGGGTGAAACACAGACATGCTGCCGAGGCCGGTTCTAGGATGACATCATGAAAAGGGCAGCACCCACAAGGAGCGGAAGGCGGAGCTCGAGGTGTTCCTCACCTCAGGTTAGGTCAGGTGTTGGTGACGCAGAAGAAACCTCTGGAAGCTGGTGAATAATGGTTCTGGATTCAATGACACAAAGGTCCAGTCTTTCAAAAATGAGCAGATATCGATTCCTTGGCAATTTTTTGGAACAAGTAGACTTTGTGACTGTAAAATAAATGTTTATTTGAATTTAATTCCGTTGCCATGGTGATATTTTAAAAACCATGACTTGAATAAAAATCCCCACTTTTGTCTCATCTTTATAACAGTTGTCATAGTGATGTCTCTAAAGGGGTGGAGTCTTTGGTCGGTACAGTGAGTGAATGTCTTTAGGCTGAACCCTCCCTGATGTCTAAGCCCCTCCCTCCAAAAAATTGAAAATGCAGTGCATCAGATCGGTGATGATGCAACATCCTCACTGATCTGAAGTGCAGGTTTCCCTGCATCAAGGTCCTTCTTAGGTGTGTCTGGGTGGCAGAAGTGCGTCAGAGGATCTGCCCCCACCTGCAGACCCCCCCCAGGTCACATCAGAAAGGCGTTTGATGAAAGCGGCTTATGTAAGTGCTAATTGAATCTTCACCCTGAGCAGGAGCAGACTCAAAGACGGAGGAATCATCTGGTTCTCCTCAGAGCTGCTGCTCATCAAAAAACAGAGAGGACACCTCCACCTTCACCTCTGCATTCAATAGAAGCTTCTGGACGTTCGGGCCTGTAGCTCTGCAGGAGCCCAGACAGAACCCAGAACACCTGCTATCTGCTGTTTGAGAAAAACAAAACCAAGAGGAACAAAATGACCTCCATGAGGAGGAAACAGGATCCAAACCACAGAGGTGTTTGTGAAGACTCTCAGTCAGGAACCAGTTAAGATCCAGTTCATGTTTTTCAGAATCTGTTTGAAGCCAAGAAACAGAACCTCTGACAGATTTAAGTCCAGGTCCTTCCAGAACCTTCATGCTGATCCACTCAGAGGAGGACCTGCTGCTCAGACTAGATCTTTACTTCAGCAAGTTCTCCCGTCTTTCTCCATGAACTCTGTGTGGATCCATGTTATCTGGATCCTGAACTCTGACCTGGACCGACTCAAGTGAGTTCTGACCTTCTGTCCATCTGCTGCGTCTTCCAGAACCTCTTGGATGAGTCCTCCTTGGGTTCTTGGACTCTTTCTGGTTGTTTGTTCTTCAACTGAATAAATTCAGATCCAGAAGTAAACAAAACTGTTTGTAGTTATGTTATTCGTTCTTCACAGGGTGATGTTTCATGTCAGCAGAGTTATGGTTTACCAAGGCTCAGGTCACACCTTAACCAGAGTGGTGCTGACTGAGCATCCGGCGGATGTGGGCGGGGCTGGAGGTCAGGTGAACTGCACAGGTCAGTGCTCATGCGTGTCACCACAGATGTGTTTGTTTCTAACATTCCAGCATAGTTCAGGTGAAGCTGCTGCTGCAGAGGAATAATTTTGACGTGCTCCTCCTGGTTCAGACGAAGAGTCCTTCAGAGAGCTGTGATGCAACAGGAACGTGTTCCTCATCCTTCTGATACAGAACATAATGAGTCTATGTGGATGTCAAGAGATGTCGATGAATGTTGTTGGAGACACTAGGATTGAAAATTAACCTTTGGTTTCCTGCAGGTCACCACAGAAGGATGATGAGTAACTGAAACCCGTGGCCCCCGCTGACCCCTCCTTCCGCTCTTCGCTCTGCTGCAGGAGGTGAAGGTCCTGTCACACAGTTAGGCCCTCATCATGCCGCTCTGTCCCTGTATGTGTCCTATCAGCTAGATCTTTCTGTCTGTCCCTGCAGGGGAGTCTGCTGAAGCCTAAATACATTACAGATGAAGCTGATCTGCCAGCAGCTCCTCATCCTCTCTATTGGTTCATCACGTTCTGCCAAAGGAGACAGCTTGGTGTGGTTCAGTCCACAGATGTCACGCACACGGACCCTGAAACATCAGAAATGGAAGATGTTTGGCTTCTGAACCACAGCTGCATGCCCCGCCCCCACAAGAGCGGAAGATGAAAGTAAAGTCTCTGATGCAGCAGACCACTGACCTGAAGGTTCTGGTCCAGCAAACCTTCAGATTTCATGGGAATCTGAAGACCTTCAGGTCACTAACGAAGGTCGTCATCAGAAAGTCCAGAATAAGCAAAAAGACCTCACTGCTTTAGTGGAGCAAAGACTTCATCCAGTGAACAAGTTTGAAGGAAGTGTGTTGATGTGCTGCCAAACACAAAAACACATGAACACACAAACAAAAAACAGATGCACACAAATGCACACACAGAAACTCAAATGCACAAACACATGATTACAGACAGTGTTTCAGTGAGTTAGAGCTGACGGGTTGGTTGCAGTTGATTTGTGGTGATTGATTTTCTGATTGGTTCCTTCTGCGATGGAGCTGACAGCTCTGCTGGGATCATTCATTCATGCTGTGGAATTTTCCAAACGGTCAGCTGTTTGGAGAGAAAAAGGAATTTTCCACTTCCTGCGATCATTGGTAAGAAAAACAGGAGAAAAATCTGTTTTCTTTGATGTGAACTAAAACTGGAAATATAAAAATCCTCCCAAATAGAAGCATAACAATGAATGACACCATGCAAAGTTTGAAAAGGCCTTTGGATGGAGAAGAACAAAGTTAAAGGAAGAAGATCTGCCGGAAGAACATGTAGACGTAAACCTGCTTTAAGACACAAAGGGACTGAAGGTCACTTTAAGTTCAACTCACCTGGACAGGTTCAGGTCCAGTAGCTGAGCAGGAGAATGTTCTTCCAGGTTTGAACTTGCTGCTGTCAAACTGAAATGAGCTTCAAGAAATGTTGAAAATGAGATGTTTTTGCTTCAGGGAATAAAATGTTAGGTGCTTCCTTATGTCTGCAGCCAAACTTCTCAGCATTTTAACATCTTTTAACTCTCAGACTTTCAACTAAAGCCATCGGAGGGGGGTGTTCATGTTTCTAAACATTTCAGGTTGGTTTCTTTTCTGTTTTGGAACAACATTTAGTTTAGTGAGTGATGCAGCTTCAATCTGCAGCTTCTACCTGCAGCTTCAATCTGCAGCGTCTACCTGCAGCTTCAATCTGCAGCGTCTACCTGCAGCTTCAATCTGCAGCTTCTACCTGCAGCTTCAATCTG
>BSAI01000012.1:22549951-22643480 GCA_036245035.1 Adrianichthys oophorus | reverse complement strand
CCTGCAGCTTCAATCTGCAGCTTCTACCTGCAGCTTCAATCTGCAGCATCTACCTGCAGCTTCAATCTGCAGCTTCTACCTGCAGCTTCTATCTTTAGATCAACCTACAGCTTCAATTTGCAGCTTCAATCTGCATCTCCCACCTGCAGCTTCAATCTGCAGCTTCAATCTGCAACTTCTACCTTTAGATCAACCTACAGCTTCAATTTGCAGCTTCAATCTGCATCTCCCACCTGCAGCTTATACCTGCAGCTCTTTACCTTCAGGTCAACCTGCAGCTTTACTACTTCATGAAAAGGTTTCGCTCAAATCGGTTTCATTGACTGAAACATTTTTCCATAAATATCGAAAAATTAAAATAAAAATGAATCAAGTGTTTCCAGAAAAAAAACGGGTTTTGATGTTTCTGTTGTTTGACTTTGATGTGATCTGGACAGAGAATTCTGAATCTAAAGTCGTTCAGCTGTCAGAAACGGTTATCAATGTTCACTCTGTTTGTTAGCCTCGAGCTGATTAACTCTAACCCTTCTCTGAGGGCGTGTCTGTGGCTGTGCGGCGCTGCTGCTCAGACTCGGGGAGGGGGGGTATGTGATATCTGCATCTACAGCACCTTTAACAGAATGAAACTTGTCAGATTTTAAGAGAAAGATTTCAGAACAAACCTGTTTGATAAAACAAACACAAGAAAACCCAAAATTTTAAAAGATATTTTTATTTTTACGGACTTTGTTGCAAAAATCGGACAAAACAATAAATATTCACATTAAAAATGTTCAAACATTCAGTTGAGTATTTAAAAACCGACATTCAAATGTAAACAGCATGTATCGCGGCGCGTCGCACCTGCCGAACCTCATAACGTCAACAACGCACATTTTACGCACAGGCGCGCGAACCTCACAAAGCCACGTGCACGCTGGACAGCCCTCACCAGGGGTCTCGTGGGGGTTTTGAGGAGGTATCGCGTCCAGAAACGGCACTGTGCGTCATAGCGCGGCAACAGAGCGCGCGCCAGTGCCTCCAACTTCCCTGGTCAGTTTACGCACGGCGTTCACTCGCCATCCTCCTCCGGCTTCAACAACACAGTCCCACGTGGCGCTCAGCTGATTACGCAGCGCTCGCGGCCGTGCGCGGCCCCCACGGCTTTCTCTTTAATGTACATAAGGTCACTGTGCACGCTGGGCCTGCGCGCGCAAGGGGTGACCACGCCGAACGCCTCCGTGTCCTTCAGCTTCTTGGTCTTTAGGGACTTTCGGTGCAGCAGGTCGCAGTGCTGCACCGACACCTTCCGGTGCAGGTCCGGGCTCATCTCGTGCGGCAGCTTGGCCAGACTGAACAGCGTCTGGAACATCTGGTCTACGTTCTCGTTGCGCTTGGCGGAGATCTCGAAGTACGCGCACTTGTCGTCCCCGGACAGCAGCTGCTCGATCTCCTCCTGCTGCACCTCCCGGTGGAACTCGCGGTCGCCCTTGTTCCCGCAGATGACCAGAGGAACGTCGATGTTCTCCTTGATCTTGTTCTTCAGGCAGGACTTGGTCTCGTAGATCTGCCGCTTCAGCCGCTGCACCTCCTGGAAGGAGTCGCGGTTGTCGAGGCTGAAGACCAGGATGAAGACATCACCTGCAGGAGGACAGCAGAGCGTCACCTTCTACACCTGGCTGCGCACAGCCCGTTTCTGCGGAATCTGCGCACCTGAGGGAACGTACCTGTGAGGATGGAGAGCCTCCTCATGGCGGGAAACGGGTGGTTCCCTGACGTGTCCAGAATGTCCAGCTGGTAAACGTCTCCTTTGATGCTGTACAGTTTCCGGTGGAAGTCCTCGATGGTGGGCGTGTACTGCTCCTCGAACCTCCCGTTTAGGAACCGGGACACGATGGCCGTCTTCCCGACCTTGGTGGACCCCAAGATCACCATCCGGTAGCAGTTCTTAGCGGGAATGTCGAAGTCGCTCTCAGACGGGGACATTTTCTTAATCATGGTTACGTCCGTGTGCGCTCAGAGGCGTGCGTGTGAGCGCAGCCTGTTCTGTTCTCAGTCTGACTTTCGGGGCTGGACGCACGTATTTAAGCGCTCTGGAGCGGGCGCCTCCCCCTGTAACGCCCCCCCATGGCGCGCGTCACAGGCCCCCCAGAGGAGCAGAGAAAGAAAAATAATTCCTTGACCCGGTCCGCCTCAGTCCGCTTTAAACACAAACGGAGACCGGGAGCTGCTGTTCTCTGAATGTCCAGAGGAGGGCAGCCGCGGGCGTAGTCTCACAGGAGACTGGACTCAATGAAAACAATCAAAATACACTTCAGGGGCAGTTTGCATGCGCGTGCGTGTTTGCTCAGGTTACAACTAGAAAAATAAACATCCAAACATTTAAGTGCATTTATGTCAGAGAAGGAAATGTGGAAAAAAAATGATCTTTTAATTTGAAATCTTCCCTCTGTGCTTTGAAAAAGTGCTTGTTTTGAAAAGCCCCGTTATCTTAGAGAAATAGAAAAAAATGATAGCTGAAAGGGTAAATAAATGGATGGATGGATAGAATTCTGAATAAAAGCTAGCAGAGAGTCAAGATTTCCTTCATGTCAGAAGGTGAGTGGAGGTCCTCTCCATATCTTTGTCATAGCAACACAGCTGAACACATTTGGACAGATTTTTTAGTCATACATGAGATGAAGATGATGAAGACCACAGGAAGTCCTCAGCAAGCACCAGCATTGAAAAGCTCCTCCTGCTCAGGGAACATGAAGCTTCATCCGGGATGCAGGTGAAGGTCATAGAAGTTCAGCAGGTGTTCCTCCTGGAATCAGGTTAACAAGGCAAGTCAGAGCAGAGCTCCGTGTATCAGCGTCCTGCTCAGGCCATCAGCGCCTCGGCTGGGGGTTCAAAAAAGCTGCCCTTCATGAGGGTACTGTTCTGAGTCATGACCCAGTTTCTGCAAGTGCTCCACTGGTCCAGCTGGGAGCAGGAAGTACAATCCAGCAGTAGCGGTCTGAAGTGACTCCACCTTCACTTCTGTCTATTCTCAGGTCTTTTCTTTAGTTCTGCTCTTTTTTCTAACATCTAAAATCTAAAATCCAGCAGAACCAGTGCAGAACCCCATCAAACCCACAGTTCACCAAGATCCAACCATTTGGTTCACAACCTTCAAGGTTCCTATCTGGATAGAAAACAACACTCAGGTTGAAAGGAAGTGCTCCAGGTGGAACCAAAAGCTTCAGCGTCAGAGGTACCTGGATCAGAACCTAAACTGAACTGAAGGTGCTTCCCTGGTTCCACCAGTTTCCTTCGCAAACCCAAAGGTTTCCTCAGAGCTCAGTGGAGATCAGGAGCATCAGCAGGAACACTTCAGTTCATTCATATACATTCACACCAAGAGTAGCAGAGTCAGAATGAGTCCAGACAGAACCAGGACCCTCCAGAACCGGGCTGAGCAGGGACAGATCTTTACGAAAGATTCCTGTCTGCTGGTTCTGAAAGGGTTTGGCTTTTCATGTTTTGATGTTCTCCCACAAAAAACAAACAAAAAAAAAAACACATCAGGCTGATGCGTTTGTGTAGTAACCTCAGAGGAGCATCATGGGTCTTATCGGGGCGTTTGTTGTTGTGTGAGAAATGTATATATGTTCAGGACATTGTGTTTGTCTGTTATCTGGGTTACAAAGTTCTGGTTTTGAGTCATGATCAGAGTTCAGAACATTTTTATTCTGTTTGTCAGAGTGAACATCCCTGATTAGTGACCACCTTTAGGATCACATGAGATTTTATCTTTGGAGGTCCTGGAGTACAGACAGAAGATCAGGAGTTCTACTCTGGACTCCAATCAGTTGGATTCTGATGACGCTGTTCATTTTAAAGAAAAAAAAAAGCTGCTACATCAGCGTCTTAAAAAAGAGGAAGAAGACGAGCGGACGCTCTGTTGGAGGAAAAAACCCACGCCACAGGAGGAGAATAAGGGAGAGCGAGATTAGCAGAAGGTGTGGGTGGTTTTTTGTGTGTTCAAAGGTCTAAATTTAACTTTGCTGCAGGAAAATTCTTAAATGTCTCTTTTTTAATGTTTTCATGACTCAGAAACTTTGATTTATTGCATTTTCATCATCTGTAAAACATACACAGCTGTTTGAACTTTGTTCATAGATTCCATGTAGAGTCCACGAAAAACAGAATTTTCCTTTAAGCCTTAACTGTCAAAGCAGAATCTAAACTGTCAAAGTGGAACCCATAGGTGTTAAAGCAGAATCTTAACTGTCAAAGCAAAACCTTAGCTGTCAAAGTGAAACCTTAACTGTCAAAGCAGAACTTAGCTGTTAATGAAAGGTTTGTATGTTCAATAAAAAGTTCCTGAACATACAAACCTTTTCCTGAAAGGTTGAAACATTTTCCTGAAAAAAATCTATCAATCAGTCTATTTTGGAATCTTTAGTTTAGGATTAATGTTTTCAGTCAGAGAAGCTGCTTCAGGAAAGTCTAAAATGTTTTTAGGACATTAAATCGAGGAGAACCTCCTGACTGGCGTCAAGAAAGTCACAGTCAGATATGAAGCAGAGATCCCGGGTTTTCCAGATTTAAAAAAACTGAAGTCAGAACTAGTTAAAAAAAACTGAAATATGATAGGTTCTGTATTCTTTTCTGTGTAAGTAACCCGTGGATCAGTATCGGTCTGCGGCCCGGTTTGGGAAACCTCGACTTTATGCAGAAACTTGGAACAAATGACATGTTTTTTTAAAGTAGTCTATGGAGTAATGTGTTTGAGCAGATCAACATCTAACGTGGAATGCACCGCTGGAACATACCATTGTACTGCTGTTCCCCCTGTTATTTATGCTGAATTTGTGAGGAGGAGGGAAGCACCCTGCAGTAAACAAACACATCTATGTCATTAAAACATGTTTTCTACCTAAAATTTACCCGGAAATGTGTCACAAGAGAATAAACAGGGGTCTAGTCTGAGAGATCAATTCTCACAGACACTTCAACATTTAGAAAATTCCAGAGATAAGCATATAAAGAGACAATTTCTGCAGAGCTGGGAAAAGAACAGACTAGAACCAGCTGAGAACAATGACAAATGACGCAGCTGCGAACACAACAGAATGCAGGAACAAGGAAACCACAGCTGAATCAAGATATCCCAAAAACCTCCTGATTCTCCCAAACACAGTTATGAAGAAGATCGGAATTCACCTGGATGTACCCAGAAACCCTTAGAACTTTTAGTGCTCTCAGAAAAGGTACAGTGGAATGTCAAAACGTCTGGGTTAAAGGTGAAACCATACGTGCCGAAGATCACAAACACAAGTCCTTTATCAGATACAGAAACAAACTGTTCACAGTTATTGATGGTTCTCACAAACATGATTAAATTTCACACAGAAGAATCCTGTTGGACTTTGATACCACAGGAGGATCTGCAGACGCTCGGAGAAAACCAGGAAAAACAGAAGAATAACCTCAGCTACGCCCTTTAACCCGCCCTATCCTCTTACCTCCACTCTGTTCCAGTTTCCATGGTAGCAGTATTTTAAATGATTGGATCCTGTGATACCTGAACATATCAGTCATTCAGTAACCATGACAACAAGGTCACTGCAGGAAAGACTGGTCTGTAAGAAAGCTGCTGATGCTCCTAAGGGCCACCAATTTCCGGGCGAAACTGACAGAGACATCACTGAACTTCTGCAGAAATGCACCAGAATTCTTTAACCAAAAAATTACTTTGATCCAATACTGACATTTAAAACCGCAAGCTCATGATAACATGAGAATTCATGTTACTGAAGAAGATGCTGACGGATGAGGAAGATGTAAAGTTAAAGATCCAAAATGTTGGAAAAAAACTGAACATTGCTAAGCTGCTGAAAATCAGAGTTAAATGTTAAATTATCTCAATGAAGCTTGGTATTCTGAAAAAAATAATTTTCATGACATTAATTATTTTCAAGAGAAAACCATAAAAAGAAAAGAAAATTCTAAATATATAAGTAGAAACGACAGAATCTGATGGTCAGAGTAACATTTTAGCTTGCTATGAGCATCAGCAGCAGAAGAACAGTGCAAAGGTAGAGGAACGAGCGCCGATGGAGGAACAAGTCAATGATGAAACGTACAGACGCATTTTATCATTTAACATTAACATTAAAAAAACACCAAAACATTAACATTTTCAAATGCAGCAGCTAGATTGTTAGCAGGAACCAGCAGAAGAGAACACATTACTGTAACACATAGCTTGTCTGTCCTGGGAGACAATCCCTCCTTCATGTCGACCTCCCTGAGGTGACTTATTTTTTTTCCATCCAAAATCTTTTTTTTTTTTTTAAGGAGTTTTTCCTTACTGAGAAGGAGGGTCTGAGGCAGGGATAGGCAACTCCAGGCCTCGAGGACTGCAGCGTCAAGAGGAACAAGTGCGCTGATGGAGGAACGAGTGCGCTGATGGAGGAACGAGTGCGCTGATGGAGGAACAAGTGCGCTGACAGAAGGAACAAGTGCGCTGACGGAGGAACAAGTGCGCTGATGGAGGAACAAGCGCTGATGGAGAAACAAGTGCGCTGACGGAGGAACAAGTGCGCTGACGGAGGAACAAGTGCGCTGACCGAGGAACAAGTACGCTGATGGAGGAACAAGTGCGCTGATGGAGGAACGAGCGCTGACGGAGAAACAAGTGCGCTGACGGAGGAACAAGTGCGCTGACGGAGGAACAAGTACGCTGACGGAGGAACAAGTGCCCTGATGGAGGAACGAGCGCTGATGGAGAAACGAACGGAGGAACAAGTGCTGAAATCAAGAGTCAGAGAAAATCTTAGCAGCAGTTTTTAACAAAATACAAAGTTTATTCTATTAAACATTTTGTATGGACAGTTTGTGACAAATGTTCATAAAACCTGCAGTCTCATAAATCCACAAAACAAGACCACAAACCAAATAAAACTTTGCTGAAACCTGCCTAGCTATCAGGGATGGGCAACTCCAGGCCTCGAGAGCCGCATTCCTGCATGTTTTCCAACATACCATGCTCTTACATGCTCTAATTGGCTGGACACACCTGAACCAGGTAATCAGTCATGAGTAGGGCTTGGATATCTGGAAATCATGCAGACACTGCGGCTCTCGAGGCCTAGAGTTGCCCATCCCTGCTTTAGATGATGATAACGGGTAGCTTCAGAACAGTATGGAAAAATGACTGAAGAAAGAGAAGGTTCTCAGTATGAACACCATCCAGACTCAGACCTTCTCAGTAGTGGATGAGGACCTGCCATTGTCCAGTTGTTCTCATAGGAGGTGAGCAGCATCTCTCCATAGGATGAAGATGGTCTTTATCTCCTGATATGAAGATTTTCTTCAAAGGTTCTGCTACTCAGAGTCTAAAATCATGTCTGCTATTGGTAGTTCAAAAGTTTTTTTTGTTAGATGTAAGTGTTATCTCTGATAGAGGATGTGGAACAAGGAGGTGAAGAAATTATTCAAGAATAACATCTGAGGGTCTTTTTCAGACATGGAGACAGAAACTAGGATGTCCATGTCAGACATGTAAGGATCTTATCCCTGAACAAACCTCGGGTCTCTAGCCTGACTCCTCAGAGAAGGTTTCTCATCAAGTTCCTGAGCAGAAGAACAGGATTGTTCTCTCCTGCCTGCAGTCTGCATGTGTGGATGTTCTAAGCCACTAGGGGCAGGAATCAATCATTCATGTTTGCGGCGATGACTTCTCTCCAGATAGATCTTCTTAGTGAATGGTCTGTAAGTGAAGAACAAACATGCTATGAGACATTTAGTCACAGAGAGGAACAGTGTCCGTGTCAGAACATGGAGCACAAACGTGGAGAACAGAGAAGGACCTTCACTAGGATGGAGAAGGTCTCCTCTTGTTCCTCAATGCTAGATTTTCTCTGGAGAAAACAGTCTTTAAAGTAGGTGACATCTGCAGTCATCTTCTCCATTCACTCCTGTGCAGCGATGCAGACCTTTCACATTGTCTCTGTTACTGTGTGAATGCCTGACAGACAGAAGCTCTCCTTCTGAACATCTCCATTTCCATGGAAACTGGTTAAAATGACTGCTCCAGCACCTAAATATGAAAATATAAGGAACGGTACAGTGGAAGGAGTGGTGGAAAGAGGACTTAGGGTCAACAGTCCAGAGAGGTAGAGACGTGTGCAGCAGGTTGGAGGAAGTGAAGGAAATTTCAGGTGTGATTAAAAAAAAAAGATGAAGAAGACTATGGTGAGAGCAGCCATGATGATGGGTGAGAGACAGGAGGCAGAGGTTGAGGCAGCAGGGATGGAGACATTGAGATTCTCTTTTTTTATCTCAAAACATCAGGTCATATTTAGACTGAAATGTTTTGTCTCTTAATAAAAGTCTTTTAGTTCTACAGATCAGATTTCATTTAAATAGATTATTTATAACAGGAATGAACCAGGATGAAAAAGGCTACAAAAAAGGTAAAATGGGAAACTGGATTTTCCAGGTCCTTTTCTCTTAGTTTTATTAATTTAGGTGATTTATTTTAGGGATGAAATGTCTGTTACTGATAGAAAGTTGACCTAATAAATACAAGCACTGAACACTTGTTGACTGTATTTATAATCAGTGAAGGTAAAATCAGAGCGTCTCTAATGATGACATCAGTGTTCATGACTGCGTTTCACTTTGTTTTTTCAGGGGTAAATATGCCGCATCATATTTATCTCACTGCACTCTTCTTCATCATTTATCCACTTTTCTGGTCCCGGCGTAAAGTCCACACAGATGACGACTTTTTACCCACAAACACTTGGCAGGTTGAGGCTGAAGGATTTGAAGGTGCTGCTGCAACACTGCTGCAACGCTGCTGCAGTTGGAACTTCAGTTTGTTGCAGTTGGTCTGAATAGGTGCTCTTGCAGAGAAAGGACTCGTGTGTGCATGTGCTGATATGAAGACCTGGAAAAGGTTTCTGGAGAGAGATTTCAGTCCTCTTAAGATCCTTTCAAAGAATTTTGAAAGCCACAAATCTTTTCAACATGAAAAGAAACTGGCATTTAAAAAGAACAAAACAAATCTGCAGATGTTACTAAAAAACATCATAAAGTTATCATTTAGAAAAACTCTTCCTTTTTTACCATATCTATATAGGAGAAAGAAGAAAGGAACAGAACCATCAGCAAAGAAACCAACTGAAGCAGGGTATGCTGATTGATGAAGTTCTTTCTGTGAGGAACGTTTGCTCTGTTAGGTGTTTGCTCTGTGAGGATTCTGCAGTGGGGTTTTGCAGTTTGTTTGTTCTATCAAGGTGTTTGTTCTGTGAGGGTTCTGCAATTGTGTTCTGCAGATTATTTGTTCTGTAGGGTGTTTGTTCTGTGAAGTATTCCGGAGTTAAGCTTCTGAATTTTGGCTGCTCTTTTTTAGTGACGGCTAATCATTCTGTAGGTTCTGACTTTTTTTTCTTTATTAAAATCAGATGCTGTCAGCAACTTGTGAAGAGTGAGGTTCACTTTGTTGTTAAGCTGATTTTTATTTACAGATCGATACGTCAATTAAACAGATTCTTTGTCCTCTCTTGTTTCTGTTGGATGTTTTTTTTGACGGTCTTCTCCTGAAACGGACGCCATACTGATCTGCGTTCCTTAACTCCAGACTTTGTGTCCAAACTGCTGCAGCGGTGTTTGCATTCTCATGACTGCAACTGCCTGCAGAGCTGTGACTCATTCAAAACATTCAAAGAGTTCATTCTTCTCACTCGGATTTTGCCTTGAAGTTAAAGGAGCAAATGAAAATGTGAAATCTTCTGACAACTTCCAGAAGAAGTTTTGAAACTTGTCCACCCACAGAAGTCCCTGAACAGTCTCAGGTAGAAGCAGAAAGCTGAAGACCTGCTGGTTGGGTTTCATGGTGACTGACTCACCTTCACTGTTTTCACTTTAATTGTTTTAATACATTTTAAAGGTGTTTGTTTGAGCTGTCTCTGATCTCTCTGATGTATTTGCTGATCACATCCAGAGTTTACAATCATGTAATAACTAGCCCCAATTAAAAAAAGTAAAACTTTCAGAAAGTTTCTAGTTTTAAAATATTTGGTTTCAAACAAACACAACCGCAGTACTGACACATACTGACATGTTGTTTTTAAACTTATATTTTTTTATTTTTTCTTTACACATTTGATCTTAGCTATAAAACATAAAAACTGTTTTAATCTAAATTTCTGTTTTTTACAGAAAAAAAGACAACATTTTCTTCCATGAATAAACTTTCTTGGACAGTTTTATATTTATTGTGGAATTATCGTGTAATATAATGACAAATAACTTTCAAGAAAATAACCTGGAGTTGAAATAAAAGGATCAAACTTTGCCACAAAAACAGTTTTAAATATAAATGATGAAGGCAAATTGTAAAATAGAATAAAAGCTAAAAAAAAAAAGCTCTCCATCTAATCAGGGATAAAGTCTAATGTATTTCTTTATAAACTATAAACACGCACAAAAAAAGCATCTAAATTTTTTTGGTTTTTAAAGAATAATGTTATTTCTTTAGGATAAAATTATGTATTTCACTTATTTAAAAAAAAGTCGCATTTTCTATTTTTTTAAATACTTTTTTTTTTTGCGTTGATGGATTTAGTTTATGCGAGTTTGTCCTTTTTCATGTTTGTTAATGTGCAGAAAAAAATGCATCAACCATCAAAGATCCAATTAACAGATCCATTTAGCATCTACTGTACCATCAACTGTTAGTCCATTTAAACCTGTAATCCAGAAAACGTTTTATTCCTATTTATGCTTTCATTATTGTTTTTTTTTTCATCTTCTTTAGACACTCACCCCTCGAACATGATGGCCAGCTTGTAGGCCATGCCCACAATGGCGGTCAGGATCAGACCAGCAGGACTGGAGCCACTGCAGGAATGGGGGGGAGAGATCAAAAGTGAAGATGTAAGTTTAGCTGTGTGACTGCTGAGACCATCATCAGCATCACAGGTAGGAATCACTCAGGAAAGGTGACATGGAACAGCAAGTGTTTTTTATTTTAAACCTAGAGGTGTAAAAATAGCGGCGTGCGTGCTACCCACTGACCCACATGTTGGGGCTCTGACCCAGATTCAGAGGAAAACACTGATAAACACTCATGTTCCACATGGGGGGGCTGGACCTTCATCAAACTCTTCCTCTACGACAACATGCAGGAAAGATTATGAGAAGGTTCATTTCAGAGGACATAGCGGCAGTCTCATAACAGCCCTGCCTTCATCACTTTGATCAGAATCATGACAGCGATTGCTGACTCAGCAGCAATCTGACAGCATGACTCAGCAGACTGTGTGTCACAGTCTGACCCACATTACATCTCATGAGAACCCGCCTGGACTCTGCGTCTCCATTAGAGAGAGGCGGGCGCTCCTTCTTGTCTCTGTCAGACTAAGTTTTGACTGTTTTCTCACTTTGGTCTGGTGTGGACCCCTTCCGGTTCCTCCTCCTGAGGTGGTGTGCAGTGTCTGCACATACTCAGACGCTACCCGGAAACAGCTGAAAGCAGCCAGTCACATCCGTGACCCAGCAGGATGTTCTGACCTACTTCAGTGTGGCGTGACACCAGCTTCCAGTCAGAGAGCGGCGTGCACGTTCATCAGAAACAACCAGGCAAAACAATGAGCAGTCCAATCAAATGCATCCTTCAGATCTAGTAGGGTGTTTCATGCTGCAGATGTGCCGCAGAGCTGGGGGGTAAAACTATGAACTAACATGCATGAAGCAGATTTCCCCCCATGAAACTGGACCAACGCAGATCAGATAAGACTGCAGAAAGATGGCTGCTGGGAAACATTCCTAATGTAAACATAAACAAGTGGGTCTGACTAGGCAGGAGGATTCAGAGCCACTTGGTCCACTGAGGGAGTCTGGAGGGAAGGCGAGTCAACAAATACCCCTGGATGAGCGGTACTAGAACCTCATGTTCGACTCACTACCAAAGCAAAACCCTGAACCCTGAACCCAGCCGCAGAAGCTCCACAGGGGAAACAGAAATAAGAAAGATAAACAATGACGATGCAAATGTACATCAAACTCCAAACGTAAAATTACACATTCAAAGATAAAGTTAGTTTGAAACAACCCCCACCGCAAGAGGAAACATTTTGACCATGTTTACCAGACACTTACGCAGCTGTGACTGACACCAATTTTGATGCATGATGCTTCTGCTGGAGGCCATGAGCAACTGCAGGGAAAACATGAACATTCTTGCACTTCCCAATGAGGCCCACCCCGCTGACATTTGAGGGCTGGAGAAAGCAGGGGTGTCTTGGGCCTGGGGCAGAGCCTGATCTTCTAACAGTCAGGGCATCAATATTTTAGGAGGCCCCGTCCAGTCCCAGAAGCAACAACCTGTGACTGTGGCCTGCGATGCAGCTTTCCCTCCCTCAGCTTCAGGGATGTGAATGGAAGGATCTTTAAGGGCAAGGGGGGTTGTCGTTTACACAGAAACGTGTCCAGAATGTTGTATTTAGCTGGTCAGCTCCAGCAGAGGCTAGAGGGGGCGGAGCTTCAGTCTTTGGAGTCTGGAGTTCTTTGTTTTTGATGATGGGACAGAAGATCAGGACATGCTGCTTCAGGGTCCTCCAGGTCAAAGGTCAACCTGCATGGACACGGGGACCAGTTCCTGCTTCATGGACCATCAGCAGCTTTAATGTCACTTGAAGGTTTGGGGTAGGGGTGGGGTGTTAAACCAACAACCTGTTCTCTGTAGGAGGAAGAGAACGGCGGAGGATGAAGATGAGGAGCTTTGACTTCATCTCAGGAAATTTAAAAAAAAAAAAGCCAAATGAGAGGCTCCAGAGGGAGGAGGCTGCTGAATCATCCACCTGCCTGGCAACCACACGCAACAAAGCCACGTTGTCATGGAAACAATGGCACAAGCTGAAGTTTTTACCTTCTCACCTTTTTCAGGAAACATTTACAGTTTAGAAAAAGCAACAAGCTCATTTTTTTTGGCCCACGGCTCATTCGGCACCGTCTTCAGCTGACGTTCTTCAGATAACTGGTGGTTTCCAGCAAAGTTCTGATCATCTCCCAACGTCACAGAGGAGCGCAAACCTGCTGGATACTGAAGGAGAAGAAGATCTTACTCACATGAGAGCCAGGCCCAGATAGTTGGCAGTGCTTCCCCAGTACATTGGGTTCTCCATGATGTTAAAGGGGAAGTGAGTCACTTTCTCATCCATCAGAATCCCAAAATAATCCCCTGAAAGAACACAGACAGGAACAGGTTCTGCAGGAACTGGCGTGGAAAAGTTGAACTGAGAGCCCTGTGTGCTGAGGTTTAAGACGGGACAAATTTAGAAGAAGATCTGATGATGATGATGTTTCATGAGGTGGAACCAGAGATGCTCCTAGGAAAATCTGCTCTGCTCTAGAGGAGGTCCTCTCAGATCTGATGGATCTCCTTTTCTGGATGAGAACATTATGAAGATGCTTTAATGTTGTCTCCATTTGAGAGCTGACACTCAGCAGAAGGTCTGTTAGGAATGTCCTGGTGAGAAGATGATGGACGTGCAGGAATGATGAACTCCTCCATGGCCCAGAGCTTTTCATTCTAGAATTTGGTTCTTCGGTTCTTTAAACTCCAACCAGCTTCAGGTTGGAGTTTAACAGAAACTCAGCCAGACTTTGACCCCAACACTCTGGAACCTTCCGGACAGATTTGGACCATTGTCTTGATCCTTCATTCCTTTGTTCTGCTTAGTTTGGACTACATCATCAGTATTTGGACCATTAACCAAATGTCTTTGATTTTAGATGTCAAATGGCCTTACAGTGAACTGGTTAGGGATTAAAGGTTAGGGATTTGGGTATAGGAGTAGGGTCATATTCTGAGTCTAATTCTGAAGTCTTTCACAGCTGCAATGAATGAGTCTTGAGTAACCAAGTCATTACTTATAGCAGGGATGTGAGGCTGTGGTGGAGCGGACACCTGCTCATTCAGGTGTGGCTCTAAGCCTGTGACCTGGTCACAACTCACAATGTGGGCTTGGATAGGAGTAACCAGAAAGAAACTGAACTGGGTGCCCCCACCCCCACATTTGTGGGGGTGTCAACTG
The DNA here is from genome assembly GCA_036245035.1 of Adrianichthys oophorus. Lineage (NCBI taxonomy): Eukaryota > Metazoa > Chordata > Actinopteri > Beloniformes > Adrianichthyidae > Adrianichthys > Adrianichthys oophorus. Next base: position 22,629,423 of record BSAI01000012.1, on the reverse strand, counting down.
TTTTAAGAATCAAACCAGAATCAGCTGGTTTCTGAGTGAAAGTATTTAAACCTGCTCAGTAAAACTTAAAACGGACTCCCCCCTCTGGATGTGGGTGGGGTGAATCAGGTAAACTGGGGCGCTGCTCTTCAACCACCCCACTTACTCTGCTGCATAACCACCTCCTCAGTTTTGCAATCACTTAAACATCATCTGACCTGTTTTGCAACATAATAGCACATAACAGCACATTTACTCCCCCCCAGGCAATGCAGGACCATTCAAAGAACAGCTTCCAGCAGGTATAACCCCACCCCCCAACGCCTGCTGTCCTGTTTTCTGCCTCTGGGGCTGTTATTCGTGTTATGTCATGACTGCCATTGTTTCCATTGTTCCTCTTGATGCTCCTGTTTGGTATTCAGCAGAAGATGAGCCCGCCTTTAGCGACCGGGAGATGACCTCCATTTCTAACATGAAAACAGCACCCGCTCACACCTCAAAGGCTCTCCATCTTCCAGCATCACCTACATGGAAATGTGTCATCCTCCTACAGAGAGGATGAAGAGGAGGAGCCGCTCTGGGACCAGCAGTTTGGGACGTTCCTCTTCATAGTTCCAACTTCATAAGTTTGAACTATCAGATCCAGGAAACATGTACCATAGGTCTGCGCTATAGCTTGCTTCACCTTTCAGATAGTTTTGTTAGTGCAGTTTTGCATGAATTTTTTTCACAGTGCTTTGTGTTCTGTGCCCTGATTGGCTGTTGAACTTATCAATCAATCTCCTCTGGGCATTGTCTCCTGTACAAAAAGTATTCAGTTTTCAGAGATGGTCTTTCTTTTTATTCTATAAACTGGATTATTTTCTTCTGAAGGTCTGAACTTTGAAAGTTTAAACAAGAGAAATGTCTGAAAATGTTCATGTCTGGCTTAGAAAAGTGGAGAAAGTGTGTAGTGAGGAGTTTTACAACCTTAAAACTTCTAAAATTTTGTAAAAATACAGTTTTCTACTTTGCAGATTTAATTTATCAGATTATAGTGAAACCGCCGTCGTCCTCTCACACAAGCTTTGAGGGATTCCTTCAATCCTCAGCTAACCGATTGAATTCCCAGAAATTTTTAAACTCAGAGGGCCGAAGCCAGATGGTTCTGGGCAGGAGAACCCTGCTGGGAAGAGATCCTAACACCAACATCTCTTTACTGGTCCTACAGTGGCTGTGATCCTCACCAAGAAAGGTTCCTGTGAAGCCCAGAGCCAGGAAGCTGCTAACCACCAGCATGGTGCCAAACACCATGAGAGCGACTCCGCAACAGAAGACCGCCGTCCGGTCCATCACCTCCCACCGGGCCTGGGACTTCATGGCCAGCGTCACACTGAGGAGTCAAACAGGACAAACTACTTTACGTGGTGCATAGCCTGGTGAGGTAGGTAGGGGGGTCATAAAGCAGAAGTTCACTGGGTTGTTGTCACTCTCGTGCGCAGAGTTCCTGCTTAGAGGAACATTCAGACATCTGCTAAACCAGAACATAAAACCACAGAATCTACTCCTCACTGTAAGTAAGTGAGTGATGATGATGCAAGATCACAAGAAGAGCTTCTGATTTTTAGCTGGACTGCTCCATCATGGAGATTCACCACTCAGACTGTTTTCCAGCTCTTGATGTCTTGATATTCATACCTGACTCAGGTGTGCTTAGTCCACGAAAGCATTGAAATAGCTGAATCAGCTCTTCATCATTAAGAGGGAAACCGGCGCTGGAAACAGGAAAGGTGGAAGACCTGAAGCACCAGGATAGAGAAGTCCTCATTTATAACCAATGACTGTAAGAACGGAACTAGACTGAGCAACCCCTCCCCTCTCCTGTTCCAAACAGGAAGTACCTGCTGGCTTCAAGAAGCCAAAATCCCACAGACTTCTATAGAGAAATAAACAGCTATTACTCAGACATTCTATTAAAAGATCAGATGCAGGAAGCGTGTGGTGTCCGCTGACGTTTGATTGACAGATTCTCCCAAGCCTGCCATCAATGGAAGGGGTGTGGTCTTTGAATAAGTTCACTCATGATTGGCGACAGTAGTTGCTCTAGAAACGTTGACTCAGATGGACTCAGATCACTGTTATCTGGCTCCAAATGCCGGCGTCTGTATTGCTGAATATTGGCGACTAAATTGGCTTCATTTTACTTTAGCCTGAGGTAAAAAAAATTTTAAGTGACGTCACACCCGGCTCTGTCCATCTCTATTTACAGTCAATCTGAGATTCAGCCAGTCAAGAATAACTGCTGCTCAGGAAAACATCATGTGCTCCCATGATGCACTGCATGCCACTGGTCACAAACCATGACAGAAAAAAGCTTGTATAGATAATAAGATAACCTGAAACCACAGAAAGTAGTTGGTAATAGTCTCCATGTTTTTCATGCAGATAACAGAAACTGAAATGCAGAAATCTAGACTGACTTTATTATGTATAAACGACAGAAATATATGACCTGGATCTTCAGATTTTGTAGAAAAAGATTATTTTGTTGTTTAAACAGTCAGGGAAAAATTCTCCTTACAGATCAGTGATTTCATTTTTTCAAACCAAACTAGAGATCTCCAGTTATATTTTTGTCCCACTGAAATGGCTCAGTTCAGGTAAAATGGATCATTGCTGGAGGGTTGGCAGTGATCTTTTAACCTGGGGGGGCCCTTCGATCTTTGCAAACGATTGCAAATGAATATAAACCATATGAATGTTAAAAGGCTACATTAGTTCCTGCAGAACTAAGGTTAAGGTGGTGGACATTGCTCCACAGGTGGGGGTGTCTGCTGACAGTTACAATCCCCTCTCCAAACGGCATCGTTTAAATCAAGAGTTTTTAGTTGTAAACTTGTCAGCAGAATAAAAACATGAAGGTTTTTACCCAAAGCTGCTGTTTTTGCCCTCAGACTTTCTGAGTGCTCGTTTCTGATTGAGAGCGGACTCTAGTTTCATGGTCTGACGTCACCTGATTGCTGTCTGCACTCAGGTGGGTGTGCGTTTTGTGTGTGTTGTGTGTGTGTGTGTGTGTGTGGGGGGGGGGCAGTGAAGGCCACAGACTGCAGGTTTAAAAGGATTTTCATCAAACATCAATCAAGAAACAAGCGTTTTTGCTTCCTGTGCTGCTGAATGAAACCTATATGACAACCTGAGGCGCTGCAGCATCAGACTCCAGACCTGTTTTTTTTAATTTTATTTGTGTCTCATCCAAACCAGCGCTCAGAGGAGCAAAGCTGAGAAAAGTCAAAATTTTGCATCTGCAAACATCTGCACTCAAACTAACACTTTTAGTTAGACATGGAGGTGGAAGAGTGATGGTGTGGGACCGCTCTGCAGCTTCATGACCTGTAAATCTGTTCCCAGTGGACAATTGATGTTGAACTGACATCAAATCAACATCAATCCTCGACATCAAATTTAGGTAAGAAACAAGTCGAATGTGCAAATCAAATTGACGTCAAAACTTTAATATCAGTTTGACATCATGATATTTATTCCTTTTTGATGTCATATGAATTTTAAATTTGGACCAATACATTTAATAAAACTAATAAAAGAGGTGTAAAACATACAATAAATGGTTTATTGTAATATATACTCAAAAAAACCAATTGTTGGGTGAACATAATAACATTTGGAAAGTATTCCTATCTAAATCAAACGTGTTACTATAGCAATGAACATTTGTGTTGGGAGACCTGAATGCATTTATGTTGGTGCAACAGAATTTATTAAAGTTTCTGTAACATGATGATTGCAGCAGATGACCTGACCCTGCTGCTAGTGTCAGGAAATGGTGGAGAAGGACACAAAACGCAGGAGACCAGGATTGATGGCAGAAACAAAAACATTTAATAATTAAAATTAAAAAAAAAAAACACAGAAACAAGACAAAACGTTGGAGAACCAAAAATGTGTCAATACAGAGCAGATGAGCTGAAAACCAGACACTTAAATACACTGAGGTTGATTAACTAAATGAGGACAGCTGTGGGTGATTAACCTGAAACTGGTGAGACTGACAAGGACAACTTAGAACATGACCACATGTAACAAAACCCAAACTTAACCACAGAATCCTCACAGTTGTGCTTTTAAATGATTGGTTGAAGTAATCTTGATGTTATTTGTGGTTTTATTCATTTCTGTGACAGGAGTTGTACTTAAAAAGTGATGCAAATAAAGAAAAATGTAAATATCTCAGAACTGGTGTTTCTCTCAAAGTGGGATCTAATCATTTCAAAGGACCTGTGGACCCGTCCCACTCCCAGCATTGTTATCACAAGATTTTAAACATTTGTATTCACACTCAAGTTGACTTAGTGTTATTTCAATTCCATTTTTCTTTATATAGCCCATTATCATAACCATAGCCGTCTCAGTGGGGTTCTCACCAGTATTTATGCAAAGAACATGAAGTCAGTCATAAAATAGAAACAATAGCTGGTTGCTAAAGTAAACAGACTAAGCTAAACTGACATCCCTGCCCTTAGACACCCCTTTTCGGTGAGGAAAAACTCATAAAAACACTATCTTGGGGAAAAACAAAAAAATTTTGGTTTGTATTTTCTCATAGACACCAGATGAAGTTGAACTGGACTTATGTTTAAATGACTGAATATCAATTATTTCATGAATGTTTTTCACATTAATAAAACGTATTATTGAAACTTAAACCATTTCTGATTTTTGGGTTTTGCTGGGTTAGCATGAATTACCGGTATTTAAATTTTGAGAAGTACCCTTTAGAAATAAGTAACACCTAACATTATATTTCAAGTTGAGAGAACGCAACAAGATTTTACCAGAATATATCTTACTTTGTTACCATAACTTATACATATGTAGTTAAACTGCACCTTGATCATCATGTTACAGCAACATTAAATAATTTCTGTTGCTCCAACATAATTACATTTAGATCTTCCAACACAAATATTTATTGCTATATTAACACATTTGATTTAGATGGAAATACTTTCCAAATGATATTATGTTCACCCAACAAATATTTTTTGATTAAATCTAAAATTCATATGACATCAAAAAGTAAATATGATTATGTCAAACTGATTTTAAAGTTTTGACGTCAGTTTGATTTGCACATTCAACTTGTTTTCTTTTTTTACCTCAATTTGATGTTGAGGATTGATGTTGATTTGACGTCAATTCAACATCAATTGTCCATTATTTCTAGACTCACTGCTGCTCCTACTAGGATACGCAGCAGCGTTGAATTTTAGGGTCCATTCTAATTCAGTTTGAATTGAAAAATAAAACATCAAATATAATTTTAAGCCACATGCTGAGATTTAATTAAGCATACATTAATTTAATTAAGCCTAATCCTTCAAAAACAGAAGAAGCATGGAAGTCAATTTGATATTAAATTGACATTAGTTTTATGTTTAACATGTAGCCATCGAACTGATAGCAAATGAACGTCAAGTGTATTACCCAGTATTCTTAATTTTGTTTTTTCACATTTCTACTGTTCATGTATTACCCACACTAAAACAATGGTATGAAAACAAAAGTTAGAATAAAGTTGTCGACTAATTGGATCAAATATCAACTCAAGTTTGACATCAAGCTGACATCAAGGTCCCCGCTGGGTTACAAGTGATGGATTCCTGAATTCACTCTCTACTCAAAGATCCTGAACGCTCACAGTCAGTTCATGAACTAAAGATCAGGAGAACTACAGAGCAAAGAGCTAAACAGAGCAGCAGGGTTCAAGTCCATTCAGACCTGAATCATCCTTTAAAAAAATGCTGTGTCAGCCTTTGTACCAAAAACATGAGAAATACTGTTTTATAGGTTTAATAAACATCTGTTTTCTTCTCTGTGTCTCTGAAGTCTGGGATTGGGATTTTAAAGAGACGGTTTTGTAAAAGTTTAATATTCGCCTGTTCATGGGAGTTCCAGTTGTAAAATAAACCCTTTTTCCTGTGCTCACATCTCCAGAGATCTTGGTGAACTCACTTCTTTCTAAACAAACCAACGTCTCCTGTGTTGAAAGTGGTTTTGTGGTTAATTATAGGAAACTGGGTTACCGGGTCTGTGCTGGGAGTCTTATGGCGCCTGTCCTTTGTTAGAGAAACCAGGAAGCGTAATGCTGTGTTTCGTGCTGATCTGCACTTCAGTCACAAACGGATGGACCGCTGGGCTGCTGGTGAATACAAAGATTTGGGAGGTAACACCGCTGGGATTTGGATTAGAAACCAGATGGTAGTCTGGGGCCAGAGGTGTGGCTGAGAAATGGACTCACCACTGAATGTGCCATAACCACTGGTGGGGGGCGGGGGTGGGGTGCTGATTCTAAGAAACTTTCTAATTGACTTTGGGACGGCCTTACCATTGAGATCTGTCACATTTTGTTCTGATTATATTCTGATTAAAGCATCAGTGAAAACAGGAGTCAGTGAAGCAGGTGGAGTTTGGTGAAGGATGCGGTGAGGTCACAGAAATCAGAGCTTACCTGGAATGTCATCAGGAGACGTGACCCCAAAGACACAGAGATCTGGAAGAAATTCAGTTTCCTCTACCTGAATGCAGATGGAAGGAACAAAGCTCCAGTGCTCAGATTCTAGACCTGGCTCAAGTCCTGTTTAGTCTGGATCTGTTGGGGACTTGAGAAACCTCTAAACCTGACTGAACATGGTTCCTTAAAAACTGCATACCTTTTCATTAGTAAACACATAATTTGACATTAATTTAGTTTAAAGTTGCGTTAACTGCCACTTTTATACATTAATTTGCATCATTGGGTCTATTGTATAATGCATTAGTTATGTGTTAATTAATGTTTATTGTTAAACTTTACTAAATGCACTTTGAAGCATTAATAAACGCTGTGTTAAGCAGTTATTTAGCATTATGTATGCATTGACTACATGTTAGTTATTATGTTTGTGAACCCTTATTACTGTCTGAAGTAAACATTTACTATGGCTGATTGTTTGGACATACAAAACAATAATTAAGGTTTTACAAGACATTTTTAGCCTGACTAACCCATAATAAATGGGAACTATTAATTAAGCATTACTTAACCGTACAGTAAAAATTATGAATTGATTTTTGGAACCTTATTGTAAAGTGTAAACAGTTATCACTTTGGAAACAGTTCTGCAGTCATCTGAAACTATTTATTTTTATTGACGATTGCATTCAGTTCCTCTGCTGACATTGATGAAGAGTTTGGGGTGAAAACAGAGCAAAGGAGCTTAAAACTGAGTTTTTTCTTCTGTTACCGAGCAGATCTAGCCCAGATCTAGACCAATGTGAAGGAGCTGCAAGAAAACAAAAACTAACAGACGGGGCATTGATTGTCTCAGGAAGCAGGTGGAGCAGGGGGCGTCACCTGTGGTTGTACAGGTGCTTCATGTTGGATCAGTACAAGCTTTCAGAGGTTTGTTCAAACTGTTGGTTTCATTTCATGATGAGGTTCTATAGGAGGTTCAATTCTGTTTTTTATCTTTCACTTTTCCTTAAATAACACATGACCTGAGTAAGAGCAGGGACATGGCTCAGTCTGAAGTGAATCTCAACCCCTCCATGAAGAAGTTCACAAGCTCCACCCTTCATGTTGAGTTTATTTCTACCACCCGCCATGGAACCATCCAGTCGGCAGAACCTTTCTAACATGAGTTTATAATTCAGCCCTTTTTCAAAGTGCTGACTTTGCGATTCCCTTAGTGGGCGCGTGGTCCGGCCTCCGTTATCTAATGGCTGCATTCATTCAAGTCACACACTATCTTCATCTGCATCTATCTGAAGTTCTCCGTCCTGTCATGCTGCATCAGATGCTCTTATACTCGGGGGACTTTTCTGGTGTCTCTTCTCAGGGGAAACCATGGCAACAGGCTATCTGTTTATATCAAGAAAAATTGAACTTTTCCACTTCAGAATAAAGAAGTGTTTTGTCTCAATTAAGACTTTAAAAAAGTACCTCCTTTTATTTTAAGGAAACGTTTAGCCTTTAACTGCAATGGAATTGAAAGGGAGGCAAGATGAAAATGTTCTTAAACAGAGAAGTTGCCACATGTCCAAAAAAAATATCTGTATAAGCTTACTACAAAGAAAACCAGATGAGTTCTTCTTCAGATGTAACACGTTTTCAATGCGTCTCAGTCTTTATTTTGATCAGAAAGTCCAAAAACAGGGACGCCAACGTTCATCTGCCGATCAGACTAAACTGTGACTGCCTGAGAATCAGCCATCTCAAACACATCTATCATTTTCCTAGCATGTATTGGAACCCAGAACCTCCAAACTGCAATAATGTTCATGTTCTCATTAATGTTTGCGTTGTATTGCTTTTGCTGCTTTTATTCAAATTCATATGTGTTTCCCTAAGGGAGGATTCACCAGTTTTCCTTGAGATCAATGAAGAATGTCTCATCTGTAAAATCATGCCTTTAGGAGATTTTTCAATCTTTACTTGAGTTCTTTATGCACAATAATATAACATTTTACCTGAAGTACCCAAAATTTTGATCCCCACTTTGTCTATCTGTCAAATACTTACTCATTAAAAAAAATATAATTTTCCTGCAAAAAACAAAACCTAACATTTACACATATTTTCTGCAAATATGAACAGACTTTTAAACATCTGTTAAAAAAAAGAGTTTCTATAAAATATAACATGAGAGTTTTCTGACCTTAGTGATGAAATTGCAAAAAACATTAAACTTTTCTTATTAGAAACATAAACTTACATATTTATAGGTGCTTCATTATTAAAAACAATGAATTACAAAGAATGGGTGTTAATGCAGCAAACATAAGACATTATAATTAACTGTAATGGGGATGCGTGAGAATGATGAATGCAAAATAATCAAAAATGATCATATTCAGGGATCATTGAATGATTTTATTCTATCGTAATGTCACATATTTTGGCTTCTATTCCAATATAGAATCCTCCTTTCTGTTTATTTTTATACACGACATGTTTCTTTACGAACTTTACCAACCTTTAAAATAAACTCACTGAAGTTTTTACAGAGAAGAAACTAAGTATTTGAACACTCTTACTGGAAAGACTTAGTACTTGGTGGCCAAATCCTTCTTAGTGGCACAGAGGTCAGATGGTTCCTATAGCTGATGGCCAGGTTTCTGAACATATCATAGCAGCTGGGACCACCATCACCAAGAAAACCATTGGTAAGACTTTACGCCACAATGTTTTAACATCTTGCAGTGCGAGCAAAGGTCCCTTGCTTAAGAAGGCACATGTGCAGACCCACCTGAAGCTTGCCAGTGAACACCTTCATGATTTAGAGTGATTGGGAGAAGCTGCTCTGGTCAGATCAGACCAACATGTAGCTCTTCGGCATCAACCTCATTCTGTCGTTTTAGGAGAGAGAGAAATGCGGTCTATGACCCCAAGAACACCATCCTCACTATCAAGCATGGAGGTGGGAACATTATGTTTTCACCGTATGGATGGGAGGATGGGCGGAGCCATGTACAGTCAAAAACTTAGTGAGAACCTCCTTCCCTCCACCAGGAGGTTTAAAATGGGTCTTTCAACAGGTTCATAACCCAAAACATACAGGACAACCAAGACAACAAATGAATATCTGAAGAAGCATATCAAGGTCATTGAGTCGTCCTGCCAGTCTCAGGACCTCATTCCTATAGAAAACCTGTGGCGAGAGTTGCAGCTCCGAGTTACCAAGCAATAGCTGCCAAATCTGAACTTAGAAAGATTTGTAAAGAAGAGTGGACTTAGAATTCCTCCTGCAGAAACCTGCTCAACAAATACAAGAAACCTCTGATCACAGTGCTTGATAAGAAGGATATGGCCTCAATGAAATGCAAATAAATGTACCACATATAAATTCTTTAAACTGAATTTCCTTATTTTCTGTCTCACTATTTAAATAAACCTACCATTGACATGACAGACAGTCAACTTCTTTTAAATGTGAAAACCTGTAAAATTAGGAAGGGATCAAATACTTACTTCCTCCACTGTAAACATTTGACCTTAAAAGATTTCAGTTGAACAATATTTTTAAATATTAATGTTTCCAAAGACAAAAATGAGTTATTGATGAAGGTGGTGTATTGTAATCCTAGCCAGGACGGCAGACTAAACTTATTTTGATAATGCAGAAGGAGACTCTCTGCTGGCCTACATTTTTTCTCTTAAAATTCATTTCTGATTCAAGTTATTTTTTCATAAATTTGTATTACTTTTTTAACAGAAAAAAAAATCTCCATTGCCTGCTCTCTCTAAATGTTAGAATAATCTGGTTCAGCAGATGACGACTGTAACTAGCATCACTCCCAGCAGCAGAGCTCTCAGGATCTGATGAATCTGCTTAATTATAGATTCATACATTTTCAAATGGTTCAAACACAGAAGCATCTGGAGTTCAGTAGGTGAAACAAAAGACTCTTCTACCTGTGACTGCGGTAAATGTTGAGCAGGATGATGATGAAGCCCAGACAGTAACAGGCCAGAGACGGGCTGCCCACCAGCCTGGAGAGCCCTCGGGTGCGATGCTCCCATCTTGCCACCTGACGTCAGAAAAGAGAAGAAATAAACGCTTTAAAAAAGTCAGACATAATTAATCTGTGAAAGATTTGATTTGAAGTGGAGGCGTGAACAGTCGCTGAACCCCAAAGAGAAAAGAACAGCAGGACAACAGTGAGGAAGATGACGACGATGACGTTCCAAACATTTTTTGGACCGCCTTAAAAACCATGAGTCTTAGCTCTGCCCAACTGTGGTGGCGAAGCAGCTCAACCCTCCACTGCAATGCCCAGAAAAAAAGAAAAGAACCTTTCCAGCATCGCTGCAGTCTGGATCCAGCAAAGGATTAGGATAAGGCTGTCCCAGAAAGTTTAATGTTTTGAAGCTTTAGGAGATACAATCAGTGTTCCTCTGCCCGCAAACCTCCAACCTTCTTTGTTTTTTTTGCATGAACCTGTTGCTCTGTGCTGCAGATGGAACACAGAACGGTGCTAACCATAAGTGATACCATAAGAGTCACTTGTTGTAGTGTTTAAAAATGTGTTTATGTGAAAGAAGATGAGGCACAGAAAAAGCACAGAAACTGACTGGAGGCAGTAAAGAGAGTTCTGCCTTTCAGAGGTGAGAATTTTTTTCAATATGTGCCCCTGTTGCATAAGACCCAAGTCAACACTACATGGAACCACTGACCCAAATTATGGGTCTAAACAGGTTTCCTTTTCCTTAAGCTGCATTCACATCAGACGTGGCAGGTCTGTCTTTTTATGTTAAGTCAATGTAAAGACACGATCTGACAAAAAATTTGTGGCGCTATTTGAGTATCGGGCGCGTCAACCTATCAGGGACTTAGCTTTGGCCACGTGACTAGATCAAAGGGGCGAAAAAATTAATTCAAAATGGCTGCTCAATGCAAGGTTTTTCGTCCTGAACTTCCATCCATTTTCTTAACCTGCAGATGCCGTGTGGTTGCCGGAGACTGTCCTGGTTACCGTTGAGTGAAGGGGGTACACACCCTGGACAGGTCGCCAGCCTGTCGCAGAGTCCATGGAGCTGGAGCATCTGCTACGCTAGCCAGCCGCTCGGTGGATAGCTTAGTGAGCTAGGGAGCTCCACTGCCAAAGCTCCAGCAGAGCTAATAGCAATTGCCGCTGCGCAGGGTCCGGCAGAGCAAGCGAGCACCGCTGCCCAGACGCCAGGAGAACTAGCGAGGTCTACTGTCCAAGCTACTGGTCCCTGGCCAGCAGACCTTTTTATGCTTGTCCACCAGTGGCTGGCTACCCGGCAGACGGAGAGCTGCTGCCGTTGTAGCGTGCACGATCACTGTAGCTCCATGGGCTTATGGTTTGTTTTCTTATTTTCATCAAGTTAGTAATAAATAGATCCCCCAGTTTTATTTGTATTTCCCCCCCTTAGGTTAATTCTCAAACTGGGCCAGGGGCAGACAGAAGTATTGTTTATTGTCAGGTATTGTCAGGTGCATCTCCGCTGCAGAAGTGGAGCACACTGCATTGGGAGAGACTCTGGAGGATCTGGTTAACCCAGACACATCTTGCTGGCGCCTCTGCAGAGCTCTCCAATAGATAAAAACACAAGATACTCGCTCATTATCCATGTTTTCCATGATGTGGTCAACAAATTAAGTTTGTCAGCGGTTGCTCCACGGCGTCGAGGTGTTGAGCAGCAACACATGTCAGCCGTGTCCTGTGTGCATGCAGCATCAAACTTCAAATATTGCCTCCTAAAGACAACTCATAGTGTCTCTTTTGTCTATGTCTTAAAATTTCTATGGCAACCACTCTGACCAATCAGGAGTGAGCTTGTTGAAAGGCAGCACCCCTACCCCTTGCAAGCAGGCTACATGAAATCATTCATTCATTCATTCTATATCCCTTTCGGGGTCACTGGGTTGCCGGAGCCTAACCCATCTACTCATGGGCGAAGGCAGGGGACACCCCTGGACTGGTCGCCACAATCACACACCGATGCACACTCACATCCACACCTACGGACAATGTAGAGTAACCAATTAACCTGTGAAGCATGTTTTTGGACGGTGGGAGGAAGCCGGAGTCCCCGGAGAAAACCCACGCATGCACGGGGAGAACATGCAAACTCCACACAGAAAGGTCCCCCAGCCAGGACTTGAACCGGGAACCTTCTTGCTGTGAGGCAGGAGCGCTAACCACTGCGCCACCGTGCAGCTACATGAAATCTTTCAACGAAACATTTTGAATATACGACGTGAGAACCAGCAGGCTCCACAATCTTTTATTGATACGTCTGATTGGTCAGTTTATAACTTAAATAACTTGAGCTACAGAAACAAATATAAAAAAATGAGGATTATCAAGAATATGTTAAAAAAGGTATCAGAGCAAGAATGTTTATTCTGACCGTAGACATATATAACTAGACAGATCATCTCTGATGTCACCAACAAGAGGCTACTCGTGGAGAATGCATTGTTCCATGACGGGTAAGTGCCTTCTGTCAGAGCGCTTTTTCATCAATAGTTACACAGCAGTGGAACTCTGTCCCTCACAGCATTTGAGAAATCAGCAGTGATTTTAAAAAAGTACATAAAGAACTGGCTTGTAACACACTAAACTTGTCAACATTAATTAATTGTTATAATTTTGACTGTACATTTTAGCACATTTTCATATTAATTTTAATGATTCATAATGTGTGTTTTTTTCATGTTTGTATGTACCCTAATTGATTGTTTTGTTTCTGTACTTTAGTGTAATTTATGGTCCTTTTTTTTATTTGCATTGATGTTTTAGGTTGATAATTTAAATATCTGTCCAGGGAATACAGATGAAAAATAACCTCTGCGCTAATTCTGGCACATTGAGATTATGCTTTTAATGTGCACTATCCCTGTGAAATCAACTAATAAAATAAAAATAAACAAAATAAACGCAAAACGCTAAACGCCGTAGCTCTGTTCCCAGAATCCACTGCGATCATCATCTGTCAATTAGAAAACCGCTCCCCCTCATTAAAGTGAAAATAAAAGCAAATAAAAAAAAAAAACAATAATAATAAATGGAAATTAATAAATCTACAAATTAAACAATTAAAGTGGTTTATTTGAGGGGTGAAAAATTACCATTTTAACATGGGAGTCAATGGAAAATTGCTCACTCTAAGCAGCATCCTCTCTGTTCAGTTGCGGTACTGCAACGTTTTGTTACTTCCTGGTTGGCTTCACCCTCTGCCTGAGAGATTTGCTGCTTGATTCTGACCAATAAAATGACTGAGTAATGGCCATTTATTTCTCTATAGAAGTCTATAGGATTTTGGCATCTTAGAGCCAGCAAGCTCTTCCTGCTTGGAAAACCAGGGGGCAGGGCCACTCTGTACAGTTCTCATATACAGTAAACGGTGCCCTTCTTCCATCATTTATTAGTGTACGTTATACAATAAATAGGACATAGTGCCCCCTGCTGGTGGGGAACATTACCACTCTACAAACAAAGTGAGGCTGGACTGTGAGAGGTTGGACCAGGAGCACAATTGTGACCTGGAACGGTACGGACTGATCGCAGGGAGGAGATCCTGAGTGTGACTGAAAGGGAAATTGTTGCAGCTGAGCAGTCAAACCGACTCAGCCTCCATGCTGAGCTACTTCAGTCCAGTCTGGTGTGTTCTTTCTAAAATTTTCATCAGCATCAAAATGATATCAGATCACACAGCAGATGTTCCTAAAATAACAAGGCTGTACTCTCTTGTCACTCTGAGTCACAAAGACATCATGAATAGTCAACCTCACACCTGATGCAGCAGTTCCTGCAGGTGTAGCATGCATCATTTACCAGCTCTTTGCTGCTGAAACCTCAGAAATGGGTCCTTTGTACAAAATGGTGCTGGACATGTGAGGGTGAGTGAACCCTGAGAGGAGAATTCACGCCCTCATGTTAGTGAAAGGTTCATTAGGAAAAATCTTTGTAGATTATCCTTAAGCATGGCTGTGCTACTTTTTGGAAATGCAGCCTCCACTCAGCACATTAGTTATCCATTTATGCCATTACCTTCCATTCACAATCAGATGGAGCGGTAAACCTGCAAAGTAAGATCAGAAGTGGATGATGGATAGTGGATGTGAGGCTAAAAATACTCAGGCGCTGTGCATACGAGCTGCTGATGATGTGATCAAACCAATCAACCTGCTGAAATTAGCCAAGGCGCAGATGAGGAGTGGCGCCAGATGAGCAGAGGAGCAGCTTCTTTACACAATAAGATGGCACTAACCAGCTGCTCCTGCTGGGTTTAAGGTCAAAACTCCAATGAAACACACACAATTAGACCCAATGTACCATTTATGTAATACCAAAATGTAACCAGGCCTTTTTGTGAAGCCTCTTAAACTGTGTTATTTTTGAAACCCTTGAGGGAGAATGTCTCCACACTGGAATCTGTCCACCTGATCAGCAGCTGATGCTTGATTCACCCCATTAGTGTGCTTATAACAGAACCTGCACAAACAAACAATGTGGACGGTGATTAAGGAGGAACGGGATTATCACCGGATTCCATGCTCCCTGTAAATCAAGGCAGAAAATTTATTGTTTTTTTTTCCCCTCCATGGACTGAACCTGATTCATCAAAGAGAACTGGTAACTTCATGCAGAGTGCCAGAGAAACGAAGCAAATAAGAACGGCCTCAGATCTGAAGCAGATTGTTTTCAGAACAAATAATCTTTTTTAAGCATTTCCTGTTATGAAACAGCTGCTCTGGTGTTTTTTAAGGACAGGCAGACCAGAGCACAAACTTTTTTAATGAAGTTGGCAAAACCATAAATAAGTCACAGTTCTCCCCCACTGTAATATGAAACACATTTTCCCAGGGCTTATATTTTGCTAAAAATATTTTACTGGTGAGGCACAGCCTAACCTGCCTTCCCTATATGCACATCACCAGTGCCTACAGTGAAGCATGGTGGTGGTAGTGTCCTTTTGTGGGGCTGCAGGAGTGATGCCGGTGCGGGGGAGCTGCATTTCATTGATGTATCATGAACTCAACAATGTACAGTTCTATACTGAAAGAGAAGATGCTGCCATCACTCCATGCACTTGGTCGTCATGCACTTTTCCAACTCAACAATGATCCAAAACACACATGGAAAGCTACTGCTGCATTTCTGAAGAAGAACAGGGTGAAGGTGATTGAATGACCAAGTATGTCTCCTGATCTGAATCCAATTCAACATCTGTGGGGAATTCTGGAGCAACAAGTTGAGCATCACTCTCCATCCAGCATCCAGGCTCTAAAGTTATTCTTGAAGAAAGGAAAAAGATAAATGTTGCAATATGTCACCAACTTGTTCATTCCATGTCTAGAAGACTTGATGCAGTTCTTCAAAATCACAGCGCTAAAACAAAATACTAGATGTAGTAGTTTTTGATGCAGGGTGTATTCAATTTTGCTTCAACCAAGATGAGTAAAACTGAAGATTTTGTGATGTAAGATACATTATTCAACTAAATTTCATGTTTTGGAGTTAAATAAGTGTTTAATAAAACTCATTCTTTTGGAAAGTTTGGAAGCTGTCTTTTTGTTCATCACGCTGCTGATTAAATTAGTACTTTTTAAAGAGGGTGTACTCATTTATGCTGAGCACTGTAACAAGATGTGCAGAATTTTCTTTATTCAAAAGAATAAATATTTGAGTTTCTGTTTCAGTTTTTTCTGGGTGTAATTATGGACTGAGATGTGTGAAAGTGTCAAAAATAAAGCTACTAAACTCAAGTATATAATTTATAATATTAAATATTAATATATCAATATTAAATATTAAAACCTCTTTTTCTAGTTTCTTTTGCTTCAACCACCAGATTTCTTCCGGAAACGTGCAAAGAAGCCAGAAAATTTTGGACACGGTTTCTATCTGAAGCTTTTTTTGCATAGAACAGCAGTTTGGAAATGTTTTCCAGAACCCACTGCTGTGACTCACGCAGAACTGAGCCCACCCCATGCAGGAACGTCTGACATTACATCAACCTCACAGTCAGTGGGTTTCATGGAGGAAGCCGAACTTTTCTCTGATTCCGACTAAAACCTAACGATGAAGCAGAAAATTTCCATCAACACCTCTGTTATCTCAAACTGCAGAAAAACTCTCTGGACTTTAACCAACCTATTTCCCTCAACTCACTTGATCTTCTCTTGGAGGGTTTTGATGTCTCAGGTTAAATATTCTGTTAAAAAGAACCGGGTCACCACGGCCTCTCCAGCACATAAGAGTCCAGGCTAAGTGGTGAAACAGGGGATGGTATCTTCACAGTTTCTATGAGCGGAAAATTACCGGTCAATGATGCAGCTGTTGTTAAGGAAACATCTAACTTTTTCCATAGACAGTAGAAAAAAAAAATCAAAATCTTTCTCATTTTTCTTAAACTCAATCTTTTTATCTGGAAATCAAAAGAAAAAATCTAAATTGGGTTGAAGAAGAAGGTGGGAGGTTCTGGGCTCTGATAAGGTTCTCCTGGAAGGATGTCAGATAGTGCCTGTCTTCATATTAGAGACAGGAATGTCCATCAGCTGCATAACTCCAAGCTGTAAACACAGGTCGGGTTAAACTGGTCTGTTCCA
The DNA here is from genome assembly GCA_036245035.1 of Adrianichthys oophorus. Classification (NCBI taxonomy): domain Eukaryota; kingdom Metazoa; phylum Chordata; class Actinopteri; order Beloniformes; family Adrianichthyidae; genus Adrianichthys; species Adrianichthys oophorus. Next base: position 22,612,324 of record BSAI01000012.1, on the reverse strand, counting down.
GTGTGGAAGAAAGCTACACCGGATTCCCTGTTCTTTTATGGCGCATCAATCCAGACCAGTTCTATGTAACAGGTTAGTAAAAGCGCATTTAAGTGTAAACTGAGTAAAGGTTTCCTTAGACTGAATGATACAGGATTTTAGACAAATGATTCATGGAGGAAAAACACTTTGGGATGAGTTTTGATTGTTTAAAAACGGATCTTCCGATTAACTCTCTAAAGCACAGAGAGATCATGTCTGCATCTGACGACGTGACAAACAGGAGGATTGAGTTGGAGAACAAAGCTCGGCCTAAAGGTTGACATCTCAAACATTCAGCTGTCATACTTCGTACGCTTGAATGAACAATAAACCATCCATCCATCTGCTCGCTTGGTTCTGTGCAAAGTCACAAGGACCACAAACATAATGATAAACTATTTTCAGGATAATCTGTAATAACTAAAAGACATTCAGAAGCATGTATAAATTGAAACTATTTTCCATAAATCTGACATAAATTACACCAGTTTCAGCTCATTTAAGGAAATGAAGCTGGTCTGTAGTGGCAATATTTGATGTGTAACTGAGGACATGAACTGATGAGGTTCTCAACATGTAGGTCAGTGGGCACCTTCAACTGAGATGACTGAAGAGGGGCCGCCTCCATCTGAGGACAGGAGATCTGATGATACTTAATATTCTGTTGAATATGCGGCTAGCTCTGTCTTCACAGATGGGCCTGTTGTTAATGCATGAAGCTCAGCTGCAGCTGACCTCAGAATGCCAGGGAGGCAGTACGGCGCGCATTTAGAGGAAAAAAATCGTCATGAAGAGGAAAACAGAACAGAAACAAAATTAGAAACCTTTCAGAAACAAAGACACTGAAGCCAGTGAAGGGATCGTCTGTCCATGTTTGTTTATGGTGACTGGCTACAGAATCTACAGAATCAGAGTTCAGCTTAAACACTGATCAACGAGCCTCGGATCGGCTTACTTGATCAATGCAGAATTCCAGAGTGGAAATAGAATAGATTTGTTATCTGCGAATAATCATCTGATAAGTTTTCACAGTAAACGTAGATGGTTTGCTTTGATAAGTAAAACTTTCTCAAAAGTTCAGGGTGGAGTCCCATCAGACCACAGAGTATTAACAACAAACCAAATGTCTATTTATAACAGCTTCCTGACAGACTGTGATAAAAAGATGGCTTTGTTAATTCCATTTCCACTATTTACACTGATTCCACAAAGCTAATAAATTCCCTCATTAGCCACTCCCTTCATAGAAATCTCTATTTTGACACTCAGCCTGTTTCCTGTTTTTCTCGGTTTGTGACTCGGAGAATCAGTGTCCTGACACTGAAAAAAGGCTGCTGCAGGGGACAGGTCGTGGTGAACACGTCTACAACATGTAAGGGTAAATAAGGGGGAAGTAGGTGAGACACAGGCGTGTCATACAGACCCCCCCCCAATCCTGCAGACTGTAAAAATAGCCCGTTAGTAATGTTCAAGTTATACATGTCCTACGGTTACGTACACACCCTGTGCATGCAGCATTTGTGTACGACTAGTAAGGGGCCAGAACTCACACCTTACAAATGACTAGTGTGGCGTAAGGACACCGTAAGACAGCCTCACCTGTACATCATGTGATTGGAACTTCCATTATCCTTATAAATACTTCAAAATACACTTACCACACGCACGACAATGATACGTTCCATTTTCATGTCCCTTAAGATGGCCGTATGAGTCTCATGAGAACTGTGAGACACACCTGTGCAGCCCCTCTTCTCTATGACCCACCATGGACCCGGACAACCCAAAAACCCTGCAGAACCAGTACAGATCAACCCCCCTATGGGTCACCCCCTTGTACAGGTTCATGTGACAAAGGTTTTAGACTCACATATGATGTCCTAAGTGTAAACTGTCAGATAGATTAAAACTGAAAATGGTCGACTCTGGTCTGATGTGACCTGCCATGATCTGCCGCTGTAGATTTGGGGTGAATCTAATCATAACCCAAATGGTACAACTGCCTTTTGGGTAAAAGGACTTGTTTTGGGACTTAGTTAAAATGGAAAGGAGTAAATGTTAAGGAAGTTGCTGCCGCTGCAGCTGGAGGCATGGCTGCAAATGTCAGAGAGCCAGTATGATTCAGCTTTGGGAGGCGCCAAGTCACTGACTGCAGCATCATCTGATTGTTGGGGAAAGACAAAGTCAGTCATGTTTTACATCAGTCAGACATTGAGGTTCACTATGATGCTAGTTTACCTCTGTAGGCGAACAGTGATACAGCAGCAGAACTGCCCAATGGGAAAAACGTAATGGAAGGAAGACAGTGGGCGGAGGTTATCTTAGGCAGTTTGTAGATGTTCTGTATTTTCCCATAAGTAACCATGTTTGGATGTGTTTTATGGTCTGTAAACTCAAGGAGAATGTGCTTGGGTGGGATTATTATCTCTTACGCTGATCTTACTTATTTTCTGCTGAGACCTGTGCTGCCTTCATCCTCTTCCTGGCTTCAGAAGCTTCAGTGAGTCCTCTGTTACTATGATACATTGTTTTAAAAGCTTCTGATTTCACTCTCATTCAGGGACAGTGAAAGGCAGGCTATTTTATGCTAACACACTGATATGAGGGGCGGATGCTCAACTTTGGAACAAACAGCTGGTAAAAGGCTGTAGATTTAACCAGCTAAATACCTGCCATTAACGGGTGCCTTCAATCTGCCGCCAGAGTGAACTGCCCGTGTTGGAAATCTGCACAGACATAACAACAGCAACTAAGGGAGCGCTGCTCCACAAATGCTCAATTATAGAAGATTGCTGCAGCAGCAGAGCTGCAAATTAGAATATTCTCCTCAGATGGAGCATCTGAGGTAAGCGGACCACAGAGACCCTCCAACTATCTGACTGTGGAGGCAGACAAACGGACAAGTTAATGCACAGCCCTCAGCTGAAGGCTAATCATCACCCTGCCATTAAGATGCTGCTCCAAGACTGAAATTATGTGTCTGTGTGCGCAGCTCTGTGCGTCACTCTGTAAAAATAATCTGAGTGAACGCTGACAGTTGAATGCAATCACAGCAGATCCCTTTTTAACATCGTTCAAATGCATTTGTTCATGTGATAAAGCAAAACTTACTGTACAATTACTCCATGTGTTTCACTAAAACTGAAGGCGGGGGTGTAAATGACAGCAGCACACCCTCCATCCTCTTTTTCTGATGCACTTTTTATACATTTTTATGTTTTCATTGTTACAATTTGAAAACTTTTGTTCTGGATTTTTAGAGATATGTTGATTTCTAGGAACTAAAGAATTGAATTACTTTTGTATTTTAATTCCATAAATTGTAACATATTTTTGAAAAAAGTTTATTTATGATTTTAAGATAGACAAACATAAAACTCAGTTGAGCCTCAGAGTATTTCTGTAAATGTAAATTAGATTCAGAAACCTGCTTGGACCTTTGCAGTGGAAACAGGGATTGCAGTCATCTCGACTCATCTGGAGTTTTTATGAATAATAAAAACATCTCATGATGCCACCTTCAAATTGGACCTCCAAATAAATGCTGTAATCTAGTCTTGCTTCTTTCAGCTCCCACATTTGGCCAGGTTTTATCTAAGTTTTATCTAAGTTCAATCTTTAAACTGTGACACATACGTTTGTGTTGTCCAGGCTGAATGACCGCAGCTCCTTATATGCCGGGTTGCCCAAGGCTTCCATAATGAGGCTGCAGCTAGTTCAAAATGCAGCAGCCAGATTTATTTGTGGTGCAAAGAAGTCTGAGCACATAACTCTGATCCTGGTCTCAGTGAACTAGCTGCCTGTGCAACACCGGATTTTTATGAAAATTCTTGCTTTTGTTTTTAAGTCATTGGCAGGTACTGCACCTTCTTACCTTTCTATTCTGCTTTTAAAAGATTCCCCCTTAAGTGCTACAGTTACTTGTTTCGAGAACCAAATTCAAGTTCCGGGGGGACCGTGCGTTTGCTGTGCTGCTTCCTAAACTCTGGAATCAATTGCCTCCAGCTATTAGAGAGGTTACACTCTTGGAGACTTTTAAAGCCAAACTGTTACTCCATTACCGTGTCGTAGCATCTGCCTATTTTTTTATTATGTTGGTTTTAATCTCTGCTTTAAATTTGTTTTTATTTCTTTTATGCTTTTTATGATAATATAATGTATTCTTCTTTTCCTGTGTACAGCCCTTTGGGCCTCCTTGGCTGGTGGTCTAGAAATGAATTAAAATGAAATTAAATGAAAATGAAATGATCAGTTTTCAAAGCGTTACCAGTGGTGTTTTTATTATGATGATGTTGTTGTTTTTAGCCTAAATCAAAAGACCTGTGGTTTTCTAGGACATACTGCAGTTTCTGCAGAGCAGGAGGAATTAATTAGAAATTCACCTCTGAGTTGTGGGCGGGACTCATGGCGTAGAACCCTTCCCCGTCCCCCTTGCTGAGAGATCTTTGTTTACGTGCTCTCCCGCTAGAGCTCCTCACACTCCCAACCTAACATTAGCAGTGCAACAAAAACGCCAAGCAATATCAAAGCTATCTAGCCAAACAGTTTTGTTCCAGATTTCAGCCCAGACGAGGAAAACAAAGACATTAATTAATCTATTGGGTAGGGTGGCCATGGTGCAGTGGTAGGGCGGTCGAATTCTGATTGTAAAATTGTAGGTTCGATTCTCGCATTTCCCACCCATGTGTCGAAGTGTCGTTGGGCAAGACACTGAACACCACATTGCCTCTGGTGGAAAGTTGGCGCCAGTGTTTAGGAGCGGAGCCACCATCAGTGTGTGCATGGGTGAATGGGACTGTGACTGTGAAGCGCTTTGGGCCTTCAAGGAAGGTAGACAATCTCTATACAAGTTTATGCCATTTACCATTTATACGTGTGTGAACGTGGATGCTTCAGACTGAGGCGGAGCAGGGGGCTTGTGGCCTCACACGGCATGTTTATTTTTATGTCACAAATAAAACATTTTTCAAATTGCATTTTTTTTCATCTGCTTCTGATTCACAATGATCTGAATAAAGAAATACTCAGACATGTAATTTCATCTTAATTTTCTTTATTAATGTCCCCCATCATCAAGAAAATGCTACAAGAACATGTTAGAAACACCAAAAACACAATGTGGGTCTTTCAAGTTTTTTTTCTCAGCTTAGTAGCTTAGAACCATGAAGCAGACCTAATGCATGGTGTAGTACAGTGCATTAAAATGTTTTCATTGAATGTAGAAACCATCATTGCTGAATATGTTGAAAACGTCTTTTCAAAGTTTTCAGAAGTTTCCCCAAAAGTGCATTTCTCCATAAGGAGGCAAGTTTTTTGAAAAACGGATTTCTGCAGATCCTCAGACGATGGACTGTGGATCTGCAGAAATCGTCTGAGGATCTGAGGATTTCTGCAGATCCTCAGACGATGGACTGTGGATCTGCAGAAATCTTCAGTCCATCGTCTGAGGATCTGCAGAAATCCGTTTTTCAAAACGGATTTCTGCATTCGTGATTGATCCGGTTGTGTAAGGCTGGTGCACCATCCACACCACGCCACGCGAGATGCAGCTCAAAGAACGTTCTGATCCCTTTCTTGCAGGTCCAGGTCATCATGACGGGACCTGATGCAGCTTCATGAGGACCAAATTTCACTCTGAAGAGAGGAAGATATCATCCTCCCACCACAAACTCAGGTCACGTGTCAAAGTAACCATGGGCATGATGGACACCATTCAATCGTGAGGACTACATGTGCCTGTTACCACGGTAATTGATTCAGAGGAGTCCAAATGACAAGAGATGCTAATGTTTGATGTTGACTTTTATCTGACCTGCACGATTCCGCTCCCTCTGCTAACAGACAAACAGAACTTAGCCAGGATGCGTTACCATGACGACACATTCACACAGAAACACTCCACGGGTGGGCGGTGCAGGTGAAGCGCTGTAAGGCTGACCACTAAGCTTTAAACTCCCACCCCAGGAGGAGCCTGTTTGTACAACCCTATCACTGAATGAAGCCTCACTCGTGTTATGCAATTAATGCAATTATTTAAAAAATACACCAGCTTGATAAAAATAACAAGTGGACAAAGGATTTATGAAATCTGTTTTCACTTTAAAAAATCTGTTGCTGATGAGAACCATGTAAACTGATGCTGAAGTGGAGCTCTGATCTTCTCTCTGTAGAACCTCTATTTCCAGGTTAAATGCAGAGATTCCCGAGTGCAGCTGTATCTGCAGCACACTACTCCCCCAGGGGAGGGGTCAAATGAGGAGAACAAATTTCACATACCTACATGAGTGACAACTAATGGGAATTTTGCTTTAATATAAAATAAATGCACTTCTGTCACAGGAAGTAAATAAATCTTCAAAGTAAAGTACTAGTGAAGCTTCACGTTTTTCAAATTAAAAATATTTTTTGCGAATGTACAAAATTTGCACTAAAATTTAGTTTAGTCAAATAATTTAGTTTTTTCTCAAATAAAATGAACAATTTTAACAAAAATATAATAAATATAAAATAAAAAAAATCTTGTACTCCATTACGTGTTGTCATGTCATGTCTGCTAACATGGAAGAGCATCCTTACTCATCTTTCTTTCAAAATTTTTGTTTCTGTTTTCTGATCTCCTGTTCCAAATAAAAGTATACATATACATGATGGTGATTAAATACATATTTTCATTTTTATTCCTCCATTAAAACATTCAATTATACAGTAACAGTACAAATCTTGGTTTGATCTGTGAATCATTGATCTGGATTCAACACCTAAGTAAGGACTGAGATCTGTAGTTTTGTCTGTGGGGAACAGATTTGTATAGATTGCCGTTCTAAAAGCTCTAACAGGACAAAGACCCACAGCAGATGAAGCCAAGAAAAGACGAAGGACTCACTGCTAAGTTTGGAGGGAAAACAGCATCACTGTCATTCATGTCGCCGTGACAACAGCAGCAAAGATGAGCGGGAGGGCATGGTGAAAGGAGGGGCAGCGGGAGGTAGAAAGGGAAGAAAAGAGAGGAGAACCATGACAGACACTCATGCTGCCCTTTCTTCTGCTCAGGCCAGGAGCTGCAGCTGAAATTCCTGCTGAGTCATTCTTCAGGAAGTAGTGCAGGCAGAAGCTGCAGGATGGCGGGCTGCACTTCAGGGTCAGTATATTTCACATCAAGTAAATATAGGACAACCATAAATTCTCGAATGAATCCAACAGCAGCTTTGAAGGGATGATTTTTGTAGGTTTGTTAGAGAAAAAACAGCTGTGCTGACTCAGCACTCTGTTGAGAACAAGGTTCAGAGAAACGTCCGCCTCTGGGTTGAACAACTGATCATGGTACAAAAGGACCAAATTAGCCTGGAGTAAGACCAACTCAAGTCCCAGTCTCAGGTCCAAGTCCCGTCACAGTTAAGGCTAATGAAACCAAATCTAAACCAGATTGAAGTCCACACTTTGACCAGAACTCTCCAGGATCTTCATAACTTGTGCTCTGTCTGCTGTTCTAGAACAAAGAAAAATCATGAGCTGCAGGAGTTCTAGTAAAGGTGCATTCACATCTAGCGTGATTCGCGCGGCCAATTCGTGTGTCCCGCCCCTCCTTGGCTGTGCGGAGAATTCGCTGCTCGCCGTGTGGCAAAAAATGTGTTCCCTAAGGTCGCCGCCCCGGCTGGGTGTGAAGGAGATACCAGCTAATGTTTTTAGCCTTGTTGCTACATGGAGCGGTGTCTGTTTATCTCATTTACAATGCATGGGAGACATAGATGATGTTTAGAGATCAGGTTTATTTCTCTCCTGCTGTTGTGTCTGATTGATGGCCGCTTCTGAGGTGTTTCCATCGCTCTCTGACCAAGTTTAAATGCTTACTGTCGTGCATTAACATAGGAGGGCAAAAATCAAAACAAGAATAAAATGATCAGACCTTTTTATTTATTATTGTCTCAATGAAAATTACTAAAACATTATAAAGTTCAGGAGGCCTGAGCAGACTGCTTTCCCATCCAGCAGCGGCGCTCTGTCTGGCCGCGAGTGAGCGTGTCCACTACAGCTCCATAGGTCCTGCGACAGACTCTAGAGTGTACCCGCCTACGCCGAAAAGTAACCGGGACGGGCTCTGGAAACTCCGTTGCCCAGAAGGGGATACAGCGAGTTAAGAAAAAGAATGGAAGTTTGGGAGAGCTATGGATCAATCCACCATATTTGGATGTTTTCTCCCCGCTGTCACTGAAAACGTCATGTGCCTGAAGTTGAGTCCCTGATTGGTTGAGGAGAGCAGCCACTCCCCCAGAGTTACATTTTTTTATTCGCACTGTTTCCAGACTTTTGAGCACTGGATGCTCAATTCGCGCCACAGAACCTCAATTCGCGTCTGAATAATTGACTTTACATTTAAATTGGCCGTGCGAATCGCCTGCGTAAGCACCTTAAGAGTTGCAGTCACATGCTGGTGTTTGGAACCAGTGAATCTGACCTTCAGCTTCAGCAGAGCAGGACTCACGATGAAGAACGCCTGCATGAAGACACAACAGGAAGCCTCATGTTCTCAGGACTGGCTGTGACTGCCAGGAACTGCTGCAGAAAGTTGAGCTGGCTCCAGTTCGGTTTTTCAGCAAGCTTCAATCCGGAAGTCAAAAAACTTGGTTGTGTCTGAGCAGGTCATTTCATTTTTTTATGAAAACATCAGAAAAGAAACAAATAATGCAGACAATAAAGTTGTTTATTGTAAATTGTTTCCTTTTTTTGGTCACTCCAGAGTTCACACTGTGACCCGGTTGACCCAGGTCCATTTATTAGTTGACCCTAAAATCTGAAGGTAAAAACTGTCATGTTGAAGAATCCCTTCTTCAGCATTTTAACCTTCATCTTTAGGAGATGTTACTGAAGGATGCCGTTTGGTTTGGCAGCTCTGATTCACAGAGTGGAAACCATCCGTCTGCATGGTGTCATCGTGTTGGTTTGATGGTCTATAACCTGACACAGGCTTTATATGGTATCCAAAGCAGGAATCAGTACTATAGTAGTAATGCAGTATATATATAGTAGTACCTGCCAACAGGAAGTCTTTTAGCAGCAGTTCTTCAGTGAGAGTGCCCTTATCTGCAGGGATAACATTGGTGGGGGGGTATGTCCTGATCTGTTCCCGCACAGACTCAAGGGCCGGCCTTGCTGTGTGTGTTCCACCTGGAACACATCATCCAGATGCAAAGCACATGCAGTTACACCCCCGAGTTGTCTTATGACACAGAGTGACCTTGAGGAGAACATTTTCCACCACAAACCTCCAGAGGTTCAGATTCTGAGTCTGGTTTTGACGACTAAACCATGAACTCCTATCTGAACTAAATGAGATCTGCACTTCTTTTCATCTTCTTGCGCTCCTCTCATGTTCTACTCGTCTCTGTGTTGGACCTGTAAGGTTCTCCTCTGACTTGTAGTGGTTCTCTGGAGTCCCAGAGTTGCAGAAATTGTGATCAACTTTCTCTCAGAGAGGTCATTGCTGTCCATTATGTGAAAAATGTGAGAAGCAGAAAACGATGATGATGATGATGACTGCAGTGACGGCTGTTTTCTGCAGCTGCTTTCACGCTCTTCCTTTCAGACTCTGCAGTGGTTAAAGATGTGTTAACAAAACAACGCTTTCCCACCACTCCTGAGGGCAAGCAGGCACCACAGAAATGACGACTCCACCTGTGTTTGTGTTCCTCCGAACTATCTGAGCCAAGAAACCCTGCAGAGTCCGTTTAGACTGACGTTGATTGAAGCTTCGCCTGTTTCTATGAAGCAGCTGCAAAGCTAAAGCTCTGTTCTTTTGCAGCTGATGCTTTACCTAAATTACAACCTTAGACGAGGGAAGTGTCCGGGTGCCAGGGTTTGGCAGGGGGCAGAAAAGATGATTCCTCTGTGAGGAAACATCTGAGCTTAAAGCCTAAACAGAGCAGAACGATGAAGGAACCCGATATCTGTGGTGGAGAAGGGATAATGGTATGGGACTGTTTTTTAGAGAGCAGTTATTCAGTGCAGATGGGGGGATGAGTACAAGAAAGGAAAGCAGGTAAAGGAGCTGGAGGGGCTTATCATCTACTTAGAAGAAAGGCTAATAGACATCCAGACGAGTTTAGGAGGTGGAAACAGACGTGGAACAAACTAAAACTCGATCCTTTGAATGAAGACGTGTTTACAGAAGTTTGTGGGAACGTTCATGGATCTGTCTCAGATTCATTTCCGTCTTTTTTTTTATACCTTTTTTGGAAATGATCATCACATGTGATGAAACCGCAGACACAAAAAGATCTTTTCTGGAGTAAGTTCCTTCAGTACTTTCTTGAGGACTTTCTGACTGTGCTCTACAGGCCCTCATTACGGCCACTTACAGCTCATCTTCCAACACAATGCCCCAAAGGGCCATTTGGGATCATGTGCGGGGCCAAGTTGTCCTTGGTTACATCAGCTTTAATGCCAGTAATTGGCTTATCCTCCTCTGCTCTTGGTGGAGAGCATGTGTCCTGCTGGAGTGTGTTAGTGTAATGGTCGACTGAGCCACTGTTCCAGGATTCATCAAACGTCCATCTTCAGCCGATAAATGCCTTCGATTTCAGCCAATGTCTCCAACAACCTTCCTCTCAGCTCTTGGGATCATTATGGATGAGGTTATGAGGAACACGTGGAGACCTAAAATCTGCCACTATCATCCTATAAAGCAGAAAGACACCCCAAACGGGTCTCAACGACTTTTGCCTCATAGCGCCCACCTTGGTCACCACAAAGTGCTTTGAGAACCTACTGATCCTGAAAAACATCAAAGCCCGTCTCCCCTCATCCCTAGATCTACATCAGTTTACCTACCGCTCCAACAGATATACAGCCATCACCCTTCACTCTGAGCCTTCTGGAGAAGCAGGGGAGATAAATTAGGATGCCGTTTGTAGACTACAACTCCACCATCAACACAATCGTATCGAAGATCCCCCCCCCGCTGTCAACAATTGCACATATTATAATTGCAGCATATCATGGAGATATATATACGTGTATGTATATATATATATATATATATATATATGCTTTAAGGAGACATTAAAAGAAAAACACATCATGATAAAGCACTTAAATGAGCAACAAAGGAGAAAAATGTAAGATAGATAACAGCTTGAAAAAAAGACAAAACAGAACAAAATAATAATAATGCAAAAATAAGAAAATGTCATTCTGTGATTTTTGGAGATAGATAATTGAAAAAAGTCAAGAAGCTTTTCCGTACTAAGTCAAATTTTCTGTTCTGAACTTCTCAGTGTATACTGTACCAATTTTTAGGTGAAATAATACATCTTGAATCTAGTGTGATACAGTGGGTGGAGCCACGTCCTTCCATTTAAAAAGAATCAGGTGTCGTGCTAATAATGTGGAAAAAAACGGTGATCCTCTGACCCCCCTGAAGGCAAAGGTAACCCTTCACCACCAATCCCAAACAAAAGCACGAGTGGGTTTGGTATTATACTTATCCCAAAGACACTAGTCAATGCATCACATAAATTCTTCAAAAACCACTGTATTTTAGGACATAACCAGAAGATGTGACTTCTGTGGCCTCTGAAGATTTACATCTGTCACATGTTGGGTCGGTCTGTGAATATATTTTATCCAGTTTGGATTTAAGGAGGTGTACACAGTGAACTATTTTAAACTGTATAAGACACTGTCTGGCACACATTGAAGATGAGTTCATCTTTGTTATGACATCGTCCCAGTCAGTGTCTTTTAGAGTCATTTGGAGATCATTTTCCCAAGATGTTTTAATGGTTTGCATGGAGGGAGACAATTATGGAAACGTGTTGAGCATCTTGTTGATCACACAACAGGATTATGAACTATCAGGTGTTTAGATAATGGAACTGATGCACTTATTACATACAGTGGGGATCGAAGGTTTGGGCACCCCAGGAAAAATGTTGTATTATTGTGCATAAAGAACTCAAGGAAAGATTGAAAAATCTTATGCAAAATCTCACCGTGTTCCAGAAAAGAGGGTTGAAGGCGATGGCGGCCACAGCAATGCAGAAGCTGGAGTCCTGAAGGTCGATGTGTCGCAGGAAGTCTCCAACCAGGCTGATGTCCATCTGAAAGAAACAAGGGTTCATCAGAAGCTGAGCGGTTCCTCCACCACGCTTTTGTCCCACCTGAAGAGTCTCAGCCGGAACAACCGGTGCTGGGTGCCGCAGAAATTTGGGAATGTTCGCATTCATGGAGATGTGGCTCAGTGAAGTGGATTGAGATGAGGAGCTAGTCTTAAGTGGATTCGGTAACCCACTTCTACTGGATTGTTTGTCAGAGATCATTGGGAAGAATCGCGGAGGAGGAGTGTGTCTCTACGTGAACTAGAGGTAGTGTAATACCGTCGTGGTCCGGGAAAAGCTCTGCACCTCGGGCATTGAACTACTAGTCTCACTCCGTCCTTACTATCTGCCTCTGGAATTTTAGCAACTGTTTTTCACGCTTGTTTACATTCACCTGCCAACATGGCTGGGGCGACTCAGCTGATCGAGGACGTCACACACAAACTGGACTCCATCTGCCCAGACGCTCTGAAGTTTATCCTTGGAGACTTTAATCACTGCACTCTGACCAAAACACCGAAAGCCTATGAACAATATGTGTCTTGTGCCACCACAGCTAACAACTCAAAGCTAGATCTTTGCTATAGTTCAATAACCACTTCTTATAAATCTCTGCCCATGCCGCCCTTTTGTACTTCCTACCACAACTGCATATCTTTAGTTCCTGTGTACAAGCTAGTTTTTAGATGTCTTAAGCATGAAGAGGACAGCATTATATCTCTCCAGGCCTGCTTTGATTGGACTAATTGGGACTGTTTTTATGACAGTTGTGACAGTATTGATGAACTCTGTGACACTGTTTCTTTCTACATCTCGTTTTGCGTGGATCTTGATATACCATCAAAAAAGGTTGTTGTTTATCCATACAACAAACCGTGGATTACCAAGGAGCTCAAAATGGCTATCAATAAAAAGAAGAGTCAAGCTTTACAGGCAACCCTCTTGAAAAAAAAATGTCACATTACAGAAGTAAATAGATAAATAGAAAAAGCTAAGTTAAGGCACAAAGAAACATTGAAAGGCAGTTGCGGGGGGGGTATTAAAGCAGCCAAGGACTCAAAATTATAGCCTCGAATAACAAGCAAATTAAAGAAGCAAAGCAACATGTTGGTGCTTTAGACTCAGAATTACCTAATGTTTTCAATAACTTCTTTACCCGTTTTTAAAATTATGACTTTATACAGAACATCACAGCACTGAAGTGCTCCCTTGTACCACACAATGACTTTGTGATGGATAAAAACCAGGTCACAGCTCTGTTAAAGACAACCAACATAAAGAAAGCAGCTGGCCGCGATGCACTCTGTGGGAGCACACTTAGCTTCTGTGCTCACCAACTGGGTGGAGTCCTTTCCACACTTTTCCAGCTGTGCGCCAACAAATGTCAGATTCCCTCATGTTGGAAAAAATCAATTACATCCTTACATCACTTGTCATGAAAGCCTTTGAAAAAAATTATAAAAGAGGAGATAATGCCTTCAAGTGCTCAAAAAATTTGAACCCCTACAGTTTAATTATCAAGCCCGTGAAGGCGTAGATGATGCTAAACTTTTCATTCTTTACAGCATTTATAAACATCTAGAAAAACCAAAATCATGCGCAAGACTTTTATTTGCAGATTTCTCTTCAGCTTTTAACCAGATGCAACCGCATGTTTTAATCACATGTCTAGCAACTCATTTTAACTTAACTGATCAACTATGACTCTTGTTTTTCAACTTCTTAACAGATCGAAAGCAGCGGGTTTTGGTGAATGGTGTTCTAACAGATGTCATGGTCTCAAACACAGCTCTCCACAAGGTTGTGTTTTATCTCCCCTCCTTTTTATTCTTTACACCGACTGTTGCAGGTCACAGAAAGCGGGCAGTTATTTAGTTAAATTCTCTGATGAAACAGCACTTCTGACCCTCCTCCACGAACCAGAGATGGACCATGGCTGTTTCTAGAAAAGCTGACCTAGTCATTAACGCTTCTCACAAACACGTGATCCCTGATGTTTCTCTTCATGGAGGCCAGGCTGGGATGTCCCATCTGTTTTTGGACAAGACAAGGGAAGTTCCTGCAGCTTTACTGGCTTTCAAAATAAAAGCCTCAAGCCCTATTTTGTTTCCAACAAACAAAACACTTTGACTTACAGATAGAAAATGCTTTAAACTGGTAAATCCAAGCCAGGTCAGTTACTTAGGAATCCAGTAGATGGCCTCTTGCCCATCAAAACCTCTCTTCACTGTGAAAAGGTCTACTTCATAAATCCTTCACAACTTTCTGGATTCAACGCCTCTTATGGGCTTCCTTTTTTTCCCACACATTTCTGATCAGTCAAAAAGCACAAAATCGAGGCGTGGCCTTCATGCATCTGAGGGCGCGGCTTTTGATTAGCTGCACAAAGCCATCTGCAGTCTGTTTCCAATAATATCTGCTGCATCAGGAAAAACAGATGAAATTACTTCCTTCTCACAAATTAAAACAAACATGTTTGGTGCCTTTAATGGATTCATGTGTAATCCTTACTGAGGTTTATTTTTGCCTAAACATATAAATTTTATCCCAAATGATAGTTGCTGCATTTCTATCTGTCTTCTGATTTGATATCTCCTTTATCTTGAACTGATGGATGAAATCAGCTGCAGACTGAGCAGCTCTTATCACTGTAAGAACCATGGGGTTCATCTTCATGATTCAGGTCAGAAACTTGCCAAGCAAACGAACGTTGAAGCTTCTACAGAAGAGGCAGGATGGGAGCTGAACGGCTATCAGAACTGAAGATGTTTATGGTGAATATTGCCACACCTCTACCTGCAGTTTACCACCACCACAGGACTTTCCTCATCTAAGATAATCCTATCTGTTGCTGTTCAATAAAACTGGCTTTGCCGTTAATGGGAGTGGAGCGAGCGCCAATGTTCACAGATGGGCGGGGCTTTTGCAGGGCATGATGACGTAAAACTTCTGAAAGGACGTGGGACTGAGACCAGTGAACCAATCACAAAATTCAACTTTACTACCTCGTTTTAACCACTAGGGGCCAGCACACAGACGGTTTTAGACAATAATTTTAGGAATTAAACAAACTTATTTTAAATTGTCAAAAATTTGGCAGGGAGCAACAGTCAGCACTTTTAAAGCCCCATTTGTACAGGTAAACAGCCAAAATAAAGTTGTTTTACCATTTAGTTACCCTTTAAATCAAAATGAGGTTTTATTTTGAAAGATCATGACTTTATTTATTTACAGAATCACGATGTTTTCTAAACTTATGTAAAAGGAAAAACAAATATTGAGTTGTTGTGGATTCTTACCTAAACATAGAGGTAAATAAACATGCGCATGAGTGAGCTAAACTCACTGAGGAATGAACTGTCACGTGAACGGAGTCTCTGTCCGGAATCGCGTTTCTTAAGAGAAACGTTAACCGTGAGGACTGCAGATTCTGTCAGGCTTTTATTTTAGAGGGGGGGAAGAGCCGCTGGTGTTCCGGATCCGGACAAACTCGAATACTCAGCCCGGTTCGGTTCTAGTCGACGGTGTCACACATAAACGCTTCAGTTTTTACCTTTGACAGATCCACGTTTTCCAGACCCCCGCAGCAGTCCAACGGCACGCGCTCACACATCTGCGCGCGCGACTGTACGTTCAAAAGGTCAGAAAGAGGCGCGGAAGGCCCATTAGGCTTTCCACTACGTCACATCGAACTATGAACCCCACGTGCTGGATCCTGGGTAATGTGGTTCAAATTTCACGTAGACATAAGGCCGTTTGTTCGGGATTTTTGGGTGTTTTATTTTAAATAGAGAGGATAAAAGAACGTCTCTTTACGTGATAATTTCGTAACACATTTCGTTCTGGTAAAAAAAAAAACCGGCTTATTTCATTGCATTCTGGGTAATGTAGTTGATGTGTCTCCAATAGTAGTTGTTTATTTTACCTTTCTTTTTAAAATAAAAAAAAAAGACTTTGTTTTCTCTGATTTTTTGAACATGTTCCCATGAATTAAAAATATTTTTTATCATGAACATCACATGTTCACTGTTGGAGTTCATAAAACTATGATTTGTTTTTCTAACAAATTACATTTCTAACTTTTCTAAAATGTATTCCCTCTCCCCTATATTTTTTTATTTGCATTTTTCCCCCTCCATAGGGATTTGTAAACATAATTATTAAAATTATATATATATATATATAGAGAGAGAGAGAGACAGAGAGACATATTTTTCTACAAAAGAAAACTGTCAAAGCAGCAGCTTGCCAAAGCATTTCTGCATTGCTGCAGTGTTTCATAAAATGTTGTAGATTAAGCTTTTAGCAAATCATTTATGCATTAATTCTCGTCCTCCTGTGCAATCTTGTAGCACTCCAATCAGTCACAGCTGCCCCAATGTTGTAAAAAAATTCAAATCAAAATTGGATAAGGTGCTGTTTGAGACACAAGAAGTCCAAAACTTATCTTCTATTTAAAGATTTTTGTGGCATCAATCAAAATCATCTGACTTAAAGAAGAGACTAAAGTGAAGCTGGATGTATTTCAGTAACTATGAAAAGTTTTTTTGCACAAAAAAAGTATCAAATCAAATAAAAGAAACAACAACAACTGCCTGTCTGCTTTGCAGAGAATGGAGTTTGATGGATTCTTCACAGAACAAAACAATTAATTCTAAAAATAAAAGCTCCTCACAGCTGATCTACACATTACAACAGCAAAAGTAAAGACTGTAAATATGTTTATTTCTGTTGTGACATTAGACTGGAGTAAAGTGGAAAAAGCCTCCCAGTGGTTACCTGATGAACTGGCTTTGTTCCAGTTAAATTAATTAGCATACCTCCAACCATAATGTGTGATGCTACTTTTTGGTGCAGTTTTCTGCCTGTAGAAGGGCCAGTCTCTGCACTTGAGTTCAAATCCAAAAACTTTATTGTCCATTTAAAAAAACCCAGAGTTTTCAAAATACCTAAAAAAAACAGTGAAATTCACACTGAAACAGACATTTCAAACATTGTATGTGGAAAAAAAGGAAAGTTTTGTGCAGCGAACATAGATGTTTATGGCTGATAACTTTAAATCTTCTCTTTGGGATCATAACTCCCACATTACTGAGAGACGCCTGTGCAGCTTCAAAAGCTGAGGACCAAAGGAGAGATGAGGATGTTGGAGCAGACAGATGATGATCATGCTGCATCAGTGACTGGATTTGTACCACAGCTTTGTTTCTGTGGTGTTTTCTGATTCCATGTTTATGGAATGGCCCGGATCATGTATGCAGGTGAGCTGAAGGAGGAGGAGTGCCATCAGAGGAGGAGTTACTGATGACCAGAGAAGGAGCTGCTTTCTTTGGACCCTCCCAGAGCTCTGAATCATCACACTTATCACAAATAATGTGATGTCCTAATCAAATATGACTCTCATGAAAACACTTGGCTCAGATGGTCACTGCAGTAAACACAGCACACGTGTGCGTTCACGTGCGTTGCATGTCAACACTGCTTCAGAAAAAAGCTTTTCCTTTTCAAACCTTCCCTGGGTTGTATTTTCATAATAATATGTCTAATGATCATCAAACAATCGAAATATCACAAAAAATACAACAAATTTCATTGAATTTATTTTTTCATAGTAAAATACCCAAACCTGACAAGTCCAGAGTTTGTGGTGACTGTCGTTCTCATATCTGTGGCTCATTATTGCTTTCTTGTTTGTTTTGTTTTAGTTTGCTAGACTTATTGAAGCTCTGGCTGTAGTAAAAAGACAACATGAGAGCAGAGAAGGAATCAGAACAAAACACATCCATCATAAAATAAGTGTCAATGGAGATGATGTTTTACTTTTTCTCCATAATTCACAATCTATTAGCAAAACAGTAACAGCATTCTCCTCTTTTACAGACTACTCTGTTAACTAGAACAAGTCTGTTTTATTCTGACTGAACAGATGAACAGCAAACACTTCCTGCACCAGTTCAATCAGGCATCATCAACCCATAACTCTAACATCTTAGTATAAAATTTATCTTCTGGATGATCAGAGAAAGGCAGCTAATTTTCACTCCATTGTAAAAATCATACAGGATTATCTAACCTGGTTCTGTCTCTCATGGACAAAGTAGCAGCTCTCTTTTGATTTGCAGAGTCTGGTGGGAGCAGGCTAAGGCGTTTGGTTGGTTTTGTCCTAAATGGGATGGTTTGTGGGTTGAGATGATTGACTGTATGTGAGAGCTGGACTGAGCGACCCCTCTACCCTGGCATTTCAAACAGGAAATACCCGCAAAGTCCCATTCTATTGGTCAGAATAACCATTCTTGCTCTGATACATTTTTTTTAAAATGTAATCCAAATTTTTTTTCAATATGTTTTTCCTGTAGTTCAAATTATTCAAGTTATAAACTGATCAATCAGATGTCTTAACAAAACTAGGTGCAGCCTGTTGGCCTTCATGTCCAATGTTCAAAACGTTTGATTGACAGGTTTCATATAATCCACTTCTAGTGGTAGGAGTTTGGTCTGCCAACAAGCTCACTCCTGATTGGTGAGAGTGGTTTCCATAGAAACGTTGACTCAGACCGACTCGAACCAATCACAGCTTACTGATGTTGTCTGGCTCCAACATGGTGGCATCCACATCTTGAAAAAAATGGCGACTGAATTGACTTCGTTTGGTTGTAGCTGGACTAAACTATTTTCTATGAATGACATTACGCTCACTCTGTCCAGTTGCTATATATAGACAATGTTAAGGATGGGTTTTTCTGGAGGGACAGAGTTGCGTGTTTGTGTGGTTCTGGTACTCACTGAAATTGTCATGAGTGGCTGCGGTCGATGGCGTTCCCCGGCGATCCAGTCTGTCCACAACCACAACCACAACCACAACCTGGCAGGAGTTCTGGTTGTGGACAGACCGGCGATCCAGTCTGTCCACAACCAGAACTCCTGCCAGGGCATGGTGTTCAGGGGCGTAGGCCCGGGTTTTGCCAAGACTGGTGTCTACAGAGCTTCCTTCTCTGCCTGTGGGGTGGTTGGGCCTTGGGGTGCTCTGTTTGTTCCTGTTTTGGGTGTGTTTTGTTGTGGGTCAAATAAAATCAGGGTCAGTTTGGAAGTTGTCACAGAACGGCCTTGTTTCTCACATTGTGATGCACTTTTTTTTTCCGAGGAGGGGGGGTTCAATTCTCTGGAGCTGAATATAAAGTTTCATTGGAGGAGCTTCAACTCTTCCTGCTAGTCTAACCCATCTATCCCATAATACTTCTCTGTTTGTAAATCTCTCCTTAAATCCTTCGAACCAGAACAGTTTTCAATCAAAGCTCTGGAGTTCATGTATTTTTCCTTAAGGGTTCCCGGTCTGTCCTCCCTGCGTCATCCTGTCTTCTACCCCATAAAAGATGTCCTTATCCTCCATCTGACCCCACTCCCCCATCCTGTCATTACAGGCTAAATGAGGCGGACTGTGTGTAAACAGACAGTTATCGATAGCGTTGATGGTTCCCACATGATCGCAGCGGCGCATTGATGGGAAATGACAGCCGGGCTCTTGGGAAATCATAAAGTCAAAAAAGTGTTTGTTTTCTATCTCAGCTTGCAGAGAAACCGTCTTTTTGCTCTTTTATAAATATCTGGATTGTGATGCTTATTAGGAAGTCATGACATTTAACACCAACAGCAGCAATTAAACATCTGGAGTTTCCTTCCTTCAGAGGTCTTCCTGAAAGTGACAGAAACAAGCTCCTTCTTCTGACCTGCCGTCTCACATCGTCACCAGAAAACCTACATCATCCCCCACCACCACCAAAACACCACTACCATGAGTCGCTCCTCCCCCCCGCCCATGGAGGGAGATCAACATGCTGCTGCTAATTCAATACTGATGTTATAAGTCCATCAGGAAAAGTCTGAGGCAGCGACACAAGCTGTCTTCAGAGAGCTGCTTCACTCTGTTGAAAGAAAGAAAGTTAATGCTTGAAGAATGGACCTCCATCAATGCATCAGTCACAACCATTGCATTGGGACTCCACATAACCTCAGAGAACAGAACAGAGGAGAACCTTTACAGGAACTAGAGGCCAAATGAGTTCAAGAACACGAGGAGGACCCATCCAGGAGGTGACAGAAGAATCATAAGAAGATGGAAAGAAGGTCGGGCCTTACTGGACTCAGTTCAAGTCTGAGTTCATGATCCAACATTCAGACAGAAAGACACTGCTGAGGAGCATGAACACAGAGGAGCATGTGGTTGATCCACTAAACTTCTGGACTCAAGTTTTTCAGAGTCAGACATGGAGGTGGGAGTGTAATGGTGTGGGGCTCCTCTGCAAAGCTTGTCATTGATGGATCCGTGATATCTGACATTTTTAGTTTACATTTAAATTCTTTCTCCTGTCAGGTTATTTCTGAACAAAGCATGGGCAGACACGCATTCATGATCTGATCCTGGCTGTTATATGGTTATGTAAAGCCACGTGGCTGTCTGTGGAAACGGCAGCGGGGCTTATCTGACCTTTGAATATGTTTAACAACATATGACTGCAGAAAGAAGGCTATTCTGCTCTGCGTCAGAGCTCCAGCAGAGAATGCTGTTGGTGTTCTCTGAGGTTTCCTGCAGGGCAGAGCTGCACAGAGTTGAAAATCTGCAAAAGCTGCAAAAACTTGAGCTACAGAAAACAAGGAGGTAACTGGGTGACCAGCAGCAGTGCAGACATATGGACATAGTATAGATGTTTAGTACCAAACACTAATGAAAGCTTTTTAAAGTTTTGACAAAACTGAAGTGAGTTTTTGAGGTGAACTGCCTTCAGATCTCTGAGACTCTAGAAAACAGAGGCATGCGTTTGTAAGCAGGACGTTTTTATTCAGAACCACCCTAAATGCTTTACAAACATTGTTTCTTTTTTTTCAAACTTGTGATCTAAAGAGGTCATTTCCTGTTCATGCAAACCCTGGAAGACTCAGTGATTTGATAACTTCCAGTTGATCTCTGATGGTATCTACAGACCCACACGTCACATTCAAACTGCTGCATCACTTACTGAATTTATTTTTTTTAGTGGCCTCCTTATTTTCTCTGCTGAATTAAGTTTGGAGAAAAGCAGAAGCTGGTTTCCTGCAGCTGCTTCTGTCACAGCTCAGACAGGACATCTCCAGATCTTTGAGGAGGTATTCCTCTGCAGAAGATGGACACCTCTCCATCATCCATCTCTACTACAATGAAAACAGATCTGTGTTAAAGTACAGACAGGCCTACAGGGACGGCCCCCGCCCTGCTCAGTCATCCAGGTTATGAGATGATCAGGATGAAGACACCTGAAGTGTGAGGGCTGCTCTGATGTCCTTGTGTTGAGATGATTAAGAAACATCTGACACACACATGTCAATCACATCAAGACACAATTACATTTTGACCTTTGACCTTGATAGTGGCACCCTCCTTAGGTCAAATCCGACCGACAACAACATTTCTGTGAGCTTAAGCAAACTCATGTTTTAAATCTTAGAACATCAGTAACAAACTTCAAATACTTTCCCCCTGAAAGTTGACAGCGGTTTAAAAAGGTTGGATGAAAGGTCCACTCTGAAGAAACTTTTCCTCAAAGAAGCTTCGCACTTTTAGAAAAGCTCCAGCTGATGTTATCTGGCAAAGGTCTGTGAGGTTCTCTGGAATTAGGGCTCACGGTTCAACTGGAGAGGACAGATGTGCAACAGATGCAGACTTCAGTTTCTTCTAGTGGGTTCTGGACTCGTTGATCTGTGAAACTGAGACGTTGCTGTGATGCAAACAGCTGGAGGCTCCACAGCAACACGTTCTGATGCAGAGCAGCGACAAACTCGTTAATAGTTACAGTTTTTCAGGTTAACGGGTTTTACATGTTCTCAGTGGATAATCCCACACTTACTCAGGTTACTGATGAGCAAATTTATAAACCAAACGTTGAGTGTGTGTGGCTGTAAGTGTTTGTGTGCATGCACATCACAATGACTGTGTTTTGGTCTCGTTATAATCTTATATCTACACTAAACATTGTCTGAACATGAAATTCAAGACTAAAGGGACAATGCAGGACTTGTTCCTCCCCCACCCTCTGGAAATGACCCAGTTTTATAAAGGACATTCAAAGAGTCTGGAGTCAAAAAGTTGAAGCAGACCACTCTCGGGAAGGAACCAAAGACTGAAACAAAACTAAATGCCTGGAAAAATTATGCAATTCTGTCAGCTGCTAAATTGTGGGGGATTACTGTCCCAAATTAGCTCTGACCAGGATGGAAAAAAGCAGGAGGGTGGAAAGCAGTTGCTCCCACTGGTGGATGATTACAATGATTGTCTCTGAAGAAGCTCCTGCAGCTCATCACTAAACCTCCTTTATCCAGAAGACATTTCCAAAGTCTTCATAATTCACACTGTGGCTGTTTGGTTCTTCTCCAAATGCAAGGATCTTACAGCACCTTATCCCTTTGGTTCTCCTCCTCTCTTTAAAAGTCCATCTGCATTCACACTGAAGAGAACCGTACCAGAGTTCATCAGCAGGAGAACAGAGACCCTTGGTCTCAGGAGGACCAGAGTTCAGTTTGGTCAAAACCAATGTTCAGGTGAACTTTCACAAACAGAAAGTAGGTTAGAATCAGAGTTTAAGGCTCGACTCAGAGAGAATAAAAAGTAAACATTTGAGAGCTAGAGTGCGGGAAGAGCAGGTCTTTTTTACCTCCATGTTTACCACGCTTCTGTTTTGCATCGGTAAGTTAGACTTTGGATTTTAGGTTTGACTCTGGTTGTAAACAGAAGCCTTGTAGCTTATCAATAGCTACTATTGAGGGTTGGTGTTTGGATTTGGTTTTTGTGTTTGTATTTGGTGTTTGTGCTTGGTGTTTATGATATTGTCATTAATCTTATCTTCATATTTCATAATATGATCATAATCATATTTTATGCTCTTGTTGTTTGAGGATAAACAGGACATAGAATAAATGTCTTTAGGACTCAGAGGAGCCGCTGTGTCTGACCGCGCCGCCATCTTGGTTGTTTACCAAAGGCTTTAGCAGTTTGTGAAAATATAAACTGAGCGTCCGTTAATCCTCCTGAAAACACCTTTGTCATGCATTTATGGGTGTTGCCGTGACAACCGCCTAGTTGGAGGTTTCTGAAAAAGGATGCAGAAAGCTGGAGCTGCATCCTCTGTTATGATTCACAGCATCAGCCAGAAGCTGGTTTAATCTGCCCTGCAGACCTCCGTGATGGCAGCTGCTTAACATGTCAAACCAGATTTCCCAGCAGCTGACAGATCAGATAAATCCAGTTAAAAAGTAAAAATATAAGAATCAAAACCATCTAAAGTGTAAAACAGTAAACTGGTTTTGGTTCATTCTCTGCAATGATTGGAAGCTACTGGATTTTACCAAATTTATCTGCTGTTTTCATGCAGTCTTCCCCAAAAGGCTTTGGTGACTTACGGTTGTGATCCGGGGACATTTTAACCTTTCAGGTCTCTGTTTGTGTTTGCTGCTGCAGATGGAACCAAACTCTGCTGCTCTCAGGCCTCCAGCGTTTCAGCACACAGGAGCTCTCTGGATTCAAACACTCGGCCGAAGGACTTTTCAGTCTGACTCACTGCAGATGCAAATGCAGAGTTTAGCTTTTTTATTTGACTGAATTTCTCCTCCATTTTTTATCTCAATTGAGGAAAGTTACTGAAACACTAAATGCTGTAAGTGTTTTTGATGCAGCAGATTTAAAAATTCTATATAAAAAAAAACAAAGTTAAAAATTAATAACATTTCTTCAATGTAATAAAAACTGACAAAAAACATATTTAAATTCTAAAAATCCATAGATCCATCCATCCATCCATTCAATTCTATTTCCATTTTCAATTTCCATCCATCCACATGATAACCCGCCTTGATCCTGTTCATGGTCACAGTAATGCTGGAGCCTATCCTAGCTATTTAAACCACAAAAAATCCTGTTAGCTTTTCAACTGAACAGAACTAAAACAAAAAAATCCTCCTAAATTCTCCATCAGTTTTAAAACTTTAACAAAAGCAAATAAACGTTGATATCAGCCCACAATACATCTGTGTCAATGCTGAAGGCTACTGCTGGTTCACTTCAGACCCAACAAAGCTGGCTATGCCATTAATCAGATCTCATCAATCAGATCTCATCAATCTGATTTGATCAGAGCTGCATATTTTAAAAACACTGAAACCCACCCACCTGTTTGATCTCCATTGGCTGTTCCACCGCTCTGGCCTCTGATTGGTTGATGGATCTGTCGTTCTTCATATTGAAGCTGCAAATTTGTTGAGAAAACAGCAAACTAGTTTCAGGATTTTAAAACTCCAGAAAACAGGGAGGTAAATTTAAAAAAACGGATCAGTTTTTTAAATTGTGGAGATGTCTCCAGCAACTGTTACAGAAGCAGAACAGACATCGACTTTCCCTTCAGGCCTGATAATTTCCAGAGTTTTAGGACACATCAGTCAAACAGAACCAGACCTTTTGTGTTTCCAGAAGCGAACCATCACTTGTTAGGGCAGAAATCCATGATCCAAGTTTGTCCTTTTCTACAAATGTGAAAACTGCTCCAAGAAAAGCAGAACTTCCTAAAGTTCAATGAACTTTGTAGGTTTTTGAAAACATTAGTGTCTGCAAACAACAAAAACCCCTCACATTATTTTCACAAGTTTTTGGAAAAAAGATCATCTTACTTACATTTGATCATCTACATCGTTGTTAGGACAACATTCACCATTTTTAAGAGTCAGTCTGGGATGTGATGCTGCTGAGAAACGGGGTCATCTCTCAACAGCATCAGGATTCCTGAAAGCATCTGGGTGAAAGTCTTTCAGCTGCACATCATTTTTTACTCATCTTCTCTGCATCGGACTCTGTGGAGACCAGTCTGCATCTCTGGGAATCAGCTGTGACCACACGTTCTATCCCAGTGTCGGAATCTCTAAATCAACTTTTCATGCTTTGTGCCAGTCAGTGAATCTACTTGAGTCTGTCTGTTTCTAGCTTTGAAGGAAAACAGCAAATTTAAAGACAACCCAACCCCCCACCCAAGTGTAACTGGATTAGTGCTGACTCAGCCGTTTTATTGCTGCCTTAAGATGAAGGAACCAGACGTGAAGTTTATTCCTGTCTTCTACAAACAAACAAAACAACAAGGTTGTTTCATGTCAGAGTTATTTTTTTTATTGCTCGCCGCACACATCAGCCGCCAGCAGGAGTCCCACCGCTATCTGCTGCGTTCAGCCTGGAATCCGCCTCTGAATGCAGGTATTGTGCACCATCCAAGCATGACTGCTGCACTGAAATAACACGGCTAGCCTAGAGGAGCTGCAGGACACACACACACACGGAACACACACATACACTCATGACCATGTCTGATAATCTGAGAGCAGAAGGCCTTCAGAAAAGCAGCATGGACCTTCTGAGAATCTGATTGATCTTCCGCCACGAGACCGAGATTCTCCCATTTCATTGGTTTGAGAATTGACATACTCCTCCCACTCCACACTGGTGCAGGTAAAGCTTCATTCACCAAACAAGAAAACGATTTTAAACTAACATGTGTGTTGGCATTAACGTGTTCCATACGTAAACAAACACACATGTTCACATTATCATGTTCCAGTACTTAATCAAACAAGTATGCTTGTTCCATACAGTAACAAGTTCCTGTACTTAAAGGAACATGTATGTCCACCTTAACATATTCCTGCATTTAAGCGAACACATATGTTGGCATTAACATCTTCCATACTTAAACGAACAAGTATGTTCACATTAACATGTTTCCATACCTAAAGGAACACGTATGTTCGCACTAAAGTGTTTTTGTTCCAAATGAATGAAAGAAGAGGTTTCATGGTTTAATGATTCATAAAGGTACAGAATTGTTTTCAACACATTTTCTTGAAAAATGTAAGAAATGTTGAGCAAATGCTTGCAACCAATGGCAACGGACCTCTGACCGCATGTTCATGTGAACCTTCAGCTTATTATATTTATGTTTGTTTGAAAGTTTTTAATAAAACTCTTTAAAATATTAGTTAAGCAGAAACTGAGAAAAGCTGCTAAAACTAGACATGATGAGTTTTAATGCTTTTGTGTTTAATTACATACATTAGTTTATGAACTCATTGTGTGACCTGCTTTGGTGGCTCACAATTACATATATGAGACTTATTGATGCTGCCAGCCCAGTTTGATGCTGCTGTGAAAGACTTGCAAATTAAAGAGAGATCATGCTTTTTAACTGTTTTATGTGTATAAAATGTCCTGGGATGTGTCGTCATTTGCCTCCAGGACTCTTTTGAAAAAGATCTCTGCATATCTCAATGGGACTTTCCTGGTTAAATAATGGATTCATAAAGAAGAAATAAGCAAATAAAAACTGCAGATCATTCAAGTGAAGCAAAGAATGAGGTTTAAAGATGAATTTAAAGATTTAAAAACTCAGCTGCTGAATGCAACGTTAGCTGCAGAAAAAACAGAATACCCCTGAAAATAATGATGTAAGTTTCTAAAATGTTCAAACCAATAAATAATCATGAAAAATGTTAAAAAGCTAAATACAAATCATGCTGATAAGTAATGCTTTAAAACTGAACTGATGATAAAAACAATATGTTTAATGACGTTAAAACGACGATCTCTGGAAAAAGTTCAGCAGAAACAGAGAAAGACGAACACAATAAAAGCATCATTAAAGCATGAAAACGCGTCTGAAGGACAGAAGAAGCTTCAAGACTGAAGAAACTTCATGACTGTAGGCATGAAGAAGAAAGTCTTACATAAGTGAAGAAAACAGAAAAACAAAGGGGTTTTTGTTCCATCTGGGACTAACACCCCCCTCCAGACTTTACTGCTTTCTTTCAGTCATGTAAGAATCCGGTCCTCGTTGCTTCCTGAAGCTCCTTAGATTCTTCTGAAGTTCCTTGTTGGTTCTTGAAGCTCTTGAGATTCTTTTGAAGTTCCTCATGGGTTCTTGAAGCTCTTAAGGTTCCTCTGAAGTTCTTTGACGTTTCCTGAATCTCCTCAGATTCTTCAGACTCAGATTAGGTTCTGCAGAAACATTTCTGAAGGAAACGTTCTTCTGCAGATCCCTGTCACAGACAGAGTCACAGAGCCCCACACATCTTAGGGACACTTCAGAGTCACAGATCAACCTATGAATTGGACTGTTGGAGTGCAAACTCCACACCAGGACCCAGCTGGGATTTGAACCATCACCTTCTCTGAATGTTTCCTTCCTTACCTGCTAATGCTGCATACGGCGGGTGGAGGAGCGGCAGCTCCATGTTTGTTGATGTTCGGCTGAGTGGACAAGATTGCCGCGCTAATGGGACAGCAAACAGCGTGGTGGTGGGGCTTCCAGACAAACCCCAGCTGTTCCGTCACCTGACCACAGGAGAAGTTCATGACCAACATCTGTATCACATGACCAAAGGTGCTTTCCTGAGTAGGTGTGTCCAACACATCTCGTATGGCGAGACACAGGTCCTCCTGTGGAACCTCTGCCTACTCCTCCTCATATCAGTCCTAAAGTCTTCATTACATTTCAAGTGAATCCTGGACCTCACATGGCACCAGAACTGTGGAACCACCTTTTCAGTTTTTAAAGGGAAAAAACTCAAAAAGGGACAAACTTTAGAGGAACTTCTGAGGGTTTAACCTCTTCAAACATCAAAAACTGTACATATTTCTAAAACCAGAGGCAGCAGGTCACAATGCAGGACTGGGTATGAGGCCTTTGGCTCCAGAACATCAGATTAGATTAAAGAAAATGCATTAAAAGGAGTGGTTACAGATTTTTAAAACAGTGGATGTCTCTGCAGGAAGTCCATCTTCCTCATCTACCCTGATTGGTCCAGCTTGTCAGGAACCTCTCCAGAAATACCAGGAGAATGGTGGATAATCTGGTGTGTCCGACATCAGGTCCAGTCCTGACTCTGGCCCTAAAACTCATCATACAGTAAAGATTAGAACAGTTCTGTGTATCAGACCACAAAGTCTAAGACAGCAGAGGGTGGAAGCTGGAGCTCCATGATTGGTCCAAAGAGTTCCGTGGCTGCAGGTTGATAATGACCAGACACATGGAAACAAACGTCAGTAGAGCTGAAACAGGAAGAAATCCCAAAGCAGTCCTGGTCCTGGATCTGCTGTATGACACGCTGACCTCAGGCGTGCAGCTGTGCCCTGAGCATCCATGTCTGCGCACATGGCTGCACGTGTTTGCAGACTGCTCAGCACCAGGCTGAAGACAACACTCAATGACCCCTGCAGGGGAGCCATTGGGGTTACTGCGCCCTCAGCCTAATGACCAGCAGCAGATGGTCGTCGCTCATGAGGCACTGGAGCGATTCTGGGCCTGTTGACTTGCTCACGCTGCTGCACACGTTTACACACATTTGAGCGGCGTGACTGCTCTGACCTCTACTCAGGAGAACTAGCTTCTGTACACCGTTCTTCATCGATGAAGAGCAGAGAACTATCTTCAGCTGCAGCCCAGCGGCAAACCTGCAGGTCATGTGACCAGCACGTTTCCGTTTCATTCTTTATGTTTATGAGACTCATGAAACAGTTGGACTGCAGGTTTCCAGAAGCTCTCCAAATCACCTCATCTGGAAAACATCCTGCTGTATATCATAAAGAGTAGCTGCACTTCTGAGAAAGAATCCTGCAGAAAAGTGTGCAATTTCTGAGCAGGAGAGCAGGAAGAGAACCTCCTCCTGTGGAACTTTAGAGTCTGAAGGGAGAAGAATCCAAAGTCACACACGTCTGGATCTGTTATTCAGCGGAGCAAAAGAAACAAAACAGACTTCATGTTACCTGTTGCATCAGAAACAGCTGATCCGATGTGATTCACTTGTGCCCTCCGCTGGCTTTCGGAGGTTCTGCAGCTCCTCTCACCAAACAACAATCCTTCAAGCCGGAATCCCGAAAATCTGATAACTTCAGTGTGGAGCTGTCTAGAGGAGGACCAGGAGACAGGTTTAAATGTGGAATTAATTCTCATGTGTTGGCAAAGATGTTCTTCACAGAAGAACACAGATGTTCTTTATGAATGAAGTTATTTCTGCTGGCCTGATGTGTTCCCCAGCAGCGGGTCAGGGTGACCCACTTCAAGGCCTTGCTGAAGCTCACAGACACAAATGCTCTGTCCCAGCTTGCAGTCTCACATGGACCTTCATGTATCTTAACTGTTCTCACCTGTGAAGTTCCACTTTGGAAATGAAGGTTATTTTCTGATGCTTCAGTTTTCAGTGTTTGTTCATAAAAAATGAGTAGCTAAAGGATTTTGAATAAACACGAACTGCTGTGAGAAAATGCTGCTTCTGGTTCCTGCTACGGGACTCCACTGGTGCTCAGATGAATGTCTGCTGATGGTCTGAGGGGTTCTGCCAGTCGCTTTGGTTTGTGAAACCAATACCACTGAACTTCACGGTGACTGAGAATGATGAAGATGATTGAACTTTGAGAAAGAAATGTATGAAAAAAATTCTCCTAAAAAGCCCCAAACCTCCTCCGCTGAGTGGAGACGGGAGCTTGAAGGAGCTGCAGCTCCACGTGAGGTTTACCTGCTATTCCTCCTGTTTTCCAGCTGCTTCTCCTCAGACGACACCCCTCCACCCCTTCCTGTCCCAGAATGTCATGGCGGCCTTAAACAGCAATCAAATTAAAAGTTGCTGGGTTGGAGCGGCTTTGATCTGCTGTTCCACATCACTCATGCAGGTCACTGCAACCTGGAGAGGCTCCGCCTACCTCCCTTGCACAAATGTCATACTCTGAGACGGAAGATGCCATCAGTTTCCATTGGGGGCTTAAAAACCTGCTGTGTATTGTAGATAGCTGCAGCATTAAAGAGGAAGGTCAGCGTGTTCTGGTGCGTGACCCTTGTCTTCATCAGCTAAAACATACAGCAGAAAGAATCATATGAAGACAAAGTTTTCACCTGGGGGTGGACATAAAGAATGTATTTGCTCAAATATTTGAGTCTGCATGATGAAAATGAACACAGTTCTTCAGGTGGTGCCAATACTTGGGTTTGGGTGGAGAATGTGCCTGCTGAACGCCGTGGCTCTGCATGTATGGGGTAAACACTCTTCAGCGTCTGCAGCAACTGAAATTCTGGGGGGTGGACTCAATCCTTCCATGCATTCTGCCTGTGGGGGGCTCTTAGATGGTCCCAATGCTCTGTGTGAGTTTTGCTCCATCAGAAATCTGCTGTGGCCTCCAAGTCCAGAATCCTGCCCCCCCCCAAAAAAAAAAAAAAAGCTGAATAACATTCCTGCAAGTTTCACCAGAGAAAATGGAACTGCAGCCGTCTACCAGAAGAGAGCGCTACACACCAACAACAGAACCCTTTCAGCTTTACAATCTTCTATTTATTTAAACAAATAGCAGCGAACAGATCCAAGAGAAGAAGAATCAAACGGTGTCTTCTTTAACAAACGGCACGGCAAATCTTTCTGAAAGAAAAAGGTTTTCTGTAGACGTCCCCCCCTGCACCACCATTTCATGAGAGACACAGGGAAAACGGAAATAAAAACTACATCAATGCAGAGAAAGATGTACTCAATAAACAATGAATTTCTTCACCGTTGTCCTTTTATTTTTATTTTACAGTTCATGAAGCTCCAGAGTAGAGGATGACACAGGGGTGGATTTTCTCTCCTGTCCCGTCCCACTCCCAGACCAAAGTTTAAAAAATAATCTTGTCCCGTCTTGCTCTCAGTAATCTGATTCCCGCTCCTTTATGTATTTGTCTTTTTTTGTCATTATGTAAAACATTATATCTATTGTAATTTTAATGTGACGTTTTTGGGTTTTAATTTGTAAGGCAAATTACATTCTAATTTTTAATTACATGCTGCATATATCTTTACATCTCCATCACACTCAACTCTCATAAATTTTTAAAATTCTGTCTGACTTCCCTACCAACTTTCAGAACTTAACAAGAGTCTTTCATCTTTACTCTTCTCTGGATGTCATTTTTTCTGTCACTGAACTCACCATGGTTCTCCTCATCGCTGCCATCAATATACGATTGCTGCACTTTTAGATTTAAGCAGGAAACCGTAACTAGAAACACTGATGGCTTCTGTATAAAGTTATATTTTCAAATTAATTACATTGTAGGCATATTATCGGAAAACTACAAAATGGCTCAGCCTTTACTTTTTTTGACCTTGTTCTCATTGGTTGTAGTGGTGGGAATTCTGGCTCTTCTTAGAGAACCGGCTCTTTGGGATTCACTTCTAAAGAGACTCCATGAGAGCCATTTCATTCGCAACTGAACTTGGTCCTGTCCTGTCCCTGGTCCCATAATTAATGGCAGAGATCACTCTAATCCCACGGGAAACCTGCAGGAATCCCCAAAAAATGTCATCCTCTACTCCAGAGATGCTTTTTATTTATCAAATCTGAAGTTTGTTTAGAAAAAGCAGAATGGAGACTTTAGTACCCTCTGCTGGAGATTCTGTAGACTGCAACAAAAACATGACAGTGGCTATTTAATGTAGAAACAACAGAAGCAAAATGGAAAAGTTTCAACAGCTTTGAATAAAATTCACAGATAATTATGATTGTCACAGTAAAAAGCGTCTGGATGATTTTCTATCTGGGTTAGTTTTCTCTGGAAGATCATCAATGCCATCACTTCTCCAGCAAAGACATGTTTCCTCAAACATCCAAAGATCTTTCTGAGTCTGAGGAGTTTTTGATGCGTTTGCATGCAGGGCAGGGACAAAGTCAGGTGCCAAGCGGCGTCGTTCTGTACTGAGTTTTCATAAAAGTCTCAGCATGAACTGGACCGCCACATTTTGAGCTCCACGAGTCGGACTTTACAAACTTCAAGCAGAATGAAATGATCTGGACATCAATGGTGGAAATGGAAGCTCAACGTGCGTCCAGCGTGTGTTCATGCTGCAGGCAGCAGGTGGCACACAGAAATGTTACAACAGACCCCCCCCCCATCTGTCTGACACCTCAAGGAATTATCAGGTCTACGAGCGGCAGCAGCTGGCGCTCTGCTGTTCTTTGTCCACGTACTCCTGTAACTGGAACTTTGGCTCAGCCTCCTTCATGGCTCTGTGCTTCAACTCTCTGAAAGACAGAAAGAAAGTGGGCGGGCTAAGTTTTTCCTTCCTAATAGTCATTTTTTACACAATTAAAGATGAAACTCTATTAATATTCAGACACAAACTGAGAAAAGATGACATGTAAAACAATGACAAAAAGAAACAAAAGCAAAACCTTGAGCCCAGATCATCGTATGAGACAAACTTAGATGGAAGAATTTTCTAGAATGAAAAGATTATTTGATGAGAAACAAAAAAAGAAACACTTTTTTTTCAGCTCAGACCAGTTTCCACACAGGATCATCCTCAGAACATGGGTCAGATACTTCAGTAAAGTTATGAATCTGATCTTCTCTGGTGGAAATATATCTTTCTGATAACAAGATCTACATTTCTTTTTCTCATTCAATTTTTTAGCTCAAACCTGGATCATTTTAGTTTGACTGAGTAACTTTGTTATTTTTAATAAAACTGATCAGTTAAGAAGATTACAGATGTTTTTGACGCTTTTTAGGGTTCTGTATGAGGCACTGCAGAATGGGCGGAGAAGGGGGCGGGACTCACTTGGCTGCAGCAGTGAAAGCCAACTCCACGTTCAGTCCAGATTTAGCGCTGGTCTCCATGAAGGTCAAGGCGAACTCCTGCAGAGAAGAACATCTGCTGTTAGGAGAAGCTGGCTCTGATCGTCTGTGCCTTCCGTCTTGGGTTAGGGTCACTCACAGACGTGTGAATGAAGGAATAATTCAATCAGTCAAAAGACAATTAGGACTTAAATCCTGTTATTTGAAGCAGAAACCATCACACCAAAGAAGTTCTGATGTTTTAAACCAGAATGTAATTTCCTGAAGGACATGTGAGAACACAAAGGTGAAGCTCAGAGAGATCCATCAACCAAACAGAGGAGAACCTTCACAACAACAAGCAAGAACAGCTGGAGAACTCATCCAGGAGGTCATGAAGGAGCAGACCTGAATGAGATGAGTTGTGGCATCCAGACCCAGAGAAAGTGAGATGTAGAATTTAACCTTCTACGTTGTTTCTGCAGGAACCTGGTGGCCTGCCTTCAGCACAGCAGAACGCAACAACCACTGCTCATGATTGTGTTTGATAAGACTCACCTTCGCCAGTTTCTCTCCCTCCTCCCGCTTCACCAGTCTGTTGTGGGTGGAGTCAGCCTGAAGATGGACACGGACAGAACAGAACCAGAACATGGATGAACTCTGAAAACTGCTGTGTGTTTCTGCAGGAACCAGGATCTAAAGAAACCAGGATCTACCGAACCAGGAACTACAGAAACCATAAACTACAGGAACCAACTTGGGGACCTGAAACAGAACCACCAATGGGGGACCATTCTGTGTGAAGTTCTCCCCGTGTATGCGTGGGTTTTCTATCAGGACTCCGGCTTCCTCCCACCGTCCAAAAACATGCTTCATAGGTTAATTGGTAAATTGTCTGTTCATTTACAGACTAACAAGTATCCATAGCAAAAACATTTTCATCACACTTCCTCAAAAATACAGATGTGAAAGGTTCAGTCCGATGGAAACTAAGGTTCCTGTTAGAACTGACCCAAACGGACACATGGTGGCGCCACTGACGCCACCAACCTCCACCAGCCCCTGAGATTCCATCTGTACCTCCACCAGAGTCCAGGTGTTTGTCCGTGTCCTAGTGCCAGCATCCGGTTCTTACCTTGTTTCCCAGCAGCATGAGGACTACATCTCGCTGGGCGTAGTCATGGATCTCCGTCAGCCAAGCCTGTGAACAGAAAGACATCAGAAATCTACAACAAATGAGGAAGTAAAGCAGGTCAAGGAGGTGCAGTGGGTCAGGAGGATGGACCAAACTGTTCATCTACCCCCCCATGCAGGTCAGAGAGATGGAGACAAAGTTCAGATCCCACAAAAGCCTGACATCCATCAGCTAAGATAAGGTGGTGGAGGCAGTGGATCATAGAACTATTTCAACTGATAATTCACTAAAAGCTGCAGTGACCTTCAGCTGAGGAGACATGGACGTCTTCTGGATCAAATCCCTGCTCTTACACAAACCCATCTGTTTATTTGTGGTCTTTAAAGAGAATCAGAAGACACATCCTCTCTGCTTAGATGAAAGTGTTTTGAACATGAGGACTTTCAGTGTTTGATGGAACAGATGATTGACAGGTGAACATGACAGAACCATGGATCTGCTCAGTGGATCTGTTAAACTTCTCCCAAAGCAAAGTCCAGCTCTGGTTCTGTTCCTTAAAGCTGCTCCTCGGAGGTCATCCCTAGAGCTGAAGCTTCTAGTTTGCAGTGGCGTTCTCCTTGAGAGAAGACATTCTTCAGTGAAGTGCGGTGAAGAGGAACATTTTCTTGGGCGTTTCCAGACGCCGGTTCCTCGAAGCGTTTGCTTCACTCCGGTGTGAGCGGGTTTGTGGGCGTTGCTCTGGGGAAGCTGTGGTTGCATTTGGGTGATGCTGAGGGTGGGGTGGGGGATGGGGGGTGGGGGCACACAGGACTATAAAGACCAGGATGTTTGAGGGGGGTCAGTGGAGAGGAGCAGCAGGTTGATTGGCTCATAGCTGCAGGTAAACATCCTCTTTTATGATTCTTCTGTTCTGAGCCTGAATGGCACTCTGTTCTGAGTATGTTTAGTGCAACTCTGGTTTTAACAACATGACTGCATATTTTAGTTTAAGCTATAGATGATAAAAACATAAAGGACCTGAGCAGCTGCTTAAAGACTTCAAAGTCAGAGTTGAACCTTTTAAACAATGCTAAAGTAGACGACACATTCAGAGAAACTATAATATTATGACAAATATTTACTGATCATGTTTCTTCTCCTCTCTGGTTCTGATCAATACTTTTCAGGTTTCTTGTGTTTCCTGAAGACCAGATTCTCTGAACACAATCCTCTTTGGCTACACTTGTCTGTTCAGATTAATTTAGAAAACACAACATTTTATTTTGGAAATTGCTAACTTCAAACCTGTCAGCAGTTGCCATGGCAACATCATGCTGCAGGTATACAAGTCAGTTATGTTTTCGTTGGTCCAGCTTGGTGTGTAAACCTGTCTTTGTGAATTCAGTCAGCGTTAAAACTCAGAAATCAAACATAAAACCTGAATTTTCCAGAGCAGATTTGAACCCTTTCGAAAGACCATCCCTCTTCTGACGGGCGTTTCCTCTTCCTCTTTTAGAAAGCAGAACAGACTCACCCTCCCACTGCACCCTTTTCTTCATATCCCCCCCTGAGGGACAACAAGGCGTTACTCAACCGGGAAAGATGCAGAAATCTTTTGCTGCTGAAACCACAAACATCACAGCAGGACAGAGTCCAGGTCCCAGCCTGGAGGCCTCAGGTGGATCCAGATCAACCTCAAAAACTCTGGATGTTCTCCATCCAGCCTTTGACTTCTGTTACTGCGGGAACGCCTATCAGAGAAACACCAAGAAGGTTCCGGTGCCACCTCGGCACATGGTGTTCTTCCAGAGAAAGAATCCGTGTTCCAATAAGCGGTACTCATGCCCCTCTTTTGACAACTCCCCATATCAGTCCTCCTCCTTCTCACCTCCTCCTGTTCAAACGTCCCTCATCACTGGTCCAGATCCGTCAGGCTGGAAGCTATGTGGCTCCCCCAGGGGTCGCTCCAACAGGCTGTCTCTTCAGATCACCCTCCCCGCCGTTCCTGACACCCCAACCGAAGATCCTTCATCCAAAATCCCACTAAGAGTCAGACCCAACCCTCCTCGCCGCCACTCTGAGTCCTCCACCTTCCTGAGACCCCCTGTGGCCCCTGTGACACCCCAGGACCTCAGAGATGTCCAGTTCTGCTCAGTCATCCTCTCAGATGGTCCAGAGGCCGTCTTTGATGAAGTATTTCAGGACCAGGAGAAGGTCAAGGTGCCCCCCCCCTGTTCCAGAGAAAACCGCAATGGCAAGACAGATTGCCCAGCTGATCGCTCTGTCCCGGCGGCGCTGTAGATCTGTTCAAGGTCCAATCACCACAGCAGAAAAGAACGCCGACCGAGGGATGGGAAGACCCTCCCACCTCAGCAGGACGCTAGCAGCACAGCTGGGTAAGGACCTCAGAAACAGATTACATCTCCATCTGGGGTGTGTGTGTTTGCACAGGGGGGTAACCACGATAAAGTGAGACATAGAATTTAACCTTCTACGTTGTTTTAAGACCGTCAAACCCTTCAGCAGGTGTTTGTAAAGCAGGCATGTTTGTCCCAGTTCCATGTTAAACTTTTAAATAACGTTCCTCACCACTCTCCTGACAGCTGTCAATATTTGCATGGAAATGCCTATGATGACTGTGATAACTTCTAGATTTAACCTTAGGGTGACAGTCTAAAGTCATCAGATGGTCTGAACCTTCAGCCCCCCTACACCCAGTTAAAGCAGAAGTTTTTGACAGTAAAGGGATTTCACATCAAGATGATCCACAACAGTGCTCTATTATGTGGACTATCTGAATGATTTCCTTTAGGACATCACAAGTTGATAACGCCATGATCTGTTTTCCAGCCGGACTGCATGTTTCAGTAAGGCAAGGCTCTACCCCCCGCTTCCCTGGATGAGAAATGTACATAAGATGGACAAAGATGCCAGCAGACGACGCATTTCGTTCGTTTTGTCAAGATTTTTCTTTTTAAAAAAACCAATCGTCTTCTTATTTTTGCTGAAAACAAATGTATGTTCTTTTTCAAAGTTCTGCTGTTTGTCTTCCATGTTGTAACTCCTGCTCAGATTGAAAGTGGGAGGAGCTATTGAGGGTTTCTTTATAAATGACGTCACTGAACTTCATGTTAGCAGCTTCTGAACTTCTAAACATTCCAGATACATAAAACAGGAAGATGAATGCTTCTGACTTAAGGTTTTAATACAATGAAGCATTCCTTTAATGCAATGACACGCATATCAATACAACTCACAATTTTCATTTAGATCAGTCATTTCACAGCATAAAGTTCTTTGCTGAAAAAATGCTTCAGGTTCCTCTGTAAAAAGGAAATGTTGCTGATTATTTAAAAATAAAAGTGTACTCCAGTCGTATATTTTTTTGGGCTTTGAATGTTGTATGGAACCTGAAATCAACCCACAGCTTAAGATAAAGGAACATCAACGTGTCTGTTAAACAAATTCATTCAGTCCAACATTTGGGCATTGTGTTTTCTTTCAAATGTGCAACACAAACATGTCAGAATCTCCATCTGTTTCCATTGTGTTGCTGAATCCCACCAAAGTTTATTTTTGAAAGGACCACACTGTTCATCAAGTTCATTCATAAAAACTGACTGTTTTATTCCTGCAGGTTGAACATCAACATCTTTATGTTGGTGACAGAGGCAGGAAGAACATTCAGATCAAAAGTTGCACATGGAGTCATTGAGGTTGGTTCATGATACTTTCAGAGATCAGAGATCTGCTGGTGCTTAGAAGACCCCTCGCCAGTGTGTAATCTTCATAATCTCAAACAATTAGGATTTATTGAAGCAACAGGCTGCACTAATAGTTCAGATTTCACCGTATTTACTGTAATTCTCCATCTTTATCTGGCTGTCCCCCCACCTCCCACTGTCTATCAGATTGATTTATGTTTCACCAACCCCCACCGGTCAGAAAGCTTTCAGTAACGACTGAGGAATCGTTTTCTCGTCAGTATAAATGTGTTGGTTCCTACTGATGAAATGTGTGCTTTTGCTGTGTGCGCAGAAATCTTTAGCCCCAGCAGGTGCACAGGTGACCCCCTTCGAGGCGGGAGACGAGAATCTTCCACCAGAAAGGCTGTTTTGTTTCCTGATCTGCAGCATTCTCTCTGAATCTTCCGGAAGGTCCAGGTTCCATGAGTCAACAGCAAAGATCGACTATTGGATCGAAGCATGCCTGACCAGATAACTGGAGCCAGGTGCAGTTCACCAGCTCCACAGGAGGATCGAGCCTGAATCTGAGTTCAGCTCTCTGCACAGAACTCATCCATCTGAGTCAAACTTTCAGTACATCTGAACACAAATTTCTTAAAGACAGTCTGCAAAGATGAAGAGATAATGGATTTGATCTTACCCTGATGTTATCAAAGGAGCGCCTGCTGGTGACGTCATACAGAAGGAGAAGAGCTGTGGGGAGGAGGACCACGCTCAGTATCAACCTTTAAACACAATAGAACCACAAAACTGTGCAACAACCTGGTAAATGTTGATGGATTTGAAGAAATTTGTATGTTGCTTTAACAGAAAGATCAGTTAAAGTCCTGAGTTTTTAATATGTTTAGTTTTAGTTTGAAGGAAGAACAGAAAGTTAATGTCTGTTTTCCAGAAGACGTCTGTAAATGATCTCTAGTAGATTCTCCAAACGTTCTAAAATCTAACCCATCCATTGATTTCTATAGGACTGATGCTTTATGACCACATTTCTGTCAATTCATCATTACCAAATAATTGATGCTTAAAAAGAGACGCCACCATGAAAAGGTCAAAGGTGATGGTTTAGCTTATGAGTGGAAAGGAAACATGCAAGAAGAAAAGAGTGGCAGATCAACTGACACAAACCCCGCCTCCA
This sequence comes from Adrianichthys oophorus, assembly GCA_036245035.1. NCBI lineage: Eukaryota > Metazoa > Chordata > Actinopteri > Beloniformes > Adrianichthyidae > Adrianichthys > Adrianichthys oophorus. The sequence continues at coordinate 22,573,583 of BSAI01000012.1, read as the reverse complement.
AGGAGGAGCAAACACGGCGAGATGAATGGATGAAGGAAACTTCTTTTTATGTGGATGACACAGATTCATGTTTGAGAGAAAAAAAGCACAAAAAAAAGCATCAACAGCTGAAACTTCTCAAATAACAGAGCACCATGCTCCCACTCCCCACCCCCCACTGCTGAAGCCAAACCAGTCAGAGAGCTTTTCATGTTTGTCGTGTCTCACCCTTCGAATGACGGAACTATTCCACGTTTTGTCAGATCCAACTTCCAAAGAAGCTCCTCAGATGCATCAGTGATCTGAAACTCACCTGTTATTGAAGACATTTTGCTCCCACCTCCATTTGAGTTTAGCTTCATCATACAACTATCACTGTACGTAATGCACTTCAATGCAAACCTTTAAACTTCAATGTTAACCTTTTACGCACCTGTTGACCTACTCTGCACCTGTACACTTTTTATGCACCATAACATCTTCCACACACCTGTACAGACATCCAATAACAAACTCTGTGCTTTCTGCATAAACGGTGCTGTGGAGCGATGCAGCCTAACATCCTGTAGCTGGCTTTGCTTTCAAATGTCTAACTATTCCTCTGAATTTTTTTTCCAGACTAAGTTTCAGCTCCTTCCACTGTTGTTCTGAAGGTCAGAGGTCAGGGCTCCAGAACAGTCTGATGTTTTCAGTCCATCCTGCTGTTTTTATCTGTTTGTCCTTTGGATCTTTTTTTCTGTTGGAACATCTATGACCTGCAGCTCCAGCTCTCTCACACCAGGCAGAACACTTGGTTCCAGAATGGTCCATCATCTTCAAATTTCAGTCATCATGAAGAGGTTCAGGACACCCTGTACTAGATGAAACAGAGACCAGAATGACACCCCCCCCATCCCCCCTATGTGTTTCACAGCAGGGAGTCTTCTCTTTTCATTTCCGCTTCTGTGAACACAGAGCTAATGATGGTAACAACTTTAGTTTTGTCTCATCTAATTTGAGGACATTTTTTCAGAGGCTTTGTGGCTGTTCGAAATGCATTGTGGGAAATTCTAGTCTTTTATTTGATTTTGAACAATATTAACTTGTTTTTCTCTGAATATAACATGACTGATAACACCTGAGATTGTTGAGGAACGTCACCTTTGTCTACTTTTGTCCAGGTCTGGTTTTGGTTTCGTTTGACGGTCCTCTTAGTTCTCCAGGAGTGAAAGTTCCCCTGAACTCTGGTTTGGATCAAACATCAAAGCTCTGGTTCACTTCAGATCAAACGACTCTGTTCTCCTGCAGATGAACTCTGGTACAGTTTAGTGGAAGGAGTGTGGACTTCCAACAGGCTCACTCCTGATTGGCGACAGTAGATGCCATAGAAACGAAGACTCAGACTGACTCTGACCAATAGCTGCTCACGAACCTTGTCTTTCTCCAAATGGTGGCGCCCGTTTTGCGGGAAAAATGGCGACTGAATTGGTTTTCATTTGGTTGGAGTCGGAAGTAAACTATTTTTTTTATGAGTGATGTCACACTCGCTCAGTCAAGTTCGCAGGTATAGTCAATGCTGCTGACCTATAATCCATCTCTGTAGAGGAAAATCAGGAAAGTGTGAAAAATCACCACCTTCTTTTCAGTTTCAGCAGCAACAGGTATTACTGCTTTTACTCTGCACAAGGCACGTCTGCACGACTCTGTGTCTGCAAGATTCAATGTCTGCAGGACCTCATGTCTCCAAAGCTGGAGGACTGTGCAAATGCAGGACTATACGTCTTCAGATTTGGAAATTTGCACGGCTACGCGGTATAAACTTCATGAAGGAATGGATCCATCAGAGTAAGGGCTAGAATTGATTTCCAGATGCAGCAGCTGTTGAGTTGATTTAAAATTTGGAGCAGCCCCCTTACAAAAGCACATTTATGAGTAATTTCAAATTAAAACTGTTCTCAGAGCTGAATGCAATTATGCATAGGTAATATATGACAATATGAAAGGATGAAGACGTCTCCATTCTGCAATCTTATGCATGAATATTTTAGGAACAGTGAGATGTTTCACCACCGGAGGGATTTCAGTAGTGGAGCTCTCTGCCTCCATGTTTCAGATCTTACATCTTCAGTTCATGAGTCAAAACTTTTTTTTTTTTTTTTACTTTCTAGTTCTTTAATTGCTGAACACTCTGACAGCTGAAATGATTCAGTGCAGAAATGTGCAGCAACAGTTACAAGTCAAACGGACACAAACAGATTTAAGTTCATTAAAACTTTACAAACAAGACATGATCCACCATCCAGACGATAAATGACTCCGTTCAGAATCCAAAAAGAGACTTCAGTAAATCCATAAAGAGACCATTGGACAAACATGGGTCTATGGAGGGCTCAAAGACACTGTGGAGGAACCCAGAGGAACATCTGGATGATCCACTAAACTTCTGGACGGGTATAAAGGTAAACCCTGGACATGGTGGAGATGTCTCAGGACCTCAAACAAACGTTTTGTTTCGTCTGAATTAATCAATTCTTCAAAGATTAAACTAAATTCCCCAGAAGCTGTTAGTTCTAAGAGACATGTTTTTATAGTCAGGTCTTCTGAGCAGGTTCTTTCTGAACATACTGAGGCCCCCAGGTAGCTGATGGGGAGAAATGCATTCAAATCAAATCAAATCAAACTTTATTTCTATAGCACTTTTCCTATGAAGCATAACACAAAGTGCTTTACATTAAAATAAAAACAGATTAAAAACAAGCACAACCATAAAAATGTAGACACACACACCCCCCCCCCCCCCCCGCCCCCATCCCCACCCCCAACACACACATGCAATCCACCCAACCCCTTTCACAATTCCCACCCCCTTAGCTGATGGAACCCATTGGGAAACAGGCTGAGCAAGGAGAAAGTTGGTTGGTGGACCCATTATAGTTGGGTCCTCTTCCTCCGAGGACAACCACATAGTGTAATGCAGCATCACAGGCGAGGACCCAGCCCCACCACAACAAGGTAGCGAGGCAGGTCCCCACCTAGAGCTGCAACAGCTGAACCGTAGCTGACCCAGAGGGAGAGGACCCAGCCGAGGAGGCACTGGATTTAAAAATAATAAAATATAAATCTAAAATTAAAATGGAACATTTGATAAAAGCAACAAGCAATAAAACATGAGAATAAAAAAATATTAAAATAAGCTATAAATAATCCGACGTAAAATCATAAAACATGATAAAAATAATAAAAACAGGATAAATTAACATGATAAAAACTAACTAAAAGCTCATTTAAAAAGATAGGTCTTGAGCCTTTTCTTAAAAACCTCTATGTTCTCTGCGGTCCTCAGGTCCTCCGGCAGACTGTTCCATAGACGGGGGCCATAGTATTGAAAAGATGCCTCTCCATAGTTTTTGGTTTTCACAGTTGGAATGATTAGTAGACCAGTGCCAGAGGATCTCAGGGTCCGCGAGGGTTCATATTTAACTAAAAGATCAGATAAATAAGAAGGCGCAAGACCGTTCAGACATTTAAAAACCATTAAAAGTATCTTAAAATCAATCAATCCTGAAGCAGATGGGGAGCCAATGCAGGGATTTTAAAATCGGGGTGATGTGAGCTCGCCTTCTGGTCTTGGTGAGAACTCTTGCAGCAGAATTATGGAGAAGCTGAAGGTTCTTAATGCTATTTTTTGGAAGACCTGCTAGAAGGGCGTTACAATAATCAATTCTACTGATTATAAAAGCATGCATCAGCGTCTCCATATTAGCAAGAGAGAGAATTGGGCGGACCCTAGCCAAATTTCTAAGATGATAAAAACCAGTTTTAATCACCTGCTTGATATGTGGGATAAATGTTAGCTTGGAGTCAAAAATAACGCCCAGGTTTCTGACTGTTTCAGAAAAATTGAATGAAAGTTCTTTAAATTTCAGAAACTGTTTCTCTCTCTTGGCTTCAGGACCAATAACCAAAATTTCAGTTTTCTCCTGGTTGAGCTGCAGAAAATTATTTGCCATCCATGATTTTACATCTAAAATACAATTAAAAAGTGCTTCTATTGGTCTTGTGTCATCAGGAGACATAGCTATGTACAGCTGGGTATCATCAGCATAGCTATGAAAGCTGATGTTGTGCTTCCTGATGACATTCCCCAGAGGAAGCATTACGCTGCTCCACAGTAAATCACAGCAAATCAGAATCTTGTACAATCAAGAACATGTTCAAGTGCTAGAGTCAGAGATCCGTGTGAGATAAAAGCCCTGCAGCAAAGCGTGAGCGTGACGCCCTGTGTGCACACACCTGCTCCTTCAGCATGCACAGTCACGAGTACAAGCCAAGACTTTGTTTCCCCCCATCCAGAGAAACAAACCCGACCGTCTGCTTGAAGTCTGCAGATGGTCTGAATCTGCAGGATTTATATGACGCGGCAACAGCCGGGTCACCCCACTGATCGTTTCCATCCCGATGGGGTCAGAAATGAAGAAAATAAAGAGCAGAGACAGGAGGAGAAACAGCAGAGATGTGGAGGAAACACAAGCTGGTAACTGAAGGAGCTGCTCACCGTCTGCGTCGCGGTAATACGCATGCGTGACGCTGCGGAAACGCTCCTGTCCCGCCGTGTCCCAAATCTAAGGAGGAGAACATCAAAATGTGACCTCAGCGGCAAATCAGTCCAGGATGTTCTCAGGAGAACCAAAGAGAACAGAACCTACAAACTCCTTCAGAACCTCACTCTGGTTTTTCTGCATTCAGATCTGGGGCGTGGGGGGCATAACCCTAAACTGTTCTTTCAACCACAAATCAGCAGAATCCACAGCTTATGGAGCAACTATAGGAGGATGACTACAGACAATGAGGCGTGGTCTGAAGATGTTTGAATCACTGTTAGATCTGCTGCTCTCTGTAACCATAGCAACATCCTGACTCCAGCCTTCGCTCTGTGTTAACGTCTTAATTGGAGGAAGCAGAACCAGATTTAAACCGTCCTGCTGTTTCTGTCACCAACTGTTTGAGTAAACGTTACTGTGACATCAGAGTGCTTTGTCTTTGAAAGACCATCATGTAACAATGCTGAAGTTTCATGTTGGTGAGGAGCATTGACCCCCATACCTGCAGCTTGACCTTCATGTCGTCAATGTTCATGACTTTATTCTGAAAGACAAAGCAGAGGTTAAAGGTGACAGAGATGCACCAACACCAGCATCCTGTTGATCAGTAACTCATAAAAGACAGCAGTTTGTGGGGCTGCAGCTTTGCTTCCTTTGTTTTTTTTAGCAACACAAAAGCTGCTGCTTGATGAAGGAGATGAAGCTCATGACAGCGGAGCCGCTGTCTATCATGGTGAAGTGTGGATGAAGCAGCAGGGAAACCTGAAAACTTTCAACAGCTTCAGGTGATTCAGAGGAACAAGAGCTCAGAAACCAAACAGCGAGTCGCTTTAGCACCAAAAATGTAAAGAAATGAAGCGGTTTGGGCAGGAAATGATTGACAGGCATCTGCAGACGCAGCTTTCAAGGTTGAATCGACTCCAGAGGAGAAACTTTAGCTTCAAGTGTTTTTGTCTGGAAGTTCCAGCTGCAACCATCTTTAAAAAACACAGACATTCATTTCTGTGGAGGACGTTCCACATTCATGATGGCTTCCCAACACAGCTCTCCTGCAGCACTTGAATGCAGCATGCGTGCACATGCATTCAACAGTCTGCACGTTCAAAGAGGCGTTCTGTTCAAACAATGGAGGTTTAGACCAAACACCTTTTTGGACACTTCAGAAATCTCATTTTTAGTTGTTAAATGTTACAGAACAAATAAATCTATCAGTAATTCAGGATGCTGCTTTCTGGTTTTATGTGGTTAGTTCTCTGAAAAATGAATGTGTAATCAGAGACTAAATCCTCATGAATGGATGAGTGTTTAGATGGGAAAGAACACATCTGACAGAACAGCAGAACATCTCACACCTACAGAACTTAACATAAGAAAGAACCATGACTGTTTCATTATCTGATGACTGTTTCACTCCATGTAAACACAGCCTGATCTTGAACATGATCTTTTGCTCTTCTGATGGTTTTCTGACCCGAACATTCAAAAGGAATCAGCAAACCAACTTTGGATCATAGAAAACCTTTCCATTCTGTGGCTCAGAGCCATTTTTACATGTCTGTGGTGAGTTTCATATCTGAGACATCTGTACCAGAGATATTATGAACTTTATTCTTTTATATTAACTATTTAAGATTGGGAATACACACAAATAAGGGTTTGGCCTTTTGATGGACAAGTAACAGTAAATTAACCACTCTATTACTGTGCAGTTAGATTTGTTGCTAGTCTGTTTGTAAAAAGGTTTTGTTACTGTAATAAGAAATGTGTGCATCTGTAAAACTGTTGGATAAAAAACTGCCCGTCCCTAAAAATGCTTTGTCTGTGTGTGAAACGTCACATGCACATACAAGTACATGCATGGGTCTACACACAAAACCCAAATTACAAGAACAATTCTTTTGTTTCTCAACAAATCAACCAATCAGCAGTATTTCACTGTCATCCAATCGGTGCCAACAACATCTTTATACAGACGGACAATACTCAAACAACAAATCTAACTTCAGATATAATGGTCCTACTTGGTGTGTTCCGACTGTTTTGTGCGTATATTTTTCAACGGATTTTTGGAAGGTTAGGGGTCCAGGGGCATCTGGGTCATGTGACCACTGTCAATCCATTTCTTCTGCCAACAAGCCTGTGAGGATCTAGAATGATCCATTTCAAGTTAGCATTGACAGATGATTGGACAAGATTGTGACTTTATTTCCCTTAAATTTGTTCACCCTGACAGTTTCCTAAAGCTCCATGGTCTTTGTCAGATTCTCCATGTCTTTATCAACCATCAACCCTCCACCATTCCCTTTATCTGAAGAGATTTTCCAAGAATTTCAATGTCACCGTCCTGTTATAAATTACAGGACAATAAAGTTTTTTTTAAAAGGCGTGTTGACATTAAGAAAGGAGATTCTTAATGTCATCGTGTGTGGCAGACTCCAACCCATCCACCCCCACCGCCCACACACACTTTAAAGCGCCAACAGACCGACTGTCACATATCTAAAGACAAACATCTTAGAGGTGATATGGCGATCAACCCAGAAATCCCCATCATGGAACAGGAGAACCCATGAAGATCAACACGGCACATGGTTCCTTCACTCTCTGTTCTGTGGTCACATCAAAGAGAAGAACGGTGGAACCAGACTCACATCCTCTGAGCAGCTACCCTGTTTACCATCTTCCAGTCTTTCTCCTGGTCTTACTTCTTCGGGTCCAGCTTTTTCCCCAAGTGTAGAGACTGTCATAGACTGTCAATGGTCTGAACCAAAACCATTCAATATTCAGAAATGAAATCCAGAACTAAAGGCGATAAAGAGGATTCAGATTCAAACCAGTCGACAGTGGTTTGACTTTTCTGGCATTCAAGTTTCCATTTTCATCTTTCCATTTTAGAGCACCAGTTTCTCTTTGCTTTTACAGGCTGTAGAAACACAGACATGAAGCCTGAATGAAGCCACTTCCATGTACATCAGACTGGACTGTGCAGTAGAACCTCATTTTCCGACACTGTTCTTGTTGCTGCTGCGCTCTTCTTTCAAACACATAATGAGATCCTGCATTAATGTTGAAAATATTAACTCTGATGTCCAGAGATTTACCTGATGATTATTTATCTCTCATTTAAATATGAGAGTGCACCACCACCACCACCACCACCACACACACACACTTTTAAAGGACCTGGGTGTCATCTGTTGTTTAAGACCCCGGTTGTCAGTGTAGAAGACCTGCATTTCCTGCAGGGGACCTCATGAAGCTCACCTGATCAGCGCAACCTTAAGGCGGAGCTTTTTCATCAGTTTAAGGAGGAACGGGGCAGAGGCGAAGGTAGCGCATGAAAACCTAATTTCTTCTTCTCTGCTTTTGGTCAAAGTCAAAAAGGTTCATGGACTCCATTTCCTGCTAATTCAATCGAGTTTTAACTTCAGTTTAATCTAGAACTCCTGAAGAACTCCTAAAGGAACTCCGAAAGAACTCCTGGGGATTTTCTGAAGAACTCATGAGGAACTCCTGAAAAACTCTTGAGAAACTCCTGAGGATTTCCTGAAGGACTTCAGAGGAACTCCTAAACAACTCCTGAAGAACTCCTGAGGAACTCTACATAAAAAGATGCTGCTAATCGAGAACATTGACCATCCTAAGATAACACATTCCTCTGGAGATAATTAAAAACAGCAAAAAAAGAGGAGGAGGAGGAGGAGTACACTGTTCTTCACTATGTGTGCTTTAGTCTCTGCTGAGAGTCCTTTGAGCCAAACCAGAAGCAGCAGCAGGTCTGGACAGAGTCAGATCCTCACTGAGGGTTTCTCCTGGTCTTTTCTCTGCACTGTCACTGTGTGCATGCACAGATGCAAGACAACTGCACAGGAAAGACACGTTTCTGTTTTCCTTCTCTACTGGATTTGTCTGGAATTGAACTCTTGTGTTTTATTTGCTGACTCAGCAGCAGTGCAGGAATTTTGTCCCACAGTCTTATATGGCTTTGAATAAGTTCTGTGTGTGTCCATCTTTGACTGTGTCAAAATTCAACCTGAAAATCTGATGACCTGATAAAGCAGGATCTGATAATTTGACTCAGTGAAGTGAGACGTCTGTCTGGATGTGTTTTCAGTACTTTTCTTATTTTAGATTTTCATCTCTGCAGGTATTTTAAGAACAGAAGAAAGTTGCTTTAAATCTGTGAACTTTAAAGAATAAGTCACTGAACTGGTTTAAAAATAGAGAAGTGGGTTTTTGATTTAAGGTGGTGCATCAACGTCACGTCTTCAGCCCAAAGTCTCATGTTTCTAATAATAACTGCAAAGGAATTAATATTTCTGAACTGAGAACGTTCAAAGATTCCTCCACTAAACAGTTTGGTGGTAAATTGAAAAACTAAGAGCTGATGAGTCCTAAAAAGTTTTTGGATGATTTTAGAGAATCCAGCTTTGCTATATACTGAAATATTATTTAAAAAACCTTTGAAAAACGTTTTATCCATGTTATTTTTCTTTTTCTTCTCATTGGTTTGTGCAGCCCCCCCATACAATAACCATGTGGTTGTTCAATCTCCTGTGTGACTGCATGAGCTCAGGGTGTGGTGGGCTCCCCTCCTATGTTTGTTCTGAGTAATGATTACCAGACCCGAGCAGCTCTTTAAACAGGGAGCTGATAAACCAGCTCTGTGAACCGGGTCATGATGGGTCAGAGCTGGAAGACTGCATAGAGTCCTGTGAAGCATCAAGTCCTTCAGCTTCTTCCTGCGACAGCTGGAATTGAACTGCCCTTTCATATCTTTGTGCAGCAGCAGGTAGCTGCAGGACGCTGTCCATCGCACAGCTTCTTTTCTACCTCTCCAGCTTTTTTTGGTTTAAATCTACCTTAACTAAAAACTTCTAAAGTAGTTTCTGTTTCTCTGCTCCAGAAAAACAAGACAGTTTCATTAGGACTCCTCCAGATGAGGTTTTCTGATGTTGTTGCATGATGTTTGCAGATGACTGCATTCGTGTGTTTTGCTCTCACCCTGAAGTCAATGCCCACAGTGGAGATGAAGCTTCCAGCCAGAAAGGCTCCATCTTTGAAGCGAACCAGCAGACAGGTCTTCCCCACTCCCGAATCCCCGACCAGCATCACCTGAGACACAAGACAACCTTCAGCTAAAGCAAGAAGTTCTGGGTTTGGACTATTCATCAGAAGCTCAGTTTGATGATGCAGCACCACGTTTACTTGTCTTTAATCTCCTTTAATCCTCAGAAATCAAAACTTGGAAGAGCTTCTATGGACCAAAATGGACTCAAACAGAGAAAAAAGATCCACCGTTCTCCATGAGAGCATGCTGCAGAACGGTTCCTGAGATGACATAAACAGGACCTTCACAGTGAAGTCTGGACTCTGACAGGACACGGACGGAACATCTCCAGACGTCAAAGGAATCAGAAAAGCTGGTCAGCTACTGGAACTTCAGTCTGGATCCTTTAACCTCCTCTGTGATCAGATGAAGTGAAGAACGTCTTGGTTCTGAGGTCCACCTGAAGATGCTGTCAAACACTCAGCGTGGAGAAAGAAACATCTCCAACAAGAGCTGGTGATGGAGACGACTCTGCTTTGCCTTCTGGAAGACCACCGGCTCTCAAAAGTTTGATGGAACCACTAGGTTTATTCTCCAATGGGGATGACAGAAAATCAGAGGATGATGAAAATATTTTTGTTTCCTTTTATTTACAATAAAAAAGCAAACTCTTTCCAGGAATCTTTTAAGGACCAACATCTCCACTTTTCCTTCTAAAACGTCCTCTGGGTCTGACCTTTGGAGCAAACTTCACTCAGTTCATAAACACCATCTCCTCTTTTTTTGTACAAAAACATCACAAGTTCTCAGTTTTCCATCTCAGACTTTAAACAAAAGAAAGTTCAGGTTTGGAGAAACTTCTATTTTCTGTTTCCATCAGTGGCTTCCTCCTTCCAGCAGAGGAACACGTGGTGTCATCAACTTCTACTAAACCTGGATTTATGCTTTCATTGGAGAGACTTCAAATGCCCTCGTGGATCCACAAACATCTCTTGATTCAACCCCACCCCCACCCCATGCAGGGTCATAAAAGTCTGACTTGACGTATGGCTCAATCTCAGGCGCTGGGAAGATGAAGCAGCTCAACCTAAACTGGATGCAGAGTCCAGTTCTGGTTTGCCTGTAACGTCTCTACAGATCCACCTCATCAGATTTGGGTTTGAACATTTCTAAATAAAAAAGATCAGATTCATAATCCAGATTATTTTTATCAGATTATTCTACTGAAAACTCTGTGGAAATGTAAATATCAGTGATGCTTTCTCCAGGAGGAAGACTGATGAAGGTTCATGTATTCAGACCTGGACGAGGACAACCTGCAGGTTTCTGTTTAAGATCTGTGGTTCTGCAGCAGCAGAGACCTGGGCCAACAGAAAATCCAGAACCACAACATGGGTTCCCTAACGAGTATCTCTGCAGAACAAAGCAGGAGATCTGAGAGGAGCAGAAGGTGAGATCTCCTGCTGCAGAAACACCCGAGTCCTGCAGGTTCTGACCCGCAGAAACACCCGAGTCCTGCAGGTTTCGCCTCCTCTCTGCTCCTCCGAACTCCTCTCATCTTCACTATTCTGTCTTTCAGTTTCTTTTGGATCTGAAACATTCAACGTTCCCCAGACGCTAAAAATCCTCGGAAACTTTTTTGGAGCATTTGTTGTCCACGTGCCGCGCACGCGCTCCGGGGGTCCTGGGGGTTGTTACCTTAAAGGCGGTGTCGTAGAACTCCCCGCCGCCACTGATGGACGCTCCGCTGGGGTAGACCAGAGCGGAGGACGGCGCTGGTCTACCGGACCGGGACCTGCCCGCGCGCCCCGGTGACGCCCTCCGGTACCGGGAGCTGCTCCGCGCCTTCTTTCTGGACATGCTGCTGCACCGGTGGGAACGGATGGACTGGACTGGACGGAGCTCCTGACTGTCTGACGCCTCAGCTCCGTGGAGTTCCGGTCTGTGCACGAGGAGGTTCACCTGCGCGCGAGAGCTTGACGCTGTGGCGCGGAGACCCCCCCCCCACACGAAGCAGGAGGTGCTTCTATGAAGTCCCTCTGGTCCAGAAGACTGCTCTGTGAGATGATACCAGCTCTGGAATGGAGATGATGACTGCAGGGTAGAAGCTGCTGAGGAAACTGAGGTTCTTCAGTGCAGAAGACGGTCTGGGTTCAGACACCAGAGTCAAGTCCAGAATCCCGAAGTGGACCACAGAGGTTCTAACCAAAGACATCACTGAGGCTTCACTGAAATGAAAGGAACTGGAGCCGAGCCCGAAAACAGAGAGGGACAGGAGCTTTGCATTCAGCCTCAAACAGCCTGAGTTTGCAGTGTTGGTGATTCCTCCCCCAGAGCCATCCAACACCCTGACACACACCACTAGAGCAGAAGCTCCATCACAGGGCTTGAACGTCTACACCAGCTCTGCTGTCCTCTCCTCCATCTCATCGATCATGGATTCTTTTCTGAACTGTGGTCCATATGAGTCTGGAGGAGCAGACGTGTCAGGAGAAGAAATGTTCGTGACCTTGTGACCTCTGTGGAATGAATGTATGCTTCACTGAAGATGGAGCAGCATAGCGACGCAAACATCTGCTGAAGCTCCATGAATGGGAGAAGTGGGGAACTTGTTTGAAGTTCAATGGTCGCCATGGTTACAACCTCAGGCTGACCAGCACGTTTTGTCTGTCTGCCATGATGAGGATGAAGATTCCTGGAACCACATGAGAATGTGACCTTCAACCAGACATGGATCACATTCAGCTGAAGTCTCTGCATGTGGTTCTTTTGGGATTCCGTTCAAACGTTTCACAACTGAATCCTCATCAGTCCAGTGCTCCAATCACAGCCGAGACACCTGAACTGTGAGTTCCGCCTCCAGCTCCTCAGGTCTTCATCATTCTTCTCAAGTCCATAAACATCTGGTTAATTTGACCTTTCTCAAACTCAGGCAGGTAAAAACCCATGTGACTCACCTGCAGGAGCTGTGACTGTTTTCAAACATGACAACCAAACGTTTCACACTCTGGCCTTCATGTCTCCATGACAACCAAGGATGAAAGCCTCATGTGGGCTGCTGGTTTCCAGAAGTCAGCTGATGAGGATTTGTTCATCTTTGGATCTTAAACCTCAACACTAGTAAAAGATTAAAGTTATTTGGTCAAACATCTGATTAAAGTGTTTCTGTCTTTACAAAAATAAGTTTTTCTGCTGGTGATCAAAGTGTGTGTAAACAGAAACCCACACACCGAGGTGGAACGTCCTGCTGTTCGTCTCCATCCGTGAGCTTCCAAGCGCCGTTCTTCCATCACAGGCAAGAGTGAAACCCGGTCCCCATGGTAACGCCAGCTTCACGTTTCCCTGTTTTTAAAGTGACGTCGTCAGCTTTACTTCTACATTTCTGACCTGATGAGGCTTTTGAAATCATGTCAGCGATACAAACACATTCGAAACAGAAACTGTCAAAGGAATTCTCCCTTCAACCACATGAATCACACAGAAAACACGTTATCTGCGACGTTTTGTACAAGTTCTGCCAGAGTCACTGGGATGGATGCAGATGTTGGTGGAGCAGCAATTCCTACGGAGCATATGGAGCTTCACTGAGCAGGAAAGAACCCTCACTACTGCTGTGCTCTGACAGGTTGGGGTTCCGTATTTTCTTCATACAGGAATTTGAGGGTGAAGCACAATGACCCGTTTGGTGAGAAATGCTGCCCCTGGTGGACAGCATGAGAACTGAAACCTTCATGAACACAGGTGTTTGAAAAAATATACCTTTCTAAATTGAGGAAATATTTCAGAAAGCTTTTCCAATCCTGATGCTTTCTGCTCAGGACCTTTGGTTTCTAGCAATCTGATTACTTTTGAGGATGTTTTCACATAATTTAAAGAATATATTTGGTTTTTCTTTTGCTGCATTACTTACATGAATCTTCTGCTGTCCTCATGAATGCTGTGTTCGAGGCTTTCGAAGGACTCTGAGAATGTTGTTAGCACAGAATCTAAACGAGCCTTTAGGGCATTTAAAGCATAACTAAGCTTTTCTATTCATCTGTGAATCTGTTTGGATTGCTTCTCCTTAAAGGGATTTTCAGAACAGCTATGGGTGTTCTTCAGAACATCTCCACACTCAGATGGATCCTTCTGATCAAAGGTTTATTTGAAAACGCTCAGAAAAGCAGGAAAGTCAGAACCACGGAGAAGGTTGGATTTTTGAGGGATCTTCAATGATGAATCTGCAATTCTACACTCCTCCTGAAGGGACATCACAAAGCTCCACGATCCCGGGTGGTTCTGGTTCAGTTCTTGTTGGTCGGTATGTGTGGGTGGGGCCAGTTCCTGGACTGGAAGTAGCTCCTGAGTCCTTCCAGGTTGACGGGGGGGAAGTAGGCTCCGATACGTTTCCTGATCCACCACTTCCCCTGAGCGGCGCTGGCGCTGCCTGGCCTGCTGAACTTGTAGATGAAATGTTCTCCCCGAACCCACCTGAGAGGAACCACATGGACAGGTGTCAGCTCCACAGAGGAATGCTGGGACGGCAGTTTGACCAGCTGACTGAAAATGGGAGGAGCTTATTAGAAGAGCTGAAAGACAGTTTAGAGTTTTTAGGAGAAGAGCAGAACATCTAGAGACCTTTAGAAGAAATTCAGTCAGAAAGCTTTCCTTCAGTGAGACCCCTGTGATCCTCTTACCTGGGGGGCTCTCTGCCTTGGAAGGGGTTTTGGTGGACCAGTGAGAGGACGGTGCTGTCGTTGGACAGCAGGCGTCCCGCGATGTGGATCACCCACTCGCTCTGCTCGTAGGTCTGGAGGAGAACATCATGCTTTAATCACGAAAAAGCGGCAGTGGGGAGGAGCTGCTCGCCATCTCACCTGGAAGGCGGCGAACCACATGAGCCAGTCCAGCCGGTAGTGGTAAGGCGTGATGACGCAGGGCCGTTTGTGAACGTCTCCGGGTTTACACGGGAACTGGTACTCCTCCCACACGGCCTCGAGGTCTTTGGGGTCTACACTCCGGGTGCCCTGGAAAATCACCTCTGTGCGCTCTTTAGTGATGCTGCGGGAGGGAGAGCATGAGAACAGAAACATCATGCAGAACTATCATCCATGCTCCAAACTCCACATTTCTCATCAATCAGCTCTTTAAAGTTCTCCCTCCATCTGTTTCCCTGCTTCACCTGTACAGATGCACCTCTCCACTCTGAGTCACACCTGTCATCCAAGTCCTTATTTGACCTTTACCACCTCCATCTCCACCCTGTGCTGCATCTCCATGTTTCCTGTCTTCTCAGTGTCTCGTTTTCTAATCAAACCGTTTCCTCTTTTGTAATTCACATCATTGATGTATCTTCAGGATCATCAGAACATCAGAGTCCTCAGACCAGTGTCTTTGTGATCCTGGTCTGGATCCTGAAGATCTGGGGTCTTCATCTGCTGATGAAGCAGCATTTTTTTATTTTGTTCCCAGTAGTCTTTTAATTATGACTGTACAGTTTTTAGCCAAAATCAGAAAGCCTTTGTTGTTTTTTAAGACATATTTTATGCCAACCAGCAGTAGCTCATTAGAAATACAATTCTGGTTTTGGGCGGGACTGTTGACTTGGACCAACCCCGCCCCTTCCCAGTTAGTAGAAGCTCTGTCTGAGCGCTCACGAGCTCCGAGCCAATAGCCCCAAGCTAGCATTTAGTGGTGGAAAAGTAATGGCGAGCAATACTGGATCAATCCAGCCGTACAGTTCTGAACCAAAGGCTAGCTCGCACGAGGAAAATAAATGAGTGAAAGGGTCGGAGGAGCAGAGTGGTAAGAATAATTGGGTCATCAGCCACAGCTTATTCAAGCATCCAATTTCTGATCCAACACGGTTTGAATTAAGAAATACCCAGAAACACAGTTTTAATCATATATTATTATATAAAGGCCCTCTTTTAGGAGAAAAGTGCTTCAAGAACCTGTTAAAAACACAAAAAAGACCATTTTCATTTAAATGGATCTTTAAAGATTCTCAAAACTTTCCTTTAATTGATTTTTATTCTTTAAAGTTTTACCTGGTTTTTGTTTTGATCTCATTCTTTTCTCACTTATCAGCTTAAATGTCTTTATTTTCAGACGCATCATCGGGGTTATTTGTTCATTCAGTTACTCTTGTCTTTTTTTTCAGTTTTCGGCTAAAACACCGCATTCGTGGCTGGAATTTTTCTGACTGTGTTCATGGAGTTTATGTTCCTCTGTCTGATGGTTCTGGAAATGGCCACCATACCTGCCAAAGGCCCCGTAGGTGTTGACGATGCGCAGCGGGTCAAAGGAGGTATTCATCACCTGTCTGGAGCTCAGCAGGTTCATCACCACGGGGATGCTCAGGTAACCAATCAGAACAGCCAAGGAAATGTTGAGTGCCCGTCGGGCGAGCATGCCTGCCAGACGCAATGGACGACAAATGAAAGAGGAATCGAACACGTGGGAAATCTCTGTCCTGATCCTTCATGGAAACTTAGTTCCACTGAAACTCCAACCTCCTCAGCATTTCTAAATTCAGACTACATCCAACATGTGAACCGACCTCAGAATGTGTTGGAGAAAGGGTAAAGGTCAAGCACCTGAGGTGGGTTTGGGGGCTCGTCCTGCAGCATGCTCCTTCTGGATCTGCAGCACCTTCTGTTTGGTTCCAGAACCAAACAAGAAACCCAGGGAGGCATCATCAAAACACGCCAAACTGGGAACTATTGTCAGCCAGTTCAAGAAACTGAGGTTCCCACTCAGAATCAGCACCACCTACAGGCCAAAAGATGAAATGCAGAAAGAAACCAATGAAATGAAGAAAGTATTTCTGTGAAAGCAGCAAAAACAATCTGAAAATAGTCAAAAGTTACAAAACTTTATTAAAAAGCGGCTAAAATTGTAAACTGTGAAATGAAAAAGATTAAACAAATGCAAAAGAATTATTGTGAAAACTACTGAAAAATGAGTAATTAGACAGAAATGCTGGTTGGTGAGGTAGAAAGAACCAACAGAAAACAGAAGCTGAAGCTCAAAGGCTCATTTAGCCGTGGAAGTCTCCAATGATGCTTTCAAGGTCATCATGAACGGTTGAGTCACAGCAATGATCTATCAGGCAGATGACTTTTATATCTAACATTGAGCCACTATCATCATCAGACACACAAACTGCAAAAATACCCAGAAGTCCAGAGAACTTCATTCAAATCCAGTGGGAAACAGAAACACTCAAGAGAAAATGTTTGTGCCAAAAGGATTCAAGGAAACCCTGAATACATTCCAGTTGGATTTTGGACTTAATCTTTGCTGAGAGTGCATGAGAAGTCTCTCAACATCCAGAACCAATGAGTTTCCATGGAAACATCTGAAGATGATGGTTCTTTTTTTCATCTCAGACCATCTGCAGCTTCACAACAAGGAACAGGGCTTACCTGGAATAGAATCTGGATGGCTCCGTTCAGCATGCACATCCGCCTCCCCAGGAACGTGAAGAAGGGGGCGACGAGCTCGATGAAGTGGTTGGACAGGACCTCGAACCGGTGGAACCACCAGGGGGAGCGGTGCAGGTAGTAGGACAGCGGGTTGGGGACGGGCTGGGTCTGTTAGAACCGAGGAGGAAATAGAAAAAAATAGGTTTCACACACACACACACTTTCAAACACTCATGGTGGTTCCACTGCCGAACTCTGGCGCCAACCTTCCACCAGGGGTAGTGTACACCTGTGGATCCATTAACGTGGCTAACACAGGAATTCTGCTCTCACCCGAAGCTTTAATTGATCAGTTATTTGCTAACAAAAATCAGTATCTAATCAATTTTTAGCCTGAGTGTTATTATATTTCACCACATCAGAGTAGAGCAGCTGATGAGTGAAGCACGAAAATGAAATTGAAGGAGGACATGGTTTTAAAAATCCTCCTTAGAGAGACTGGGAACCAAGCATTTAGACGCGCCCCTCACCTCGTAGTGGAAGTCCATGCAGGTCAGGTCTCTCCAGCACTGGTCCCCTCTGATTTTAATCAGACCCTGAAAAAGAAATCAGCAGCTGTGCTTTTCAGAATAAAAATCTGGGGTGACAGTCTGACATGTCAGCAAAATGCTGAGTCGCTTCTTCATTTAAAGATCAACATTCAACAACCTTCTCTGTGAGGATCTGCTTAAAACCATCTGGAACCAACGAGTCCTAAAATCTCTAGACTAACACTCTCTGTTAGGCATGGGGGATGGAGTATGATGGTGTGGAGATGATCTGTAGCTGCAAGATCTCGACAACTTTTTACTGATGGTGTGTGTGTATATGTTTGTGGTAGTGTGTGCGTGTGTATCTACTCACAGCTCCCAGCATAATGCGGACAATGAGCCACCTGAAGGTCCAGATGTTGATAATGGAGGGTGGGTTCTGTGAGGAGATATTCTTCAGGTTCCAAAGAGGACATAAGAAGATGGACAGGAAGCCGGTCTCCAGCAGCTGACTCTCCCAGCCTGCAGAGCAGAACCGGGTTTTTCTGAAGGTTGGGGCTCGTCCACATTTACGTCACTGACTAAAGTCTCTTCAGGAAAAGTTCGTCTGAAAAACGGGCCTCACATTGTCCTTGTCTTCTCCAGAGTCTGAAGGTCACTTACCAAAGGTGTACCTGAAAAATAAACATTGAAAATCCCAGTAAAAATGAACTCAGCAGAAAAGTGAAGAAGGATTTGGTCCTGTGCTCTTTGCTGTGGAGAAGATCCCCTCTGCTCTGCAGTTTAGAGAAATCATGCAAATACACATTTCTTTTTGGGTGAATGTTGTTATCTGAGGCTCAGAGGAACATTAGCTTCTGATTCCTGACGTCTTTAAGTTCCAAAAATCCTCATCAGGTTTCATCCTGAAGAAGAACAGAGACCTGCTGGGAACAGATGATGGGTTTTCGAGAAACACTCACCATAGCTGCCCCACGTTGACCAGGGAGTGGTAGAGCCCCCACAGGCAGATCATGATGATCATGTTGGCTGTACCCGTCACCAGGACGAACCCCGACAACACCACTCCCACCATAGCAATACCATCCAGGTTGGCGTCCATGTGGCTCCAGTCCATCAGCCAGAGGACGGAGGGGGTGTAGGCCAGGGCGGCCATGCCGATCTTCCCTCCAACATAGCGCTTCACGCTGTTGAGGTAGTCCTTGCAGGGCATCAGGCCACGCTCACCAATTAGCTGCTTGTTTTGCGTGTACGCGACGCTGAAGGCCACCACTAGAGGACAGAAGACGGATAGAAGCTAGATGGTCAGGAGGACGAAGATCCTTCACCGTTTCTTCAGTGTAAAGCTTCAGTTTGAAGCTCCAAAGCAGCCGCGTTTACTGCTGCTGCATTATCATGGAGAGGTGTAGTTCTGATTGGCTCAGGTCGGCCCACCTTCAAGCCACACAGTTTCTGCACGTTCTTCAGCCGACACCCAGACGTTTATGATTTAGATCCATAGTCATCAGTCAGTTTAAAAAGTAGGAAAGGTCTCAGGAACCACACAACTGCAGAATGCAGCAGACCGACCCCAGAATCACACCTTAAGTCCAGGTCTATTGGAGAACCAGACCAGGCCTGGACTATCAGTCCAGGATCATCCCTCCAGTCCAGACACTCCAGTCCTAGGCTGAAGGTGTGAATACTTCGAAAGTGACTCAAACCCCTGATCCGTGACGCCAGCTTCTAACTTCCATTATTTCAAGCTGATTGAAGCAGCATTTTAGCACCAAATTCTCCAATTTAAACTCCTTTAAATCATATGTATGACTTCATCACAATTGTTTTGAAAGTTGGTATAAAACTGGAGTTTTTAACTCATTTTAATCCAGAGTAAAAGGTCAACAACGGGTTAAACGTGCAAGGCTGATTTCGGTGAAGCTGTCGCGATCTCTCGCGGGTTTAAAGGTCACAACAGAAATAACTGTTTGAGGGAAAACAGATTTTCCTTTTGGGCATCTGAAAGCGGCAGTGCGCAGCCGCAGATTGAAGCTCCACTCACAGTAGATGAAGGCGGTGGCGCGCAGAAGAACAACCCGCGTGAGCCAGTAGGTTCTGGGCCGCAGGAACACCGGCGGGTTCCCCTCCTCCGAGTCTCCGCGGGTTCTGGACCCGCTCTCCGGACCGCTCGGTTCCGTGTCAGCCTCCGCCTCCCTGTGGTCCAAACGTCTCCTCCTCACTGAGCTCTCTGCTCCGACACCGACCGACGCCATGTTTGACATGACGTCAACCTCACGTGACCAAAACAAGTTTTTTAAAAAAAAATTGCTTTATTGAATTTAAAAAAACGAACAAAGCCTAGGAATCAAGTTTATAACCTGATAGATTTGACAAAAAAAAAACGAAGAAATTAATTTAAAGACAAATAGACCAGACCAAAAAAAGAAAAACTGAAACAAAAAATAGACCACGTTGGCTAAAGATTAGAGATTAAATCTTCAACTTTTTGTTTAATAACCAAATATTATTGTTTGTTTTTTTTAAATTTCAAATTATACTCTTTTCAGTGTTTGAGCGACAAGACCGACAGATTGTAAATGTGTTTACAACCATACATTTATACCCAAACGTTCTTGTGTTTCTGCTGTGAATGGACTGTTTTCATGTCAGGCAGTGGAACAAAGCACTTCAAGGAGCAGAACCTTGGTGGACATTTTCATAAATAATTGTCATTATTTGTTGTTTGAATGTATTTGTTTCATTTACATTTTACCTTGTAGCAGCAGCGCCCCTTGGTGGCAGACTGACCAGGTGAACTGAAGAAAGTTGATGAAGGTAAGCTTTGAGAGTTTAGTCTGCGAGGTTCCAGCAGAAATGCAGCCAATGGATTTAAAAAAAAATCTTTTCACATCTTTATTTTAGTTGCATCACTTTACTCTGTTGAAAGATTTTCCATCATCATAAAGTTCCATGTTGTGTAATATTTTCTTAAGTGTTTGCTTTGTTTCTGCCACTCATGACCACACACGATAAAGAAGCACTTCACCGCATAGCTGCAGCTTGTAAATGTTTATACATAGAAATACTCGACATAAGACACTCCCGCAGACAGAGGCTGTAAAACCAGAACCGCTGTTCTGTCCGGTCCAAACATGATTCTTTATTTAGCAGAATGAGACCAACAGAAGGTGGAGTCATGAATAGGGAAATGTATGTATCCCATTTAAACTGAGAGCTCATGGGCAGACAGGAAAACCTTCTTTTCACGCTGAAGTCTATCAAGTAGCAGGAATTACACCCTCGACCACTTTGCTCAATAGTATGAAGTGATAAGAGAAGAAGCAGTGGATCTGATGCGGCTGCAGCTCCTGTCAGGTTCATGCGTCTTTGTCTGGAGGTCCAGCAGCGCCGGAGGCGCCACCGTCACAGCAGATGTACGAAGCATCCTCACTGGTTAAGGACAGAGAACTGACTCGAAACGACAATCACAGCACAGAAGAGGAACCGGCCCCAGCTTTGAAGAGTGTGTGGGGGGGATGACAGCACAAGGGTGGGAGGGGCAATGACATCATCCACACAGCAGCATTGGCCCGCCCTCTGGAGCGTCTCCATGGATGGACAGAGGCCCCCAGGCTTTTTCTGCTCCAACTAAACCCCTCCGGAGCAGCAATCCGTCACCGTGGCAACCTGTCAGCCGCTGCAGGGCTGGCCTGTGATCCGGACGGGCAGGTCCAGCGGGCCTCACGGCTTGTGTTTAAAATGGGCTTCCACTGTGGAGACAAGGAGGAAATAGGATGTGACACTTTATTGTGAAGGAACATCCTGTTTTCTGCTTTGCGTTAAGCAGAGATTTCTGCTGTTTGCTCTGATTTTCACCTGTTTTTTTTACTGAAGGTCTACATTTTATTGGAGCTTTTTGTTGTATTTTTACCTTTAAATGTTTTGGTTTATTATTATTTTGTTTCTGCATCTGTTTACCTCCTGTTTAAAACATTTGGCTTCAGTTAAAGAAACTGAAAAAGTTCTCATTCATCATTTTTGGATAAACTCAAACACATTTTGGATCCTTTGTTAAAGTTTTCAATTGAAAGAAACAGGGAAAGTTCAAAGGTTTTGTATTGAGGTTGGTTTTTCCTTCATTTCTTCTGGATTTCAACAGAAAACAATAAAAACAAACTTTAGTTTTTGGTTCTTTTGTGGGTTATTAGAGAAAGTCTGGGTTGAGAACGTTTGAATGAATGTTGTTGAAGTTGCTGAAGGTACTACAGACAAGTTTCCTCTCAGACCCTGATGAAGACGAGTCGTCAGAATTCATGATCACCTGCGTATTCTTGCGGCCGCATTGGTCGGTTGATGACTCTCTGGAAAGCAGAGATCCAGTCTCTCTGCTCAGCCTCCGTCTCGCAGGTAAAGAGGAACTTCCTGTCCGGCGTGACAATGGTGATGCCATGGTTCCAGTGGTGGCCTTGTGTGGATGGCGGCAGACCAGCTAGGACAGTGTAGCTGTTCTCCTTGCTGCCGATGAACACCTCCCCCCGGGCATAGGCGTCCTGCAACACAGATGTGAGTCCAGCACATCAGACAGAGGTCGGCGGTAGGTGTATGTGGGTCGGTGGGTGGGTGGGGGCTTCCCTCACCAGAGGGTCTTTGAAGTACATGAGCCGTCGGTCATCCATGGTGAACCATCTCTTCTTAAAGCCCTCTGTGTGCTGCAGCCAAGAACATCACCATCAGACTGAACCAACAACGCGGCTCTTAATGCAACTAAAACGTTCACTGCATCAGAAGAAAGTTTGAATGCTTTGGAGGGAACAGAATTTGCTGTGGTTAAAAATTCTTCTTCTTAATCAGAAAAGTCAGCCGCTGCGTGTTTTTCCAGTGTCTGTCTGCACAAATGCCGTGCAGGCAGAGCACCAATCCCTGAACTCCCGGCAGCTGAGAGCCCCTCATTTTCACTGAGGGAATGCAGGGTTGTGCCCACAAACCTTTGGGCCGGTCTTCTCCATGAAGCCTTCTTTCATGAAGTTCCGGGTCAGTTTAGGAACCAGCTGCAGCAAAGAGAAGCAGGTAAGGTAAGCTTTACTTCACAGGAACCATAAGAACCATGTTCCTCAGACAAACAGAGAACACACTGGTGGGGTCATCCTCACCTCTTCATCACTTGCTCCAGGGAAAGCCACCTGCAGATAGTGAAACCTCGCCGCTCGGATGGCGTTGAACCAGTCCACCATTTCCTGTGAAGAACAGACAAGAATCCATGCCTGTCTCATGACCCTCCACCCCCCAATCCCACAGTAGAGAGCCAGCAAGGGGCAGCAACCCCTTCTTCTGATGTAGAAATTCATTCAATTCGTTTGACGGTTTCAGCTGAAACTGGAACACCACAGAGTTTAGACCAAAAATCTGCTTTAATGTTTGGATCATTTCAGTCCCAGCTGAACAACCAAACTGACCTTAGCGTCGCTGTGGTACACGAAGATGTTCCGTGTGCTGTTGTCCTTCAGGTAGGTGATCTGCAGACCGCAGGGGTTCCCGATCTTGGCTGGCTGGAAGGTGGCGTTCAGAGTCTCGATCTTCATCACTGCTTTAGGCTCCCTGGCCTGGATGAGGACACAGCGAGTGTGAGAAGTCTCAGGTTTAACAGTCTGTCAGAAGATCTGAGATGATGCAGTGATCCCTGACATCCTGTTTGTTGAAGTACTTCAGTGCCCCCTCCCTCTCTGACAGGACAAACTTCCTGCTGAGGAACTGGCCGTTGTCTCTTCCCCGTTTCCATAGAAACCCCTCTCGGTAGCCTGGGAGGAGAGGAAAAGGAGTGAGAGCTGGAGGACAGAGGAGGCGTGGGATGAAGCTGCAGAATTACAAACCTTCTAAAATCTCACAGGAAGAAACAACCAGCAGAGGAGGTAAAGAAACAGGACGGAGGGCTCTAAGACTGTTTACAGTAAACACTGTTAGTTTGGATGCTATTGACTCCTCCTTCTGTTTCAGGCTCCTCCCCCTGTGTCAGACTCCTCCCACTGTTTCATACGCCTCCCTCAGCTTCAGACTCCTCCCTCTGTTTCATACTCCTCCCACTGTTTCAGACTCCTCCCACTGTTTCAT
>BSAI01000012.1:22509464-22541289 GCA_036245035.1 Adrianichthys oophorus | reverse complement strand
GAGTTGTGCGTCCGGTCCTCCCTCCGCTCCAAGGGGCTCAGGCAGGCCTTTGTTTAGGATCGCTTCCTTCTCCCCAACCTCCCTGCTTCCGCGCGCCACCTCTTACCTGGGTTGCCGCAGTCCGCGCACGCGTCGTTTCCGGCTGTGGTCAGCAGCTCCTGCAGGAGCAGCTTGTTCCCCTTCGGTTCCATTGAGCTCCACCCGAGAGCATCCACCTGCACTCCACCCGCCTCCAGCTGCAGCAGACGGACTGAGCCTCTTTGTCCGCTCCGAGCGCACAGTGATGGAGCCGGTGGGTCCCAGCGCCGGCCCCTCCCGTACCGGTGCGCGCACCCCTTAAAGGAGAGACACCCAAGCGGTTCTGCACGTCAAACTCAACCGGAAATGGATCTGCTGGGCCCAGATGTAACCCGGAATCCCGCAGATGCTCGCTCATAGCAGCAGGGGCGGCTCTGAGAGTTTCTGTGACCCCGGGCCAAACCAGCTGAAGGAGCCCAGAGTCCACAAGAGCTTCCTCCAGACTTTTCATTTTAATTTAATTAAAATAAATAGTTAATTTTATGGGCTGCACGGTGGCGCAGTGGTTAGCGCTCTTGCCTCACGGCAAGAAGGTTCCCGGTTCAAGTCCTGGCTGGGGGACCTTTCTGTGTGGAGTTTGCATGTTCTCCCCGTGCATGCGTGGGTTTTCTCCGGGTACTCCGGCTTCCTCCCACCGGCCAAAAACATGCTTCATAGGTTAATTGGTTACTCTAAATTGTCCCTAGGTGTGAATGTGAGTGTGTATGGGTGTTTGATTGTGGCCCCTGCGACAGACTGGCGACCAGTCCAGGGGTGTACCCTGCCTTCGCCCATGAGTAGCCGGGTTAGGCTCCGGCAACCCCGTGACCCCGAAAGGGATAAAGCGGATTGGAAAATGAATGAATGAGTTCATTTTATATATATTTTAGAAGAAATATATTGCTTTTATCCCTTTACAACTGAGCGTGTTGTTTGTTTACTGGGAAGACAGACAGAGCAATGGAGAGATCCAGAGAACTGTGCGGGCAACGAGCGTTTTTACAACAGTGAAAAAAATATCATAAAGATTAACTTTCAGGGTAATAAAACCTCCATGAAAGTTCAGAAAAGGTTTTGAGACCGATGGACAGAAAGAGGCACTTCTGGTGAGAAAAGGTAACGTTTGAGGAGCTCTATTTCCAGGTTGTTTTTCTGGGTGTGTTACGGTCTTGCTAGCTAGTTTTTACTCAGAAACACTTACTGTATGAGAGAAATGTAATTCTAATGTAAGTTGCTTTATTTTTGACTTAGAAGTTATGTTATCTTATAAGTATATAGCCTGCTGTTCATGTTCAATTGCACTGTTTTGCTCACTAAAAACTCAAAAGATCAAATTTCGATTTGTGTTTTTTTTTTCTTTTTAAACTATTTATACACTCTTATGACATGCAGTAAATTGTGAAATGATACATATAAAAAACAATCCATGTTTTCTGGAAAAGGGGGCAAAAGCACACATTTACAAGACATTCTTTGACGCCTTTATAGTTAAAATTAGCAGAGAACTCCAAGCAGACATTTTGAGGCTTAGGTGTTAATGGGTTATCGAATTCATGTTAAAGTAAATTTGTTAAAGACTATAATTCAGCCAAGTTTCTGTTTATCCATTTTGAATCATCTGCTGGATCATAAATAAGATGTTTGATTTACTTTGAAGAAACAAAATAAATCAAAACTCATAGCAGTGATTATTCAGATTTTTATCAAAAAGATTCATGACATGTCCTGATGTCCAGGTGAAGCCTGCCTACCCTCAGCAGCTGGGGTTGGCTCCAGCAGCCCCAGTGACCCTGCACAGGTCAAAGCAGGAATAAAGAATAAGTGAATGACGTTCATGAAGCTTCTCCCAGGATGTTTATCATTATGCTGCAGCATCAGGCGTCAAAGCTGAAGGACTCTCCTTAAAAAGTATAAGCCTATGCTCTTTATTTAAAATCAAAGTGGATTTTTTTAAGGAGTAGTAAAGGGTGTTTAACTTAATGGTAAAGCATGAGGGTGGAGGGGCAATGGCCTGGGCATTTGAGCAGCTAAAGACTCATTCATTGATATCACCTTTTTCATTAACTCATTTCTGTATAGCCTAAAGTAAAACAAAAATAACAAAGGAATGATGTATTTATTTTGAAACATTCATTTGATGACTTCCTGAATGTGATGTATGTTTATGCAGGTTTACCCAAACTCATCTGCGAAGCTTTAAAATTAAATTCAGACTTTACTTGTGGTTTAAGTTTTAATGCATTTTCACACATGAATCTCTGGTATTGATGTGAAGCAGAGGAAGTCTGTGATTAAAACACCAGTGAATTTTGCAGAGGCCTCCTCCTCCTCGTGAGCACAAGACGTTACAAGTAAAATCCAAAAAAAGTTCAGAAACTAACCAAGTTGCTGTAAACAGTCAAAATCATTTAAAGACAGTTTTTAAAGTAGTTACTGACATATACTCTATAAATGCTGATTTAAAAAATACTGTTTATAGATTATTTTAAATCAGACAGAAATCCTGTAGTTTAGCCCCCCCCCCCAAAAAAAAGAAACCGCTCTGTACAACTGCGATCGATTATTCGTGTCTGCGAATTCAGAGCGTAACGTGACGTCACCACCATGCGCCAGGAAAGTCTCCCCTAGTTTCATCTTCGGATTCAGTTTTTCGTTCAAACTCGCAGGGAAAATGTCCACGGCGATGAATTTCGGTACGAAGAGCTTTAAGCCTCGCGCTCCAGACAAAGGCTCGTTTCCTTTGGACCATTTCGGTGAGTCTGGACCCAAAAGGGTTCAATTCCCTGGCGGTCAAAACCAGCGGGTTTTCAAGGTTTATGGACTGCAGCTCACTTTCAGATACGCGAGGAATGTTTAAACTTTATTTTAAACTTTATTTTTGGTCGTGAAGGTTCGAAAGTTCTGCTCTTTCTCTTCCTATAAACTAATTCAGTTTCTATATATGACGTAAATCTTACTTTTACTGACAGTTTTTAAAAAGTTCGATTTCCTTCCCATCAGAAGGCTTTGGTTACAGAAGCTCAGAAAGGACAAACTTGTCTCCAGCTGCTTAGACTTTGATCTGAATTCTATCGTTGATCTTTCTTCCAGGAGAGTGCAAGTCCTTCAAGGAAAACTTCATGAAGTGTCTGAGAGAAAAGAGTTTTGACAACTCCAGGTGTCGACTTCAGTCTAAAGAATATCTTGAGTGCCGGATGGAAAAGTAGGTGGAGCCAACAAAGCCGCTTGAATGACAGAAATGTGAAGCAGGTGAATGTCTCTAACGTTGCTTTTGTTCTCCAGTCAACTTATGGCCAAGGAGCCTCTGGAGAGACTGGGATTCAAAGACCTGATGGATTCTCCTCCAGGGCAGAAGGACCAGGGATCTAACGTCTGACCCGCAGGCCCACCGCCTGACCTGCAGCTCTTATGCTAAAACAGCTCCTATTCCTAAAACAAGTAGCTCAGCTGCGCAGGAGGACACAGGGGCTCTAGCTCAGAAATGACAGAAGAAAGACACTCACGTTTTCTTTATAATCTTTTGTTTCAAAGTGTTTTGTGACCTGAATGTGAATAAATGTTATTTATATAAAACAGCAAAGTTCGTTCTGGTGTACAACTGTGTTTACATTCCATTTATGTTTACAGAAATATGAAGTCAATCAGCAGAAGGCCTTTGGTGACAGAATATGATGAAGCTCCTCAGAGGATCTTGCAGCAGATGTTTCTCTGAATGAAAAACCAGGAGAACAGGAAGTGAAGAAAACTGTGGGATAAGAATCCCTTCTGCTTAGGTTCACTTACTTTCTCCATCTTCTCTAGTCGTTTTTTGAGCCACTGCGCCCTTGGGTCCACACACCACCGGAAGGCTCCTTGAAATAAGCTGCAGAATGAAGCCTAATTTTGTTAGGTTTCAGTCTAGACACATTAAAGTTGGAGATGAACCAAAGCTCAGCTCCCTACTAAATGTTGTTTAGCTTCAAGAAGAAAAGCTTTTCCTGTTGTTTTGGTGATGATGCAGCTACATGGTTGGAAGAGTTACGTATGAAGTGAATTTTGTGCCACCATATTGCGAGCAAAAAAGTCACAGTTTTGAGATTAAAATGTCCCAAGTTGCAAGAAAAATAGACTTAATAATTTGAAAATGAAAACATTTAATAATTTGTTTTAAAATACTTTTTTTTTTGCTTTAAATGTTTCTGGCTTTTTGCCTTACCTTTGTTTTTGCGTTCATAAGTTTCAGTTTATTGTGACATATGTGCCACCAAACAGCCCGCTGATTGGTCTGGATTCTTTCCAATCAAATTGCTGTATTTCTCAAACATGGTGTCTGCTACCGAGGCTCAAACACTGAAAAGTCTCTTTGCTGCACAACAGTGTTTTGGATAAGATTAACAGCTGTAGGAAGTAATAAAAAGAATGTCTCACCGAAGTAGACTTGATGTATAAGAGGAAGAAATTGTATTTTGACCTTTTAATGTTAATTTTCACAGGGCGTCTTATTTTTAAGAACTCATGTTTGTTTTTAAAGTAGAAACAAAATTACAATGAAAAATGTTAATTTCTCTTTATTTTTCAATGTTTTATTCAGGAAAAAGATTATAGTTCAGCCACAAATCATAACATAATGTAATGTCCAGCTGGATGGAGGCAGAGCTGAGACGGTTTTTCTGCTGTGAACATTTTAAACTGGTCACTACACTAACATAAGTAAATACAGAAGCATTTTTTATTGTGTCTTTGTTGTTTCTTCTGGGTTCTACTCAAAGAGAAATGGACCAGAATGGCTGAAGACGGCCGAATCCTACTCAAAAAGAACCGATATGAAGTCTGTCTCTGCCTTCAAGCACCATCAATGAGAGACAGACAGAGCTAAAGTGAGATGTAACGCATGTGAAAACATTTGTGTGGCAAAGGTTAAAATATTTTTTCAAAGCAAAAGTTTTTGAACCAAAAAGTTTTTGAAAGCAAATATTTAATATTTTAAATTTGAAAATTACGAAGTTTTAGTCCTAAAACTTTACTTTTTTCTTGCAACTTAGGAAATTTTGATCTCAATACTGTGACTTTTGCTCGCAATGTGGTGGCCCAAAAATGACTTCACAGTTACCTACATAAATGCATGATCTCTGCAGCGTGGAATCGTGTTCTCCCTCTGCTCGTAGCAGGCGTTCACAGGTCCTCTAACCGTGTGGTTTGAAGTTTTTGGGCAGCATTCAGGAACCACATGACTTGCAAACTGGACTTGTGGTTGTACGCAATCTGGGCGCCCTGCAGGTCAATGACATAGCCAGGATTCTTTCACTACACGCACTGATGCAGACGACTGCTAGATTCTGCATAAACCACAATGTCATTTACAGTTAAACCAATGTTTACTGGCGAGTCTTCGGAGTAAACTCACCCGGAGGAAGCATACAGAGCAGCAGAAGGATCTGCACACCCAGGCCTCTCAGAGCCATGGATCCAGTCTGATGTGCAGCTAGGACTCCTGCGGGGGTCACTGTCCACAGCTCCTCCCCCCTAAAATCCAGCTGTGATTGGTCAGTTCATCAGTCAGACAAAATTCAATTTGGTGCTAAATATCAGTTTGAATTTTATACTTTTGACAGCAGCAGATACGATCTCCTTTCAAAATAAAATGCCATGTATTAGATCAGATCCTCTTGCTGCTGAAGATTTATATGAAACCAAATCAAACATGGGATTTTCTATGCTTACGACTTTGGTTCTGCATCATCCTTTTACTTTTCAATACAAACACATTTTTAATCTATACATGTAAATATGTCATTCTAATGCTAAACTCCTCCAACACATTCAGCCTTTTCCTATCCGTTGATCTGACGCTTAACACTGAAACACAAGTGACAAAACTGAAAATAACCAAATGGATTTTCTCCCTATAATGACCTAAAAAATGAAATGTAATTACTCAACCTGAACATAGTAGGAGAGCCGCTAGTTTTTCACAACACATTACAACAAAACTTTATTTTTGAAACAAAATGGAACAAAGTTACTTTACACAAAGGGGTGGGGAATCATAAAGTACAAAAAAAATTATGACCTTTGGATGAGTGACATTGGTGACCTGTAGGACCTCATCACTTCACTAAAACTGAAAATTTTACATCACCAGTGGAAAGGGGCGGAGATGGATTCAAACCACGCCCCTTTAAAATAAAAAAAATAACAGCTTAAAAATAAGGTCAAGGTCAAAAAGGGCCAAAGATGAGAGACGTGGAGGAGGGGCCATGCTAACGAGAGGAATTTGAGCTGGAGCGAGAGCGGTGGCGGCGGCGGCCTGGAGATCGAGATCGACGACGGACAGGGGAGCGGCGGCGAGGAGAGCGAGATCTGAAGGACAGAAGATCCAATTCATAAAATGATTCTTCCATCAGACAGAGGAGAGGCTGATCTGCTGTTTACTGTTTCCATGGCAACAACACTCCCACCCACACCTAAACACAATTTCTAACCAAAATCTGACACAAAATGACAGGACTTCACCTTCTTCTCATTCGAGGGGGGGTGCGCCGCCACATGGGGGGTGGGGGAGGCATCCTGCGGGGAGGGGACAGCCGGCGAGGCAGGGGTCGGATGACGGGGGTCAGCACAGCAGTGACCGTGATCTCCTGACCATCGATCTGACCTGAAGACCAAAGAAGAGCGTCACAGCGGTCTCAGAACAGGGCTCCAGAACCTCCCCCCCGTGCCCCATACCTCCATCCATGTGCTTAAGAGCCTTCTCCGCCTCCTCAGGACTCTCAAACTCCACGTAGGCGTAGCCTTTGGACAGGTGGGGGTGCATGCGGTTGACAGGCATGTCGATCATCTTGATCTTTCCGTAGGAGGAGAAGATCTCATGGATGTGTTCCTTCAGAAGCAGGAAGAACCTCAGGTTGGAGCGGCAAAGGTGGAAAAATGATCACAGACATCTATGCCATTACGCACCTGTCTACGCCATGACAAGCCTGTTGACAACATTATGCACACATCTCTGCCACAACACACCCATTTACGTCACAACACGTCCATGTATGCCACGGCACACCCGTCTACAACACCTGTCTACATCATGACACACCAGTTTACACTGCGACACGCACACCTACGGCATTATGCAGCTGTCTATCTTTAGAGACGTCCGTCTACGCCAGAGACACGCCTGTCTATACCTATGCCTTTTACGCCATGGCACGCCGGCCGCTCAGCTCAAAGTAGCTTAAATACTGAAGAAAATCTGTTTAAGAATCCATGAAGGAAGGATGACACGGGAGTTTACAGGAAGTGATCACATGTGATCCTTCGATAATTGGAGGAGGGTGCTCCTTTGGTACCTTGATGACGTTCCTGGTGAGCCGGCCCAGGTACACCTTGGTGGGTTTTGGGGTGGGGCTTCGCCGCCGACGTTCCCGCTCGTCTTTCTTGGCTGATTTGGACCTGTGCAAAAGCTCAGATGTTACCATGATGGAAGCCCCAGAGAAAGGACATCCTGGTAAAGAACAGTTTTGTACTTTGAACGAGAGCGGCGCCGGTTGTTATGACGCTGACGGCTGGGGCTCGGCGAGGAGGACGAAGAGGAGGATGAAGAGGAGCGGGAGCTGGAGGAGCCCGAGTGGCTGGAGGCAGAGGAGCTGGAACCGCTGGAGGAACCGGAGCTGGAGCCAGAGCTGCTGCTGGAGCTGGAGCTGGACCTGCAGAGACATTCACTTTCAGGAGAAAGTCACCACATCTGCGATCCTTTCTGAAACCTCCTCTGACCTGCTGCTCCTGCTGGAGGCGCTGCGGCGAGTCCGGGTCTTATTCCGTCCACGCTCGTCTCGTCTCGTCTCGTCTCCGCCCTCTTTTGTGGCTCCTGACTTCTCCTTGCCTCGCGGCTTGCTCTTGTCGTCCTCCTTCCTCTTCGTCGGAGATGGAGCCCTGTGAAGTTCAGATGAAGAAGTCGTGAAACACGGCAGAATCCAAACCACTTCCCATTCTGGCAGGAGGAGGACATCGCAGCACAGCATCAGTGCAACAGAGGTTCAGACCAAAAACATCTGAGAACATCTGCAGAACAGCTCAAAAGTTCACGTCCAGCAGATCAAATTTACAAAAATGATTTTTCCCTTTCTCTAAATTAATTTGCCATTTTTTAAATAAGCAGGATGGTTTGACCAGCGGCAACACCTGGTGTCAAAACCAGAAGGGAGCAGATTCTGTGGAAGATTC
Source organism: Adrianichthys oophorus (assembly GCA_036245035.1). Lineage (NCBI taxonomy): Eukaryota > Metazoa > Chordata > Actinopteri > Beloniformes > Adrianichthyidae > Adrianichthys > Adrianichthys oophorus. The sequence goes on along the minus strand of BSAI01000012.1, from coordinate 22,533,036 downwards.
TAGCTCAGTTTGTGGGACACAGGAATTTAGGTTCTCCTGATCCAGAACCTCGGATCTGTTCTGCCTCATATCCAGCAGAACCTCAGTTCCTAAGTGGGTCAGGTGATGTCACACTTCAACAGAACCTTTGGTTCTGAGGTCCTACTCATCGAAGAGAACGTTCATTCGCGCACAAGCACATGCACTTGCTTTTCTACAAAGACCGGGGGGGGGGGGGGGGGGGGGGCGTACTCAGACCAACACAAACCACTGCGCATGCTCAAAGTCGTGCATTAAAACAAGTGCGCGCACATTCGCCACAAAAAGAGGCGTATTTACGCCGTAGAGTTGTGACGTAAGCACTCCATTGATTAGTGCGGCTCTCTTTGATCGCAATTCACGGTTTTACACCCCCCACCCCCACAGCAGCAATGAGTCCACGTCCTGAAGCCGCGGTATTCCTGCGCAAACCTGCGCTCGTTTTAAACCCCCGTGTGACGTAATAAACCAAACACATTTTACACCCCCACACCAATAACTACAATCAAAGGGTTCGCGAAAAGAAAAGCATCGATCACTCACATCTTTCCTCCCAAGAGCTCGCGACAGCACGGACTTATGACGTCACGCACGAGAACCTTCTCGGCCAATCATCTATCTGAAGGCAACGCGCATGTGCAGGAACCGGCAGAACCGGTGAACGGTGTTATCCCCTAAGTTCAGACTTGAAGGCGAAAGAAAGTAGCCCAACCAATCAGGTCTCATCTGTCTTGTGCGTTCAGGTCTTTTAATTTTTGCTCATATTGTTTTATTCAAAACTCATGTATTATCATTGCCGTTTTTAGCCAAAATAAAAAAAGCCTTTGTCGTTTTTTAAGATATATTTTATGCTCAGCGGCAGTAGCTCATTAGAAATCTAAGCTTATAGTCCCAAGCTAGCATCAAGCCGCAAACATAATGGCGAGTAATATTAGATCAATCCAGTTGAACAGTTTTGAGCCAGTCTGGTAGGAATGCACCATTAGGGGAGACCGATGCTCCAGAAAGGTCAGATCTTCACGATGATCTCCATTATTCCCTCCTCTACCTCTCAGGATTTTCATAACAACAGAATTCAAAGGTGGTGATGGAACATTTCTGAAAATTGGACAAATTGAGTTGATTTAAGACCAAAAATTAGACATTCCTGTGCCCTCTCGTGCCACTTTCAGCCCGGTTGATTTTACTCTCAGTTGAAACGATTCAAATCAAAATCAGTACTCCAATTGGGTTAGGGTTGGACAATGCCTGACAGTACAGACTCAGGGTTTAATTTACGCTTTGACCGGCTTCATCTGTAGAATTGTCTCTGTCTTATCATTGCCTTATCATCCCTGCCAAGGACATTTTCCGGCTGACACTGTGACGAAGGAACCTGTGATGAACCTTCAGCTGTAGGGTGACAGCAGGGATTCAGATGAGCTCCACCGCAGAACTTGAGGCAGAAGGAAGCAGCCCACCTGCAGGAAGTGGCCGGACTCTTGCTCTGACTGTGTGCTCTGCTGCCATTGGAGGAACCTTCCAGTATGGGTACAACATCTCAATCATCAATGCCCCTACCAGCTACATCCAGACTTTCATCAATGACACCTACCTGGAGCGCTGGGGTGTGGCTTTGGACACCCCACAGGTGACCCTGGTCTGGACCTTGATCGTGTCGGCCTTCTCGCTGGGGGGTTTGCTTGGTGCCCTGTTAGCAGGTCCCTTGGCGGTCAGTTTTGGGAGGAAGAAGTCTCTGCTGTTTAACAACTCCTTCCTGCTGGTTGGCGCCATTCTGGTGCTCGCGTGCAGGACGGCACGCTCGTTTGAAATGATCATCTTGGCTCGGTTCCTGGTCGGGATGAACTCGGGGGTCAGCATGAATGTCCAGCCCATGTATTTTGGAGAAAGCGCTCCCAAGCACCTCCGAGGGGCTGTGGCTTTCTCCTCGGCTGTTTTCACTGCATTTGGGATCTTCTTGGGTCAAGTGGTGGGACTCAGCGAGTTCCTTGGTGCAGAGCCGCTCTGGTCTTATTTACTAGCCAGCAATGCTTTTCCCGCCCTGATCCAGCTGGTTACTCTCCCGTGGTTCCCTGAAAGCCCCAGGTATCTCCTCATTGACCGTGGAGATCGGGAAGCATGCGTCAAGGCCTTGGGAAGACTCCGCGGTGGGGAGGCTCCCGCCTCTGAGATAGACGAGATGCTTCAAGAGCAGCAGATGTCAGCAGCTTTAAGTTTGGGGTCAGCCACTCCTGCAAAGACTCCACTGACTCTGTTTAAGGACAAGGACCTGCGGCTGAAGCTTAGGACAGTCATGACAGCCAGCAGCGCTATGATGCTCTGCGGCAACGACTCCATCTACTTCTACGCGTCGTACATCTTCCTGGAGGCAGGGATTTCTCCGGACAAGATTCAGTATGTCACCATCGGAACAGGAGCGTCTGAGCTGACTGCCTCCATCCTGAGTAACCTCCTGATTGAGCGAGTGGGCCGCAGATATCTCCTCATCGGGGGCTACAGCCTGATGAGCTGCTGGACCGTAGTCTTCACTGTGGCTCTCACCCTTCAGAGCCAGAGTGTAGCGGGCATGTCCTACCTCAGCATGGCCTGCGTGTTTGCGTACATCCTCAGCTTCGGGTTGGGCCCTGCGGGGGTGACAGGTATCCTACCTGCTGAGATCTTTGATCAGGCTGCTCGGCCAGCCGCGTACATGGTTGCTGGCTCTCTGATGTGGATCAGCCTGTTCCTGGTGGGCATGCTGTTCCCCTTCATTGTCAACAGTTTGGGAAATTTCTGCTTCCTGCCGTTCCTGGTGGTTTGTTTGGTTTCTGCTGTGGTTTTGGGGCTGACTCTGCCAGAGACCAAAGGGAAGACTCTGGCACAGATAACGGCAGAGTTTGATCAGAAGAAGGCAGGAGGGAATCTGAAAAGGCCCATGGAGGAGCATCTGGAGGAGCCTTCCAATGATCTCTTCCAGCTGGGGAAATCCTGCTCCTTCACCTCTCTGACCAGTGAGCTTGCTGCTAAAGCAGAAACGGAAATTTGACTTTTAGGGATTGTGTGAGGAATATAATGCCTGTGCCTTTGTTTCAGTACCCTGCACTTTCAGTGATGTAGACATGCAATGTGATGTGTTGATATTTTTGAAAACGTATAGCGGTTCCTATGCCTTTAAATCTGCAACTTTTGTACCAAATACAGTTTCTGCAAATAATATCCAAATGTTCAAAGTAACTGAGTAGATTTTGCTGCAAAAAGACCTTTAACACATTCAATTTTAGTCTCATTGGCATAGAATTCTTGACTGTTACCTGAACAGGGTTGGACAGCTGAACTTGAAGAAGGAAAGCTTGGCCTTAGAGCAAAATGAAACAGGAAAACACAAATACCATCAAAATGCTGGAATATGAGAATTTAGAAACCAAAACCAAAGAACAAAAGGATTTAAGTGTTTTTAGAAAATTTCCAGCAAATTCAAAATAAAGGTGGATCTCATGACACCTCCTTTTTTATCTTCCAAATAATGTGGTTGAGGATTTAGCAGCAGAAGTCCTTCCTGATGGAATCGGACTGTGACTGAGCCTGGTTTTGAACCAGCGACACTGCAGTGCACTGCCTGATGCACCACAGCCTGAATCCCATTCTGATCTATTTTCAAAGCGCTCCCAGTGGTCTTTTCACCTCTGAGTTGTGGGCGGCGCAACCCCACCACCACCACCATTTCCCTCATTAAAAAACACCAAAATCACAATTTTTGTGGGAGTGGGTCTTCAATGTAAAAGCGTTAGAATTCATCTTCTGCCGCATTATGACAGCTGAGAGCAATAAAATGTTGAAACTGGTGTAAAAAAGAATGAAATGAGGTGGATTTCTGCAGAAACTCTGTACCTACCATTCATTCCTAAAAAGAGAATGACTGGTGCCGGTGACTCCGGCTGAAGTCTGATTATCCTGCAGAATCCTTGACCAGAATTTGTTAGACTGAAGGTCTTTCTGTCTATAGAACATGATTGTCTGAAGAACATGAGGGAACAGATTTTCCTGGAATGGAAGACGTCTGCACTGAGCAGATAAGGCTGTTGGTTCTGTGTGTCTAACCAGATCTTTTACCATTGACCCCATCAGAATGTGTATTCTTTTAGTTAATTTGAGCCATACTAGTGGAGAGAGCCTCTCTTTTATATGCAGAAAGGCCGTAATAATCTTTATGAGTAAAATATTATTGTACTTTTGTGAAAAGTACCTCTCTGAGGAGCCAGTAGATGTCGCCATTGTCCACATTGTCTCCCAGCTGGACCATGGATCATCATTAAATGGAAAGTGCTTGGAAAGCGTCCTACACCCTCTGTGGAGCATCTGACTGTAAGACTGAAGGCTCCGACAGGAGATGCATCTGCTGATGTAGCACTACAGCATGTAGCATGCGTGATCCCAAAGAAATCTCAATCCTGTGATGTACTTTTATTGAAATTTTCCTGAAGTATATTTATGTATTCTATGAAAAGTGCACTTTAGACCAATAAAAGAAGGAGGTAACCTTCACCCTGAGAGACTGACCTTCATCGTGACATACGTCATGAGTCGGGAGTCCTTGTTCTGGGCCAGCCTCAGACTGGAACAAAGTTTGGTTTTTAACAGCGGCCTCATGTTTTCCTCTGAAAAGAGGTGAGAGTTTCATGCCTTTTATTTGGTTAATTTGTCCAGCGCTAAAATTCTCATTCCATTAAAATGTGAAGCGGAGAAATGGCTGAAAAGCATCAGCAACCCTCTCTCACAAATATTACAGTAATCCTGTAAAACAGACTCGACAAGCACTGGAGCCGGTTCAGCCATCGGCGTTCTTTTCATTCCATTTGGAATCGGCACAAAGCCCCTATGAGGTTAGAGATTCCTTACAACACAGGCGTTGCCACGACAGCAGCTGTTCAAACACAGGATATTAAAATGCAACATGATGGACAAAACAATTCAACAACAGAGGGCTGATTGAAAAGGAAGCTGGGAATAAAGTCTTTGCCACCCTGGTTCTTTTTTGGTATAATTTATGACATTAATCACAGACACAAGGAGAAACAGAAAACTGTTTTAAATGATCCATTTACAAACACAGGATCTTCATATTTGTCTGATCTCATGTCAGTAGTAATTGCCCGCTGACATGGACCAGTTTGACCTTGAAGCCACCAGAGCTTTCAAAGCCAGAGTCCAGTTGGACAGAGGGTCCAGGATCTACTGATCTTCTGGGCTGAGTGGTCGTATGTACACGGTTACAAACCAGCAGAATCTCTGTTTCCTGTCGGTGATTTTCTTTAAAGTCCCATTCTAACCATATTTTTTTTCTTTTGTTAAATCGTTCCCAGCTGTCTTTTAATTATGACTATGCAGTTTTTAGCCAAAATCAAAAGCCTTTGCCATTTCTGAAGACACATTTTATGCAGCAGCTCATTAGAATCACATTCTTGTTTGTCTGTTGTTTGGAAAAGGAAAGAAGTGATAAGAAAACTAAAGAGAAGATTCTGGAGGCACAAAGACTAAACGTTGGAAACCTTCAATCAGCTGATCTCACTCTATTAGAAATACCAGGATAGGCTGCAGAGTCAAAGCACTGGTTACTAATGTAGGAGTATAAAGATACTACTTTGAATCGATGCTCTCCTCCTCTCTGGACTTTTGGTTCTGCTTCGTTTTGGAATAAAGAACGTCTGGTGGATCCGAATCTGTCATTTTACAAAAGTCAAGGAGATCTTTCCCTTCATAAGCTATCAAACATGACAGAAGAAGAACTTTCACTGAAGATCCACAGTTTGCCAACATCATCAGCGTGAAACTGCAGCTTCCTTCAGGAACCAGAACTATCTAGTGTGGGTTCTCCGCCTTGTTAATGAAGTCTTCATTTCCAACACCAATGTCCGCTCACATGAATGAGCACAGAATCTTTCTGTTCTCTGTGTTTTTAACTGAAGTCACAGTGATGAACCTCCTCCTGCTTCTCCATGACCTCCTTTTCTCACAGATAATACGGTTAGCATGATTTGCTGCTCATTGGCATAGAAACTGTTCTTCTCCAGCCTTTTCTCACACAAAAGATTGTAACCCACTCTTTTATTTTTATCTCACCATCAGGCGCCTGGCAACATCTGTATGTCTTCACAGTAACCAGAAGAACCACTTTAGGCTGAAACTCTCAGCTCCTGCAGTTTGGATGTGCTCTACTTCAGGCGAGGAAAGATAGGTTCCGGTGAAGGAGTGATAAACTGGTGCTCCTCAGGATTTGATGATCAGGAAGCATAATGGTTTTCATTAATGCTGGAAATGCTCTGCAAACGTTATTCTGGGTTCTAGAAAGACAAATGTAAGTGAACAATACTGAAATGACCATGAGAATGAGGAGGAGCAAATGTGCAACTCAGAGCAGCTTAATGCACACAGGAGAACAGGTGATTTAGGAGTTCCACACAAGTGAAGAAGATGGGAGTCACCACAACTTCAACAAAATCTAAACTTCACTGAGGGAAGTCTCCTTCTGAGACGGATTCAAAACTCAGAGCTGATGCTTCACGTGCAGGAAGTGCCAATGCAACCTTTAAGGTGGAATCTTTGAACCAGTTTGGATAAGCAATGTGTTCCATAACCCTCCAGTCATCAACCCTCCTGCAGATGTAACAAATCAGCAGCATTTATTAACATCATTTATTGGAGCTTTAAACAGAGTAAAAGTGACTGACCTGGGAATGCATAGAGATCTGAAATCTGAAATAAAACAGTACACCCTTAAAAAAAAAAGCGAAACACAAATTTCCTGTCAAACTTTTCCCAGAAATCTGACAGCTTTGAGCTTCTTTTCTTTTCTCCAGTGGTACTGCTGGGTTTCCACTGCCAGTGTAAATCATTTCTTACATATTTAGGAACAAAACTGTATTGAACATTTAGTTTCTTTCATAAAACATCAACACATTTACACTCTTCCTGGCCTTAACCCTTAAGCTAAGATCATACTGATACTACTGACAGAAATAATACTCACATGGAACAAATTATAGCAATAATAAATGTGAGCAACAAGTGATTACAGTTTTAAAAAATACACTTTCTTCTGTCAATAACTCCACTTTGCTGCATTGCTGTTTGTTGCCCTGTCTGGTCATTCCCGCCTTTTTCTTTCTTCTTCCATAAACATGAGAGGTAAATCCCACCATTGGGATTGTGTCAGAGCTCCTCCCTCCTGTCTCTGCAGAAGTTTCAGATGACAACTCCGTAGCTGTGGACTCTGAGAGAAGGTTGGAATTCCTAGGAAAAGATGAGTGTGAAGATGCGCATGAGTAGGAAGTGTGGGTGCATGCTGATTGGTTGAAGTGGGGTGTTGTGAAAATCAAAGACTGCAGCAGGAAAGCGGAGGCTCATTAAACACAGAAGGCTGCAGATTAATGGGGACAGTTTTCACGGCTCAGTGAGCGGATTGGAGAACAGGCTGACCCACAGCGGTGCAGCAGCACTGCTGCGCTAATGTCTACATACATGAAAACATGCTGGTGCACAGTTACGACCAGTGCACGGTCCCAGGGATTCTATATACAACAATTCCATATGCAACATAGGGAAGCTGCACAACAACAGATTACATGTTCATGCAGAAAACACCAATGTAGTTCTCAGCGAACAGCACATGGTTCGCTCCTCTTTTATCAGATGATCCTGGTTGGAAAACCAAAAAGAGATGTTTAGAACCCAGAACGACAGCAGACTGATGATCTATTTTAAGTAGGAACATCTGAACTAGGTTTGAATGTTATACTAGAGATCAGTAGAGTAGAAAAAAAGAATCACTGATCGTTTAATTCAAAATGACTGGATGTCATTGGGCGGTCGTGATGAAGAGGTGGAGCGCTCGACCTCTGAGTAGAAGATCGCAGTTTCGGTTCCTGCCTTCCCGTCAATCTCGTCAATGTGTTAAAGTGTCTTTGGGCAAGACACTGAACCCCACATTACTCCTGGTGGTTCAAAGTTGGCACCAGTGTTCGGCAGCAGAGCCAGCATCAGTATGAATGTGACTGTAAAGTGCCTTGGGCCTTAAAGAAAGGTAGGAAAATACTAGAAGTAAATGCCATTTACCATTTAATTCACAGAGAATAAAAATGGCTGCAGATCTCAAGGCTGATTAACCAGAAGCTTTTATTTTTTATTTTATTTATTTATTTATTATTTTATTTTATTTTTTTAACTTGTCCTGTCCAACAGCTGAGCAGACAGATATGAGCTGAAAGCCTTTTGCATTAGACAGAGTTTACTCTTACAATCGGGGGTTATAAATCATTGGGAACACAAATTGTATGTTGGTATAAGCCCCTTTTGTAATTTAAACGAAACTTTATTAATATTAATTTTGTTTGTGTTCTTTTTGTTGGACCGGACGGAAAAAGAAAGGGGGAAAGAGGGGGTGGGGGGTGGGGTGGATAATAGATTTTAGAGGATGACTAATGGAAAGGGAAAGTAGAGTTGTTAATCTATAGGCAACAAAATGTTGGAGCCTATACCAATTAAAATAGTGAATGTTGGTCTAAAATGGGCGGGGCCTGTCCACACACTCAGCTGCCACAAACATACCTGCCGGCTCCAAGAGTGTTCGCAAACTTGTCCATATCCAGTTCACACACACACTTGTGCATACCAACCAACACATGCCTAGAAATACCTAGATATTTGATATTGCCTGATTTGACTGGGATTGAGGTCGTTTGCTCGGCATTACCATTCAGTGACAATAAAACTGATTTGTTCCAGTTAATTGAGTAGTCTGAGATAGAGGAAAATTCATTAATAATTGTTGTTGTTTCACTAATGGAATGTGAATTGTTTAGAAAAAGTAATATGTCATCAGCATAAAGACTAATTTTATGGTTGCTGTATTTTGTTGTAATACCTTTAATGCTCTCACGCTGTCTTATTGTTGCAGCCAAAGGTTCAATAAATATAGCAAAAAGAGAGGGGGACAGTGGACAACCCTGTCTGGTCCCTCTACCAAGAAAAAACCTGTCAGAAGTCTGTTTGTTAGTTCTGACTGATGCATTTGGGTTGTGATATAATATTTCAATCCAATCAATGAAGGATTCCCCAAACCCAAACTTATGGAGGGCAGCAATGAGGAACTTCCAGTTTACTCTGTCAAATGCTTTTTCAGCATCCAATGAGAGTATGGTTGTTTCCTGGTTTTTAATAGTGGCAAAATCTATTATGTTAACAAGTCTGCGGACATTATCACTTGAGTGTCTACCTTTGATGAATCCAGTTTGATCATGATGAATTATATGAGGAGTGATTTTTTCCATTCTCTGCGCGAGTGCTTTGCAAATAATTTTTACGTCTGCATTGATTAGAGAAATGGGGCGATAGCTTGAAGGAATTGTGGGATCTTTTTCTGGTTTGAGAAGGAGGATTATGTTAGCTGAATTCATGTGAGGTGGCAGTGATTGGCTTTCCTTGATAAATGTAACCATTTTATAAAAAGTTTGTGCCAGCTGTTCCCAGAATTCTTTATAAAACTCAGCAGGAAAGCCATCAGGCCCTGGAGCTTTGTTGTTGGGCATCAGTAACAGAGCTTCATGAAGTTCAGCCAATGAGAGTCTAAGTTTGAGCTTTGATCCTCATTTAATCTGGGTAGAGTTACATTATAAAGAAATGAGTTAATACTTTGTTCTGATGGATTGACCTGTGATGTGTATAGGTTTTTATAAAAATCTTTAAACGTTTTATTGATTTTAACCGGGTCGTGAGTGACAGTTCCTGTGTGGTCCATAATAGAGGTAATTGTTGATTTTTCTTTATTAATTTTAAGCTGATTAGCTAAAAATTTACCCGATTTTTTTGAGTTATCAACATTTTCGAGTCGAAGTTTTTGTATTTGGAATTGTGTTTGTTTATTGATGATGTCATTTAACAGAAGCTTTAAGTTTTTCAGATCTCCCAGAATGTGTTCTTGTGCAGAAGCAGCATAAGCAGCCTCTAGATCTTTGATTTTATTTCCTATTTCTAATAAATCTGCTTTCTCTTTGTGTTTTTTATTTGTTGAATAAGAAATAATTTTTCCTCTCATCACTGCTTTTGCTGTTACCCAAAGAACACATGGTGAAATATCCGGAGTATCATTACATTCTAAGAAGGTTGCCCACTCTTTTTTAAAGAATTGAATAAACTCTTGATCTTTTAACAGTGAAGTGTTAAACCTCCAGGTTAAGCCTGAAGGTGTGGGTATATCTCTAGAAATATTTACAGAAACTGGTGCATGATCACTAATGATAATTGGATGAATGTTGGAATCCTTGATATCTTTTAAAAGAGAATTACTGACTAATAAGTAGTCTAAGCGAGACTGTGAGTGGTGAACTGGAGAAAAGAAAGTGAACCCTTTAGTGTTTGGATGACATGAGCGCCAAGCGTCGCAGAGACCCAACTCATCCATGTATTGCTTCAAAATACTTGCAGAACGCCACGTGCGCTGGTGTCCTGCTGTGCTGAGTCTGTCAAGTTCAGGATCAAGGACCAAGTTGAGGTCTCCTCCTATAATTATTGTGGAGTCAGCATGAACCGAAAGTGAGGTGAAGAATCTGTGAAAGAAGGAGGATTCATCAGCATTGGGACCATAGATACTGGCTATACAGAAATCTTTATTCTGAAATGATATGTTAATAATTACAAATCTGCCTTCCGGATCAACAATTGTGTTCTTATGAGTAAAAGTCATATTTTTATTAATCAAAATAGCAACTCCTCTTTGTTTGGAGTTGTAACTAGCTGAGTAGATGAATGGGAATTGTGAGCAGCACAGGAGATGATCAGCTGATCTGGATAAGTGGGTCTCTGCAGTAAAACTAGATCTGCTTTTAGATCATTCAGATGGTTGAAAACTTTCAGCCTCTTTGGCCCAGAGCCAAGTCCACGCACATTCCAGCTAAAGATGTTCAGACTGGACATGACTACACTGACTGAGAGTGTTATACTAAGTAATGCGCGTGCGTCTGTGAGTCCTGTGCGCGTGCCCGCTGACCAATGCGCAGAGGAGCGCTGTGTGCTTGTGCACGTGAATGTTTCCTGGCTGTGTGAGTGGCTTGTTGTATGTGTCGTATATGAGCCTATGTGAGGTGTTTGCGGTATGTCGGCGAGTGCGTGCGGGATCGCGTGTACGTGCGCGCGCATGTCTCGTGCATGAGTAAATGGGTACTTACCAGGGATGTGTTGCCTTTAGTTGATTTAAATATGAGGAGGAGGAGGGGGGAAGAGGGGGGGAATAAAAAGAGGAAAAGAGAAAAGAAAAACAAGAAAAAACAAACACAACAAAACAACATAAACATGAGAGGGGAGAGAAATAACTGATTTGACGAGATGGAGGTGTGGATGATTGATGAGCTGATTCTCCATTAATTTAAATGATTTTAGTCGGTTTCATCAGCGCATTATGGAGGTTCTGATCGCAGCATCTGAGGGTCTTCAGCGCAGCCACGGGGTGATCTCGGGGTCCCGAAAGAGCCGTCCATCAATGAAGAGTTTGTCCACTGAGACAACCGCTCGAGACCCGGCGGTGAGGTGCTTCCTCCTCAGCGGGAAAAGGATCTTCCTCCGCCGGGAACTGGTCGTTGTTCCCTTCAGCTCCCGGCCGCGGCTCCTCACCAGCTCCTTCTGTTTGTAATGCTCGAATTTAGCCACTATGGGTCTCGGACGCTGGTTATCAGACCTCCTTCCTCCGAGTCGGTGCACTCTATGGAAGGAGATCTTCTGGACCTCCTCCTTGGGGAGCTTCAGCTGCACCTCCATGAAGGACTTCACCGTGGCCTCCGGGTCTTCTCCCGCCTCCTCTGGAATCCCAGAGATGACCAGGTTGTCCCTCATGCTCCTCGCCTGAAGATCCAGGAGGGTTTCCTTGATGGAGCGGTTCTCCTCAGAGAGACGAGCGGTGTCGCTGCTCAGAGTCTGGACGGTCTCTCTGAGGGCCTGGTTCTCCGCTGCGAGCTCCTGCACCTGCTGCTGGCTGAACTCCAGGGACTCTCGCAGGCCTTGGAACTCTTTATGGAGGATCTCCAGCAGGTTCAGGCGGCAATCAAGGCTGGAGAGCTTTTTATCAATCGATTCCAGGATCTCGCTGATGCCGCTGCCTGGAGAAGAGGCGGCCCCGGGAGAGTCTTCAGGACGGCCGCGACCAGAAGCTTTTAGAGTTCAGGAGCACAGCTGCAGACCAGCGAGGTCTTCTGAGAGTGAGGGAAGGTCATCTGCAGCTCCAGAATCTGTTCTGTTAGGGGAGACACTTGTGTACCTGAGGAGTACCAGGGGAGTCACTGGAGCTTCACCCAGCTGTTTTGAGTAAAAGCCTGTCCAACTAAACAATCAAATTCCATTTAGCATTTTTCTTTTACTTAAAAATCAACACTTTTACAACATCCGTCCATTTTGACTGAAGTTGTTAAAATGTACATTGTGAAGAAAAATGTCCCTGAGGTAAAGCGTCCACCCTGAAACCAGGAGATCAGGGTTCAAATCCAAACAGTAGTCAGTTACAGTCTCTAAAAAAGCTAAAGGGCTGCAGGAAAACTCCAGACAAATACTTCATTATAAAGAAAGCAACAATGCGTGAGCGTGAACATGTAGAAGTTTTTTCCTTCTGAGTGACAGAGACTGGTTCCATTGATGCTCCATTGATCATCCAGGAAAACAATAATAATGTTGAAGGAGGGACCACGGAGCGTTTCCAGGACAGAAGTGTTGCAGCCAAGGAGACTTGATTAGCAGCAGGGATGCAGCTCATGGAGCAGATTCCTTTGAATCTCATGACAGGATGATGGAGAAAAGCTCATTTAGCTCAATCATCATTCATCACAGGAAGGAAACACACTTAGCTGTGAATGAGAGCAAACATGAAAAAGCACCTGGCAAAGACTCCAACTGCCGGTCTCCATCTCATTTAGCAGTGATTGTCATCAGCTCGGCGGGATTGAGGCTCTGCCAGCGTCAGGAGATGGGGGTGTTTCAGAGTTTTATTAAAAATGCAGAGGGCTGACGATGGCTTTTCACACATTCTGGAGAGGCGTGAAGAGTTCCAGTGAAAACTGCAGCATGTTTTTTCACACGAAGGTCAAAAATAAAGTTAGTTTGTGAAAGCAGTTACCCGTAAGAGGAGAAAATGTTCAACTGGAGCAGGTGATTTCCAGCTACTGCACAAAGCCAGAGCAGGAGGAGCTAAGAGGAGGAAATGACCAAATCACAGCAAAGATGGAAGCAAGATGCTGGTCTGAAGACGTTACAGTCGAGCATTGTTAAGGTAACCTCCAAATGGAATGAGGTTCTAAGAAAGACACTGATGATTGGCTGAAATGAAACTGTTGAAGACATTATATACTTTATTATAATTTTAACAGATTTTTAAATCTTTTGTATTGTTTAAATCCTGTATAATTATATGCTGAGTGTGAAGTCTGAAGCCTCCTTCACACACAAAAAATTCTCACGAGACAATAAGAATTACCGATACATTGTTCTGGGAAGAGAAATGCATTTTCACGATGACATGACAATGACAAACTTCTTTATTTCAACTGTATCTCAAGATGACAACTGTTTAAAAAAGGACTTCTGTGGTTTAGTTTGGTTTTATTGCTTTGGTTTCCCCTTTTGCCAGTCACAGCAGCTTCTGCCTTCAAGTTCTCAGCTACCGGTTTCTGACATTTTTAGTTATGCAGCTTAGGATGAGAATAACAAATGTACTAACCCTATGTTAAATGTGCAACCCTTAGATTAATCCCTCCTTTTTGTAACCGAGGGCTCTCAAACTGAATAAAAGAGGTGGTCCTTTAGAGATGAGCAGAGCTGTTCTGGCAGGTACTCTGTCATTAGGCTCTCCTCCAGAGAAATTGCACTTTGACTCTTGTCTCGCTATTCATTTAGCGGTTTCAGAGCTTACTCTAATAGACAGACACATGATCAGGAGTTAATGGACCATCCATTCTAGTCACATGTAAAGAACCCCCCCGCTGGTTTATCAGGCTGTGTCATAGACAGCAACTCACTGAGCTGCAGGGGAGGGATCAAATAGATAAAAATCATCTCAACCCCCCAGGTGTGCAAAAACTGATGGGACCTTAGTATCTGATGACTGATCTGATGATGCGGTTTAGAACCAAAACCTTCATGTGGAATGTACCATTACTACTATGAACGGTGGTTTGATGGTTTGGTTTGTAAGGTTGTGGGTTTGATTCTGATATTGTTGCTCACAGATCCTCAAACTGAGCTAGTGAACAGAGTGAATCCCGGTTCAGTTCTGCACAAATCAAATGTTTGTCTGATTGCCGTTTGTGCTCCATCTGCTGCCTTGCTGCTGCTGCAGCTTTTTAAAAGTCTGAAGTGGGAATGTTGCCATGGATGCCTCAGTAAAGATAGTATCCATTACTCCCAGCCCCTCCCTCCCTGCTTTCTTTTGTCCTCTAATTCACAAAATCGTCGGCCTGCATGGGAAGTGCAGCCTCTCCTTTCGTGTGACCTTTCCCTTCCTCATCTGCTGTGATGGTGACAGCTCGCCGACGGGGGGGTCAGTGGGGTCAAAGACCCGCTGTCTGGCGTCTGTGATGCAAATCGCACCATCTCCCACACCAAGGCTTGTAGAGGGAGTCATGATCAAATATGAACAAGCCTTACACAAACAGCACACTACCTGCACGAACAACGGAGGAAATCTAATATTTGGATGGAAAATGTCAACAATTTATGACCATCAGTGTAATTTTACTGCAGGAAGACTTTTAGAAACACAAAAAAACACATTTATGTCACGATAACTGTCATTGGTGCTTCATACAGTCAGAAAGAACTTTGATGGACGGGTTTTCTCTGTGTCGTTTTCTAGAACATAGTTTCTGCAGAGTGGCAAGAGTTCATTAGAAATTCACCTCTGAGACATGGGGGGAACTGTTGGCAAGGAGTAAACCTACCCCTATTTCCCATCATCCATCTGTTTACATACTCTCTTGCTGGCTTACTGCCCCTCACACCTCCAACCTAACATTAGCAGTGCACCATAAATGATGTGCAATATCAGAACTATCCAGCCATAAAGTTCTGATCCAGATTCCAGCTGAGACGAGGAAAACAAAAACGCACATGGATCTATTTGTCTGCAAGTGGATGAATCAGAAGGGAGCAGAGCTGGGAGCCTGTCTCCTGCCCATTATAGCTTCTACGTCACAATTATGATCTTTTTTAAACAGAATTTTTTTTTCATCTGCTCCTGATTTACAACGATTAGAATAAAGAAATACTCAATAATGCAGTTTTAAGCTATATATCTTCCATTATTAGAAAAATTACACAAAAAAATACCCAAAACATAGTTTTCATTGGAGTGAGTATTTAAGGAGATTTTATTTACACACATTAACATCTAAGGGATGATTTGGAAATCATCAATGAACCTATGAACTTAGAAGTAAACTGGAGAATATTCACACATGAACGAGGAGAACATGCAAACGCCACAAAGAAAGAACCCAGCTGGGATTTGAACCAGGGTCTCTAAGGCTAAACACTGCACCACAGTGCAGCCCTAAGGGAGCCTGTTTTGTACATGAAGACAACAACCCATTAGATTTTGTTCTTCTTCAAAGATTTCATGCAGTTAAAACACCTTCAATGAGTTCATGGTTCCACATGAAGAAATCCACAGCAAAAGAACAAGGAACACTACAGTACTGCCAAAAGAAATTCTGATTTCAATCAAATGGTAACCATATAAAGTACTGTTGGAAACTCCAAACCTGCCGTGATGAGGAAGAAAACCTCAGGACTGGATGTGTTTTACAAACAATATAATTCTTGGCAAAGCCATTTTTCTTACCATTTTTTTTTTTGCTTATTTAAAGAAAACTTTATGCAATTTGAACAATTTTTGACTTATTTCAAGTTGTCCTGTTCTTGCGGGGGTGGGGGGGTGGGTGGGGGGGCTTATAAGATTCTGAATCATTCTTATCAAAGTCTTCTGTCAGTATCTCTCCTCCTCCATTTCTCCTTCCATTCTACCATGATCAACCATCCATCAATCTTGTTCTCTTCAATCTGGTCTCCTGATCCTACAGGACACCTAACCTTCTTCTTCCCATCATGTCCATCAACTCTCTAGCTTTCATCTCAAAGTTCCTTCGTTCAAAGTTCTGCTCTAAATCCTTCACTGCTGACTTTACCTTTTCTCTGTTGAAAATCGCCCCTTCCTCCTTGCCTTCCTCGTCTTCTTCCTCTCTTTCCACCATCATCATCAGTCCAGGTTCCTCCCTGTAGGTCAGCAGCACCGGTGAAAGTTGTTGTGAACTCGGGCTAGGACTGATCTGATATGAAAGTTCTGTTTGTGATTCTTTGGACTGCTTTGTTGTTGGTTTTACATCAGACGTCCTTCCTCATAAAACCCTCTGCGTTTACGGAGAACGTCACTCAAAAGCACTGGATTGTGCTGGGACCACTTACTAATAATTTCTTGAAAAAAATCTGAACTCTTTTGTTTATTTGTGTAATTGTCAGAATGTTTAAACATATCTGTGGTTCTTCGGGTTTCTAGGTTTTCTTTAAACGGTTTGGAAGGCACAGGACAGAATCCTGCAGCTGATCTGGAGTTGATGGAAACCGATCGCCTCATTTCCTCAGCAGCATCTGTCAGTGTTTCACTGTTGAGATGATTCTTCCAGCAGCTGTGTCCAGATGTATTTACGCTGACTCATCCTATATCACCAATCCACATCAGACTATGGGGGTCATGAGAGCAAATATCAACAAGTTCTTATTGGATTCTGTGCTTCACTGAGAGGCAGAAACTGAAACGAATGACCATCATCAGCAGTGATGAAGGTCTGTGAAGGCTCCTCTGTGTGGAGGAAGCTACTTGATGAGCTGAGGACTGAGAAGTAGCACAAGTTTTCTTCTCAGCTGGTCTTTGGCCTTGATAAAATACCTGCTCCCTCTGCATCACCTCATACCGGGTGGAGTAATGAGCCTCTCAGCAGTCGGCCCACATCTGCTGGGGGCGAGGTGTGAATGAACTTCTTGAGTCATTACCTTCTGCTATCTCAGAAAAGAAGACTTCTGCTGCTGGAGTCTGATCTAATGCAGTTCTTCATAGTCTCATAAAAGTTCTCTTGATGACACTGAGAGCATCTTCTGCTTGTTGCTCCGTGTGCAGACACTCATCCTCCCCTCTCTTGGCTGACCCATCTGACCCCAGGTTGAATCTGTCATCCACAGCTGTCTCTGTCTCACACCTGTCACCTTTGTTCTTTTGGGTCGGGGTTGGGGAATTCTATTAAAGTATCAGATGAGTTTACTCTGTTTGCATGCAAAGCTGCTTGATGATGCTTGAAACTCAGGATGTGAGGAGAGTTGGCAGAAGGCAGGCGTTGATCATCATCATCATCCAGAGTTGGAGGGCATGAGGTTGGAATCATGTCTGCTTCCTTCCAGATGTTCTAGATGGATGGAGGGAGAAGAAAATATGCAGTTTTGATTCTTTAAGATATTGCAGAGTTTGAAAATCTTCAAGCTGAACCCTAAAATTTAATTTGACATTGATGAGCTTTGAAATGACAAAGAGGTTCATTGTTTTCACATTTACTGCCACAGCTTCAGCTTCCCTACAGCAAAGGGCAGTTTGCAGTCTTTTCAGTGCTTTCTCATCCACCAGCTGCAGCTATGTTAGGCTGTGTCCTGTCCTTGATGTATGTTTTTTATAGTTCCACCTGAACATTAATATGACCTGAAACAACCTGCTGACCAACCTTGAGCTGAACCAATCAACAAACCCTGTCCAGCAAATTCAGAAGTCAATTCAACTCACAGAGAAAACGTCTATCGGTTCACTCTAGATTGAGTTAAAACAATACTTTTGAAAATATAAAATATCTTACAGCAGGATTGAGTTGGAACAATAGTCTTTGCAATTTAAAAAAAAATACTACAATCAAGGAGTTTTATTGCTAGAGAAGCTACGCTAGCCTGTTACCATTGATCAAAATATATAAAGAGCGACACCGAGACGTGTCTTAGCAGATACAGTGAAAAGACCATAAAATGCTTTATTTTGGTCAGATTTTAAAAAGAAAAAAACTCTGATCATCACAAAAATAAGACCCAGGTCATGGTATTAATGTGTTTGTACAAGATGCAACAGATGAATGACATTTCAAACTTTTCAAACACAACAATTTCAAACACTATGATGCACCTGATGCATTGTTGTGATTTTTTTCAAATCTACACATACTGAGATTTACACAAAGGTCGAATCCGACTTCTTACCCAACCCTTACGGCTTCTCTCAACCCCTCCAATTGTAGGGCCATTTGGACGGGTAGTGGTGTCCAAAATATTTATTTTAAGGGGAAACTATCGTGACTTTGAGTTCTGCATCTCTCCGCCGCAAGGGTGTTTCGAGGAGAAATGCATTTCTTCACGTGGGTGTGCTCTGAAGCACAGAAGTTTATATATATGTAAATAATGACTTGTTTTATCATGACTTTTTTAAAATGATAAAACTGATGTTGTGTATTTTCTGAGCCACACATTTTCTGAGAAGACATTGATTATTGATTACATCAAACTTTTGAGCTATTTAATTTATGTTTTAAATTGTTACTTTTTCATTTTTAAACTATATGAGTGGTGTGTCAAACTGTTATAAACTTTAAAATAAAAGTGTCATATAATGTCATAAACTTAAAAAAAATGAAAACCTTAGTCTAATCATTGTGATGAGGCGCCCCCTCTAGCAGATGGTGCCCTAGGTCGCCTATGCCCAGGGCCGGCCCTGGTAGTGACTATAGTCCAGGGATGGGCAACTCCAGGCCTCGAGGGCCGCATTCCTGCATGTTGTCCAACATACCATGCTCTGACATGCTCTAGTTGGCTGGACACACCTGAACCAGGTAATCAGTCATGAGTAGGGCTTGGATCTCTGGAAATCATACAGACACTGCGGCCCTCGAGGCCTGGAGTTGCCCATCCCTGCTCTAGTCTATATACCTCATTGACGACAACACATTAGAAAATAATAACCCACATCAGCCTCACTACTAAAATCACATAAAAATTGTGACATCATTTACTTTTATAGAGCTTTTCTACCTTGCTCCAAGGCTTGTAAAGCTGTTTACAGTTACAGTCACATTCACACACACACAGAGAACCTACAACCACCATTAGTAACATGGGGTTCAGTGTCTTGCTGCCTTGCCAAGGACACTTTGACACATGGGCGCAAAGTGCGGGAAACGAGCTTGTGATTTTTCGATGAGAAGTTGAACGCTGTACCACTGCACCACCACAGCCACCCCCACAAGCTGCAGTTTGAACTGAACCATATTTGAAAAAAGACTAAATAAAAAGCTGTTCTGTAAAAACAAAACAAATGTTATACATTAAGACATGGTGGTATAAATGTATGTTTTCTACACAACTTAGTAGAAAATAATTTTCTGTTAATCAACTCCCTAAGCAGCTAAACAGAAAATAAAAGCAGATTTTCCTTTGAATCACCTTGTTTGTACTCTGCAATGGACTGGACCTGCCCAGTATGTACCCCACCTACGCCCAGCAGTAACAGGGTTAGGCTCCAGCAGCCCTGTGACCCAGTGAGGGATAAAATGGGTTCAGATAATGGATGGATGAATATATTTGAAAGATAAAGAAAACAAAAACTAAACTTATGAAAAATAAATAACACGGAGAAAAATGCAGCATGAAGAGTTTCCGAAGTTTTGAATTCACCAGTTACTTTGTTTTTCTGTGAAGGGGAAGTTTGAGCATTTCAAAATCTGGTTGTGTTTTCTTAATTAAATGGATCAACTTGGTTATTGGGAGATGATGTCCTTCCTGAACCACAGCTCCATGTGATTCTTGCTTTGGAACAATAAAGGTCAATTTTGAATCAAAAGTCTTTAATAAATAGGACTAAACTGATTCCATTAGTTGCGTCGGAACAGTTTTAGCACCGGGTAGATCTCTTGTAGAAAATTTTTGTATACATCAGGAGATGAAGATCCTAAAAAAAGAGAAAACTGTTAAACATTATTAAGGTTTTTCAGTCATATTTTTTGTAAAAATAAATGTTGTTTATTTAGGCAAAGGGGCTGCAGGTTTGATCCCCACAGGGAGGACGTGAAGACGGGCGTTGCTACTTTACCCATCATGGTTAAGTTCCCGCGTCGATGGATCATTGCAAAGATGCCGCCAGCCTTCTTGTATAACAGCCACGAACGTAACTCGGGTTCTAAACTGAGGAAAAGGAGAAAAGAAGAGAAATGTTAAGTCAAAACAGACAGGAAACAGAACCCTTCTGTGATGAAAGTGAGTGCCAGTGTTTGCAATTGAAGAGTCAGTTTTTCTGATGGACTCCGGAAAAGTTTTGACCTGCAAGAGAGCCCAACAAAAAATGATGACATTGTAACAACTTTCCCTACACTCTTACAGAGAAAGAGAATGCATAAGCATTTTTGAACTCACTGCTTAAATGTGTGAGCAACATAAACATTACACATAAAGGAAAAATACCCCTTCAGATTTGTTTCTGTGTATTCATGATTCACCATGCAACAGATTCTCAATCAACATGCCTTCACACCAATTATTGTATATACCGTCAGGTATGTACAAAATACTTAAGTTCAGAAACACAATCTAACTTTGTTCATATCTCAGTCCTGCACAGCGAAAAACCAAAACAAAAATAAAAAGGCTCGATCTCACCGACTTTTGTCTAGGCGTTTTCTTTGGCGTTTATATCCAATTGGAGGAAAGAAATAAAGGAAACAACTCATGCGATAATCCGTCCACAGAAAGGAACAAGAACCGTAATCCAGTGGTGAGAAGTAGGAAAATGGAACGGCTCTGGAACGTCGGGGATAATCCTCAGACACTGGTTTCTTTTCTCACTAGTCTCTACCTTTTCTTTTTAAATCCACTAACGAACCCAAAAAAAGTAATAGGGATATCAAAAGAAAGTTTTGAAATTATTATGGGATTATCATAGGATCTATCTTCTTGGCTATTTGTGGCAAAGTGTAAATTTTAGTGGTTTTCACATTTACCCACAAAATGGGAAAAGAAAACTTGTTTAAGCAATCTTTCCAAAATTTTACACATGCACCAGCTTAAATCTACAACTGCAACTAAAGTTTTATTGACCTTTGATTTTGGAAAGAGGCTGATATCTTGAAAATCCCCCCAAAAATCCTCTTTTTCTACCTTCCATAAACTCCTCCTATGGATTTTGATTTTCACCCCCCCAACCCTTGCAGCATCATTGGGAAGCTACTTGGGGAAAAAAATAAACATTGTATTTGTAAATAAAAGTTTAAACAACAATAGCGTGGTGATTGTGCTTTGGCATTCCCCTGTTGCTCCCACTTTTTTTTTGTTACCAAAATATAGTGAAAATTTAATACATGAATTGTTGGTACAAGTTAAACAAAATAATATTTGAAAAACATTAGGAATGTAGGTGTGCTTCAGAAAGACCATCAGCTGCCAGGGAAATGCAAAAATTTACTTCTGCTAATTCTTCCAAAAGTTTAGCACTGTTCGTCACCCCCAGGTGACCTAAAAATGAAATGGCTGCTATGGAGAGTTAAACCAACAGAAAAGCTGCCGTTTTTCAAATGGGGGACAGGTAGCGGCTACAAGCCAATAAAATGCTGGTCACGCCTTTAATTGGTTTAGAATTTACAGAAAAAGTGGGATGCAACTAAAGTGAAACTCCTTTTCAAGGATTACTGATGTGTTCCAACCTGAATCTAAATTTGAGCTGGCAAAAGGTTGTCAAGAGAGTGTGAGAAGCGATGCAGTTCGGTTTTGTGAAACATGATGTGGATGTTTGGAGGATGAGGTCAGACCTGAAATGCTGTGGGTCATTCCGGGCCAGGCCTTCCAGGTTCAAGGGAAAAGTCTGCACTGTGCAGATGCAGTTGATGACCTTGAAGTTCAGGAAGCGGACAGGGAACCCGGTCTTCTGTAAGATCCGGGCATGCCTCCTCGCTGCTTGGTGGGACTTCTCGATGCTGTGTAAAAAAAGCGGGAAAAGATGAGACATCCGCTGAAATTCACAGCGGCAGTTGTGGAGCTGAACCCGCACACACCTGGTGGCTCCAACGCAGACCATCTTCCCCGATCTGTAAATGTTGGTGGTGGTTCTGGGTTTCCGGATTCTCATTGTGAGGCTTGGGAAGGTCTGAACCACAAAAACGAGGTGAGGGTGAGGCATGTATGGCGAGCCAGTGGGCTGCTGGGTTTTGGTACCTTAGGCCTGTACTCCGTGTTCCACACAGTTCTGTTGATATATAGTAGGTCCAGTTTGGAGCCCAGATCCACAACCGAGACAACGTTCCTGCAGGACAGAACCGCAGACATGTCAAGGCAAAGTCGTAGCCAAGCTGCAGGAGATGCAGACCCACCGTGTTTGGAGGGGGGGCAGGTTGTCAGCGCTTTCAGATGTTGTTCTGGACATTCCAGCATCGTTTCCAGTTAAATCACAGCTCACCTGAGCTGGATGCAGCCCCTGCTCAGGACTTGGTGGGCGGGGGGCGTCACAGCTTCCTAAAACCACAAAACATCAAACGACTCTGGTTTGGTTTCACAGTTGATTTTCTTTCAAAACATCCCAAAAACTCAATTAAAAAAACAAACAAAAAAAGTCTTCATCACTTTACTCCTAAATCCACAAAAACAGATGTGGACCCTTTGGTCCTGCAAACTCTCAGCTGTGCCGAATGCTCTGCCAAGATATGTATCCCCTGCAAGAGTTTGTACACCCTGACACTGGCATAATTGATTTTCGGCATGTCAAAGAGCAAGTTATTTAGGTGTCACTGCGACATTATTGTGTTAAAGGGTTAACTACGGTGGCCCTGAAGGTTAAATCACATAAACAAATCCATCAATACAAAACATAAAGATCACAATGACATTAAATAAGCAAAACAAATAATAAAAAACAACAAGTTTTAGAAATCAAAACAAAATTCCACAAACAAAAAAAAAATCCAAAACAATTCCAAAAAAAAGGAAATGTTTCAAAAAAACTTGATTTTTAGAAATCAAATGAAGTGTTAAAAAAGAAGCAAAGAAGAAACATTACTGATTGGATGATGACATTTAGTCCATCATTTTGACAGAAATCATTTTGAAGCACCTTAAACCAAAAACGTGAATGTTTCTGCTGACGCAAACATAGCTGCTGTTATCAAAGAATGTTTGAATTATGAAGTGATACTGGATCGGCCCGGTACTAATCACAAAACCTTTAAAAGGTTTTTTTAGTTAAATGTCCTCTCTGTGAAGTTTTTTAAAGTCCCACTCCAACTGTATTTTGATCTGTTTCCTGTTGTGCCCTGGAGGCGTTCCTTCCCCCTCGTCAAGCAACGGCACCTGTTCCTGATCATCTCCACCTGATCTTCATCACCATGGCTTTTTAAGCAGCGTCAAACCTCCAGCCAGTGTCAGATTGTTATGCTGCTTGTGTGTCTGCCAGCCAGCCAGCCAGCCAGCCAGCCAGCCAGCCAGCCAGCCAGCC
>BSAI01000012.1:22440931-22504464 GCA_036245035.1 Adrianichthys oophorus | reverse complement strand
TGCCTGCCTGCTCTGTCATCCTGCTCCACTATTCGCCGAATCAATAAACGTAACCTTCTCATCTTTAAAACGTGTCTGCTCTTGGGTTCCACCCACCTCCTTGTTCACAACAGAACGATCTGACCAGCATGGACCCAGCAGACATTCCGTTGCCTCCGGACCACCCCGACTGGATCGACGTTCGACTGGAGCAACTAAGCCACGTACAGAGACAATACGCTGAATGCACAGCCTCCCAGGTGGCTCAACTTGCACAGCAGGTCGGTCAACTAGCCTTGTTCATCCATGCCTCTTCAGTCCTCAGTCCATGGCCAACGGCCCCGCCTCCACCTTCGTCCAGCACACCCAGGGAGGCCCAAAGCCATACCCCGGGACTCCAGGCAAATGCAGAGGTTTTCTGCTTCAGTGTTCTCTGGTATTCGAACAAAAGCCTATAACCTATGCTAGTGACCGCACCAAGGTCTCATGTGATCAGTCTCCTCGAGGGTAAGGCACTTACGTGGGCGGAGGCGACATATGAGAGCGAGGGCTTTGGTCACATCACGTACGCTGCCTTCAAGAACTAACTAAAAAAGGTGTTTGATCATCCTACGCGGGGAGGAGATCCTGCACAACGCCTTATGCGGCTCCGACAGGAGGCACTTAGCACAGCTGACTACGCCATCGACTTCAGGACCATTGCCGCTGACTGTGGTTGGAATGAGGCTGCCCTACAAGCCGCTTTTTCCCATGGCCTTAACGGACGGCTTAAGGATGAGCTCGCCACCAGAGACCTGCCCCGCTCATTGGAGGATCTGATTTCCCTCACTATTAGGATCGACAACAGTCTCTGTGAGTGCGATAGAGAGCGGCGGGTACAATCCAGGTTACCCAATACCTCGACCGACCCCCGTAGGAGTGGGTGTACTGGCGACCGCTGATTTGTCGCAGTCAACCCCCCACACCAAGACGCTCCTGCCGGCCACCTTGTGTTTATCCACGACCCATCCAGTCCAGGTCCTGTTAGATTCTGGGGCTGAGGCCAACTTTTTTGACCGTACTTTGGCATCTCAGCTGGGAGTGACACTTCGAATACCTGGTCATGCCGTTTGGACTTTGCAATGCCCCCGCTATTTTTTAAGCCTTAGTAAACGACGGATTAAGAGACTTCCTGAACAGCTTTGTTTTCGTCTATTTGGACGATATTCTGATCTTCTCCCCAACCCTTAAAGACCACATATTCCATGTCCGATAGGTTCTTCAGTGACTTTTAGAAAACCGGCTGTACGTCAAGCTGGAGAAGTACACCTTCCACACCAGCTCGGTGTCCTTTTTGGGCTACATCTTCGAGAAGGGGCAAGTCAAAGCAGACCCAGGGAAGGTCAGGGCAGTGGTTGAGTGGCCTGTACCCACCACCCTGAAAAAGCTGCAGCGCTTCCTTGGGTTCGTGAATTTCTACTGACGTTTCATTCGTGGTTTTAGTCGTGTGGCTGCGCCTCTAACCCAACTGACCTCCCCTTCTGTGCCCTTACGCTGGACCCTGGAGGCAGACCACGCATTCCTCACGCTCAAGGACCTGTTCACTACCGCTCCTGTCCTTCAACACCCTGACCCCGACCGGCAGTTTGTGGTTGAGGTGGATGCCTCGGATGCTGGTGTAGGGGCCGTGCTCTCCCAACGTTTTGCTACAACCAACAAGCTGCATCCCTGTGCATACTTTTCACGCCGCCTCACTCCCGCAGAACGCAACTACCACGTGGGTGATCGGGAGCTTCTGGCAGTCAAATTGGCCCTTGAGCACTGGCGCCATTGGCTGGAGGGCACTCGCACCTTTTTCCTCATCTGGACGGATCATAAAAACTTATCCTATCTACAAACTGCTAAACAACTCAACCCACGCCAAGCCCGCTGGGCCCTCTTTTTCACTAAATTCAACTTCTCCCTATCTTACCAACCCGGCAGCAAGAATCAGAAACCAGACTCCCTGTCCCGGCAGTATGCACCCGACTCTTCTGCCCCTCCGGAACCTATCGTACCCCCCTCCCGCATCCTGGTTGCGGTCACCTGGGAGGTGGAGGCTGCAGTGCGGGAGGCCCAGCAGCAGGACCCTGACCCAGGTACCAGTCCCCCAGATCGCCTCTTTGTCCCTAACTCTGTTCGTTCCCAGGTCATACAGTGGGGCCATGCTTCCCGTCATGCTTGTCACCCGGGCAGTTCTCGAACACTATCACTGCTGCAGCGCCGGTTTTCGTGGCCGACCATGATAAAAGACATTCAAGAATACATTGCAGCATGCTCTACCTGCGCTCGGAACAAGCCACTGCACCAGGCTCCTGCTGGTCTTCTTCGCCCCTTACCGGTTCCAACTCGCCCATGGTCACACATTGCCCTGGACTTCATCACTGTCCTGCCCGTCTCCCGAGGTAACTCCGTCATCCTCACCATTGTAGACCGCTTCTCAAAATCTGTGCATTACGTGGCGCTACCCTCTGCCCGGGAGACAGCCGACCTTCTTGTCCATCATGTCTTCCGTCTCCATGGTCTGCCATCGTGTCGGACAGAGGGCCCCAGTTCATCTCCCAGGTCTGGCGATCCTTCTGCCGGTCTATTGGGGCCTCTCTCAGTCTCTCCTCAGGATTCCACCCCCAGACTAATGGTCAAGCGGAGCGGGCAAATCAAGTTCTGGAGGCGGCCCTGCGTTGTGTGACGGGGGCCAACCCCTCTTCCTGGAGTGACCACCTAGACTGGGTTGAGTACGCCCACAATTCCCTCACTACCTCTTCCACGGGTTTGTCCCCCTTCGAATGTGCCCTAGGGTACCAGCCTCCACCGTTCCCAGCCCAGGAGGAGGAGGTGGCCATTCCCTCTGTCCAACACCACATTCGCTGGTGCCGCAGGATCTGGCGCTCAGCCCGTGCCGCACTACTCAGGGCCCAGGACCGTAGCCGGCGGGTCGCTGATACCGATCGCAGTGACGCCCCGTCCTACGTTGTGGGCCAGCGGGTCTGGCTCTCCTCCCACAACATCCCCCTTCGCACAGAGTCCCGGAAGCTGTCCCCCAAGTACCTGGGTCCCTTCGAGCTGGTGGAGGTCATCAACCCGACGGTGATGCGATTTCGTCTCCCTCGCTCCATGCGCATTCATCCTACCTTTCATGTGTCCCTCCTGAAGCCTGTTGCTTCCAGTGACTTGGTCCCTCCGGCCGTGCCCCCTCCTCCCGCCCGGTTGGTGGCTTGCCTATACCGTCCGCCGCCTGTTGGACGTGCGCCGCCGGGGGCGGGGCCTTCAGTTCCTGGTCGACTGGGAGGGTTATGGGCCTGAGGAGTGGGCGTAGGTTCCTCGGTCCTCCATCCTGGATGCCGGTCTGGTTGTGGATCTGCGCCGTCGCCGGCCTGAGCGGTTTTTGTTGCCCGGCGGCTCCCGTAGGGGGTACACTGTTGTGCCCTGGAGGCGTTCCTTCCCCCTCGTCAAGCAACGGCACCTGTTCCTGATCATCTCCACCTGATCTTCATCACCATGGCTTTTTAAGCGGCGTCAAACCTCCAGCCAGTGTCAGATCGTTATGCTGCTTGTGTGTCAGTCTGCCTGCCAGCCGGCCCGCTCTGTCAGCTCACCTGCCTGCCAGCCGGCCAGCTCGCCTGCCTGCCAGCCCGTCAGCTCCACTATTCGCCGAATCAATAAACATAACCTTCTCACCTTTAAAACATGTCTGCTCTTGGGTTCCACCCACCTCCTTGTTCACAACATTTCCAAAGCGTTCCCCGGTGGTCTTTTCATTATGATTTTGCCGTTTTTAGCCAAAATCTAAAAACCTGTGTGGTTTTCTAGGACATTTTTGCAGAGCAGCAGTAGTTCAATAGAAATTCACCTCTGAGTTTTGGGCAGGACTGTTGGTGAGAAGTAACCCCACGCTGATATGTCATAAAATTTTTATTTACACTCTCTCCCACTAGCTTATAGCTCCTCACACCCCCAAGCTAACATTAGTGCACAAAAATGGCTATCAATACTAGAGCTATCCAGACGTACAGTTTTGATCCAGATTCCAGCTCAGACAAGGAAAACAAAGACGTACCTGGATCTATTTGTTTACAGGTGGATGAATCAGAATGGGCAGGCAGACTTGGGTCCAGCCATTTCATTTGCTGTCGCAAATTTAAGTTTTTTCCAACGGCATGGTTTAATTTGGATAAAGTTTTAATCTTATTTTTTTAAAATGTGTTCTTTATGCTACATTTATATTATAAACACCCAAAACACAAATTTCATTGGAGTGGGTCTTTAAGCACCAACTGTTTTATGTAATTTATCATAGTGTTTTGAATAAAGGGCTTTTTGTTTACCAGTTTTTAAGTTGATCATTTTCAAGTCTTAATGCAGATATTGACAGTAGTTAAAAAGGAAAGTGACCACATAAAACTGCTGAGTTAAATGCACTATGGTCAAAAAGGTAGGTGCTCTGAACTTTTGTATAAAAAAGTTAGGCACATCAGTGCAGCCAGTGCAAAAATGCCGCCCGTGCACGCACATACCCACAACACCCCAACCACTGTTCGGAACAAAAACAATGGAATGTGGAATATGTGGCAATAAGAATTTCTTTATTTTAACTCTAAAATCATACATAATAACCAGCTGTGTTTAAAAAAATGACCCAATTCCACAGCAAATCCAGCAAACCTTGTTTTGGGAGGTCAAAGCACTAACCACTGCGCCACCATATGATTTACAAAAATTCATTCATCCATTCATTTTCCAATCCGCTTTATCCCTTTCGGGGTCAAGGGGTTGCCGGAGCCTAACCCGGCTACTCATGGGCGAAGGCAGGGTACACCCCTGGACTGGTCGCCAGTCTGTTGCAGGGGATTTACAAAAATTGAAATGGAAAAATTGAAAGAGCACTAACCACTGTGCCATCGTTCACAGTTTTTTTTTTGTCTTTTGAAAGGAATCAGAGGGGATAAAAGTGTTGGAAATTATTATTTTTTGACACCACATGTAAAAAGTTCCCGTAGTGGTTCATTAGTGAACTGTTGTGGCTCCTTGTAAAATTTAGGAATATTTTTGTGATGTTTTGGTTTCTGGCTCCTTTTATTATAAGACCAAAAACAGGATGTTCTGAGATGTTCCTTATCAAGCAGAAATGTCAAGAGAAAGCAGCATCACTGATCTTTACCTGTTTTGTCCTGACTGAAGGCCTGTGGCTGACTGTGACCTTGATCTTTCTCCTCTTCCTTCATCGGTGGACCGCCCTGCAGACACAGATCTTTGAATCAGACCAGCATCTCCTGGATGAAGCTCTCCTGGATGTGGGAGTGAAAGAGGGCTCAGCCAGACGTTCCCAGCAGACCCTCACAGTACGTTTGGGTCTGCCAAGTCTTTCCGGCCTCCTTCCCCATCAGCGAATCCAACTCACCACCAGCTAGTGATCAGTGGACAGCTCTGGCACTCTCTTTACTCGAGTGTCCAAGACGCAGGGCCATAGGTCACTTGAAACGACTACAAAGCCAACCATCGATCTCCTGCCGGAGGTGTCCTGATGCCACGTATATTGATGGACACCCTTGTGCTCAAACATGGTGTTTGTTATGGACAAACTATGACGAGCACAGAAGTCCAAAAACAACAAAACACCTCTCAAATTAAAATACTCTGATATTCAAACACATCAGAGCCCCCATCTGCTAATTCCTACAACACTTAAACCAGAAAGAGTGGGACACTTCTGCACATTTGAATGGCCTCAGATTGGATGTCAAAGGATCAAATCCAGAGAAACTGAAGACACACGACTCAGTCTAAAAGAACGTCTCAATGAATCACAAATATCTGCAAGGATGTCCTTTGTGGAGACGAAAGATGTCTGAACAGAAAACCAAAAGTGTCAGCTGTCGGTCACAGGAAACTCAGGCGCTCTGTACTCACATTTTCCACAAATATGTCGTAGAAGTGCTCTAAGGCATGGTCATCCATGGGGTAGAGGGCATCAAAGCTGATTTCCGTCATTCTAGAAGACGCTTCCCGGGTTTTTCTTCTCTGATTTTGGTCAGAAGTTAAACGTTTTCCAAACCTTGTTTACATTCAAAAGGATTCTGCCCTGAGCTCGGTTGCTAAGGGGCGGTAAAACTGAAGGAAGACACTTCTATGATTTGTTTTCTAATCACAAAAAATCACGAAGGAAACAGGATGTTTGACCATTTCTGTTTTTGTTTAAATCTTTTTTTATTTTTTGAAGGTAAATCCCATTCAGCTTAACAGTTAAATTATACATCAGCTATGCCTTTTCATTTAGACCAGTGCTTCTCAGTTATTTTCTCTTATGCCACCCTTTCAAGAACTTATACTTTTCCCCCCCCCCCCCCCAACTTTCTGCTGCAACGATCATTAGTCAAGTTGCTCTAATTAAAAGTACGTATGCAAGACATTGTATCCTTATTATAATTAAAGAATGCAAAAAGGAAAAAACATGGATCAATTCATAGATAATAACTTTATTAACATTGTTTTTTTTAGAATATAAAAGAAAAAATAAACACATTTGCTTGTAATTTCCAAAAAAACATTGTAATTCTTATGTAAACTCTGAACACTTTTGTCTGACTAATTGATTTGATACTGACATGAAACATGAATGCAAATAAATTAAAAGTGCTTTAAATGCTGCAAATTTGGCAACATCATGATTAACTCATGAACAAGACATTTTCCACTGTAATTCTTGAGGTTCCATGTATGTGGGTATATTGTGGTCGCTGACGATGAAAGCCGGAAATGGCATACCTTTGGTGATATCCAGATAATGATGCCGTTTTGTCCCTCTCAGAATATACTTCTGGCTGGCTAGGCTAGAGCTTGCATTTTCTGTTCTCCTGTGGCCCCCTGCTCTCTGGTGTTGGGGTCTCCCTCTCTCTGGGGGGTCCTGTGATGGTCCTGCTGGCCCTAGTATGGGTGGCTGAGGTGGGTTGCTCGATGGGCGAATATCCTCTATCTGCTTTACTGCACAGGTGCCTGGGGGGCCCCGGCTACCACCGCAGCCACACCTTCAGATGATCTGATTTTGAGCAGGTGAAAGACCAAAGATGGAGCCTCCATGCTGCCTGAGCGTTTCTGGAGAAAAACTTTTTGTGTTGTAATTGGACAGGAAACAAAGGTAAAATGATTTAAGAGGCTCTCACAGCAGCAGAGGCCCTTTGTCAGAAGCTTTTTTGAGTCAAAAGATGAACTGAAATCAATAAAAAGCATCTGAAAAATGCTGCCGGACTTTAAAGGTACTTTGGTGCAAACTGGATTAAAGTTGACATGCTTCAAAGCTGCTACTTCCATCTGCTGCTTCCTGGAGGACAAGGAGGGGCTCTGAACAATGATACAGCTTCTGATGATGACTTAATGATGCTTGACTTGACAAAATATGAGTTTTAATTCAAAAATGAATGTCCAAATAAATAAATAAATCAAATATATTGCAAAGTGTTTTGAAATTCCACACTTTAAATTCCACTTTAATGCAGAATTTGATCCTTTTTATAAACTAGAAGATAAATTTTGTGACGGAAAAATTGATTTACACAGAAACCTTTAATGTGATATAATGTAAATGCTTTTAAATCCATAGATTAGAAAGAGAATGACCTTTTCTGTTTTGTGATAGAGTGAAGAACTGCCCAGGGAGAAGCCCCGCCTTCGTTCCTACAGTGGGTAGTGAAAGCCCCAGAGACCCAGTGACAGAGGTGGGACCAGTCATTGGTTTGCAAGTCACACGTCAAGTCTGAGTCAAGTCCCAAGTCGAGTCACAAGTCCATTGAATGTTTGAAGTCTTCAGGTTCTTTCATCAACAGAGTAATATTATTTACAGACCATGTGTGCTTTTAGGAATTGTATTTATTGATCAAAATTTTACAAGCTCATTAGGTAAATTGCCGTTTGTACTTATGGCAACCAAGAGAAGGAAGGGAATCAAGGTAAATAAAGTCTTGTTATTAAATTCCCTCAACATGACCAGTGATGAGGCACTGACTCTTTCAGAGTCAGACTTACAAACATATGAACTAAAAACTAAAACTAAATGTTGTATATTATGTATATATATATATATATATATATATACACATTTTTTTTGGCAAAGTTGTGGACAATACTTTGTTCACGCTGTAATCGTACTGGAAATGTGCAGAATACAAAGATTTTGAGTATAGTCATGACTAAATTGATTAGAATTATATAAATTGCATTTGTTGAACAAATCAGTGGACACATATTTTTTTATCATAAGCACACATCTTATGATGACAGGTGAAGCACTAAAATACAGACACATACACACCTACACATGCATACTTAAAACCTTTAAAGCAACCCATGCAAAACACACACACACACAAAGTGAAACAAGTGGGACGCAGCAATTATTAATCCTGTCAGCTTCAGGATTGATTTTAAGATTCTTCTTCTAGTTTTTAAATATCTTAATGGTTTGGGACCTGCATATCTGTCTGATCTCCTCAGTCCTTACAAACCTTCCAGAACTCTTAGACCTTCAGGCTCTGCTCTTTTATCTCTCCACTGTGAGAACCTCAGTTCCATTGTGTGGTCCTCAGTTGTGGAATAGTTTACCTGAGGATCTGAGAGTTTCTGCCTCTGTGGAGATTTTTAAATTTAAATTACAGACACATCTTTTCAACTTAAATTTTACATAAACTATTTAACCAACTCATTTTTTGATATGTTGGGCTTTAAGTATTTTATTGCTTTTATGGTTTATCATTTTTAAGTTTTTGCCTTGTCTACCTTTAATCTATGCAGTCCCACCTCACATTTTAGCCACAGCGTTGCATATATATTATTTTATTATGTCTGTTTTTTGTCATTACTTTTATGTAATGCGTCATATGACTTCTTATTGTTTTAACTAATGTTTTAATCAATGCAGTGCCACCTCAAACTTCAGCTACAGCATTTTTGTGATTTTCTATTGTACTGTCTGTTTTATTATTGTTTCTTTTATCTAATGTGTCCTATCACTTTTTTCTTTGCATAAATACCAACTGCGTTGTGAAATTGGGCATGTAAATATAACTTAATTGAATTGTGTCTTCGTGCATTTGTTTTGTGTGTAAGAAGTTTGTCATTGTGTGTGTCTGTAAGTGTCTGTGTTCGTCTGTGTGCATGTTTGCGTGTGCTTATGTGTGTGTTCATGTATGTTTGTTTATTTGTATGTTTATTGTGTGTGTGTCTTTGTCATCAGAAAAGTCTAAAAATCTGAATGGCTGTGGATTTTCAGATCTAGTTGTCATTTTTGTTCTGGTTGTGAGTTCCTGTTTCTGATCAGAGGAGCTGTTCTCCATCAAACGCCTGACTCCTCGAGGTGCAGGTGAACATCAGGTTCATGGAGACCTCATTTGTGTTTCTTTGTCTGACTGATCACAGAGAAGGCTGCGAATGGATTCACATAAAAACGTCAGCCCACTCAGCAGATGTGAGGACAGCTCCACTTTCACAGTGTTTACCTTCTGGGCTCAACTTGGAACCAGATCTGGATCCTGGAGCTCAACTAGCAACACAAAAGAAGACCTTTTTTCAGATGGGAACATGTTCACGAGCAGCTGTCAGTACAGAAGAACCAGATGTTTTCAGAGCTGCTAAATGTTGTCACCTCTATGAGATGAAAAGAGGATGCTCGCTGAACAGAGGTCATTGATGTCTTCAGACCGAAGAGGCTGCAGCAGGTAGAGCGGAGCTAGAAGAAGACTCTTGCTCCAAACTTAGGAAGAACTCAAACAGAGATGTGGTGTGATGTGGTCTGATGTCCTGAGGAATCCGACTGAATGAGGCCAAGGAGGAGGATTCTGCAGAGGCATGCTGAAGACAAAAGGCACATCCACCATAGCTGGACTTGGGCCTGGAACCATTAAACACAGATCAAAATCAAAGACCTTCAGAGGTCTGTTGGTCACTTCCCAAGAACATGAGACATCTGCAGCCTCTGAAGATGATCTGACAGATCATGACAGTCTGCAGGTATCAGCCTAATCTGCACTGATGATGGATAACACCAGCATCCAGGCGGGTGAGGGGGACCTGGAGTTAGAGGGAGTAAAGATGGAGGGGAGCAGACAAAGGAAGAGCCCAACATGACAAGTAGAAAAAGGGCAAAGACATAATTAACGTCAGCTTTAACGACCTCAAGCACAGTCTCCACCTCCTCCAACAATGACTGCAGACATTTGTGCGGAAAGTTATGTCAGTTTGAAGCTGCTCTTCACATGTGCTAAATGTTGAGGCAGAAACAGTGGCTGCTCCTATTTCATGTTGCATCAACTGTGCTGCATGCATCATTTCTTCTCCCCTGCACACATCCTTTCACTCAGTCAGTGGATGAAGAGATTTATCACATGTAGATCTTTAGTTGTTTGTCTGTGTGCTTGAACCTGGAACCAGTCAGGCAGACTGATGGCGTACGGTGTATACTTCTATAACGCTTTTCTACCTTCCTTGAAGGCTCAAAGCGCTTTACAGTAACAGTTGTATTCACACACACATTCACACTGATGGCGGCTCCGTTGCCAAACACTGAGACCAACCTATAACCACCACATGCATTGTGGGGTTCCCGTTTGTGTTTCTTTTTCTTTCTTCAGTTTTAAACGTCTCTCTGTCTCAATGGAAATCACTGCCAGTGACGTGTCTAAACAAATTCATGAGTTTAGAGACGTAATTCTCCATTTAGAAAATGATGCTAAACAGTATTAAAGTAAAACTGGATGGCTGCACTTCAGGGCCCGCTGGCCAGATCCGGCCTGCCTCCAAGTTTGGCCCGGCCACCTTGAACAATATCAGAGACGCATGATTTTTAAAAAAAAATCTTTCTATCTAGCCACCAGATTGAGACCCACCCTCCCCCTCAAAAATCCCTGTAAATAGAACAGAATACAGGTTTTCTTTCTACATCACAATTCAACTTTCATGGTCTCGCCGATTCTTTTAGTGCGATTAGACATGCCCCCCACCTCTTTTTTTCCAACAGCGCACCCTGTTCTGTGTCCTGATTGGCTGGTGACCTTGTTAATCAACCCCCCCCCCACTTAAACATTTTTACTGGAATATTGGGAAAATGTAATACCTGAATTGTTGTCTAAAGATAAATTAAAATATATGACTATAAATAGAATTGTGGGAGTGGTTAACAAAAAAGCTTCGTTGTCAAGATAAACCAAAAGTTTACTTTTAAAAGTGACATAGGCCTGTTTGCCACTCCCAGGTGACCAAAAAATAAAATGGTTGCTATGGAGATAAAACCAACAAAAAAGCTGCTATTTTGGGGGGAAAAAAAGTGTATTTTTTTCCTGAATTTGTCATGTGCTGCTCTGACAAGGCTGGCAGCGGCAGAAGGGGAGGGGGGGGGGTGTAGCACCACGTGAGCCGGTTGGGGTGAGTAGCGCCTGTGGGCCATACTGCTGATGTTCTGTTTGTGGTTTTGGAGTCAGCTTTGTTATTACTGAAGTTGAACCCATGAAGACAAAGAAGACTGAAGGAAACGAGTCGCAAACCAAACTGACTGTCTTTACCAACACATCCCTTGTATCTAGTGAGCAGAATCATGTTCCATACTATAGTCTCATCTTCCGCCATTATTTCAAGTGAAAACATAAAGTAAAGGGAAGATGTAGCCTCTTCAGGCCTTTAGCACTGCAGAAGAAAGAACTTTCAATTTAAAAGGGATTCATCCTGACCCAAAACACAGGAACACAAATGTTTCTGTGTGCTATCAAAACAACAGTCTGGGTAGAGCAGACCCTTAACATTCTAAAAGCTGACCTCAGGTGTCTGCATTCATTCCCAGCGTATGCAAGCGTCACCTGCTAATGCCTGTTGGTTTGCTGTGTCACTATGAGAGCAGCAAACCTTTTAGTGTGCATTTGACTGCCCTATTTCTGCTTTTTCCTTTCCATTCATCCAAAAAAATATGGAAAAACTTTAAGGAAAAAATCACCTGTATCTGAGTCTGAGTGAGGCAGCAGAATAGAATAGAATAGAAATGTAGAAATTCAGTTGTCTGGTTTGCATACAAATACACACACCACACTCAAAAAACACTCAAAAAAACATAAAAGAAATCATGCAAAAAAAAAAACAATGAATGCGTAATGCATAAATATGTTAAAAGTTAACTTAAATTACTAACAGTAAAAACAAATAAAATGATAAAATTAAAGATCCTTCGTCAACAGTGCCCATTATGGAACCTTCTGAAACCTCTCTGTTCAGCTGCGCTTCCAGCTAAAATCCAGGATCATCTCCTTTGTCTCGGATGTGTTTAAAAGAAATCTGCTACATTTGCTCCAGACGATCAAATCAGAGATGACCTTTCTGTGCTCCCCTCTCATCCCCATCCCTCACACATCCACTACAGCTGTGTCGTCAGAGTTAATTCTGTAGACGACATGCAGGGGACCTGTGTGCAAAGGATTTTTTAATATGCGCTGCATGTTCTAATGCATCTGTGAGCAACTCCGGGTTCAACTATCACAGCAGAAAAGGAGAACGTTTTGGAAAAGTGACTTCCATCGTGTGAATCATTCTGCAGAGATATGGTCATTTTAATATTCTCCACATGACTCCAATCTTGGATACCACTAATAAAAAGAATTGGTCCTCAGCAGAGCAGAAATCCAAATTCCTTTTGTGGTGACTAACCTCATAATTACAGCCTGACTTACAATCAGAGAACAAAAGGACATGACAGCAATCAGAGAAAAGACATTTTTACAAGAGAATCACTCATGAATTTGGATCAACATGAACACAATGCTGACTAATCTGCTAGCTGGAAAAAACATTTGGTTTCAGCTGCTGTTTCCATGGAGCTGAAGGAGCTGGAAGATGAACTCCTGCTGTTGTAAACTTTATAATGTTTAAAAGGAGGAGTGGCTTTCACATCCCATCATAAATGGGATCATTATTATATAAAGTTTTTAAAAAAGTGGTAAAATGTAGTAATTTTTTTAATGTCTTGCAAAGCAAAAATAAGGTAAAGAATTTAATAAAATTACAGCAGACTATCAGAGCAGAGCTGCAGCTGAGGACAGGAAGCTGCTCCTCTTGGTAAAACCGGCCGAAAAGCTAAAGCTAAGCTAAGCTAAGCCGATCTAAGCTAAAGCTACCACGTGTTTAGGTTCATAAGATGAAGCAGAGGTTTGTTTGAAAGAAGCCTGCACAGTGATATAGAACATTTAGGCTATGTGTCAGGAACTTCTTTTTGTGCGTGTGAATTTCCAGCAGCCAATCAGATTTGAGTATTCATTTGGACCATTGAAAGTGCAGAAATACAATGTTTGTCTCTTATGGTTGTATATCAGCATCTTTGTTTTCTTGAAGTAATCCTGCAGACATAAAAGTCTTTACAGTTCTTTAGAGTTCTGCGTATGTGTTTTGTGCACACAAATTATATTTCTGGGATATCTGAGTTAACACTTTACAAATGAAAACATTTCAGACAATACATATGAAGGAAAAATGTTCTCGTGATTAATCCCAATCCCATAGTGTGATTAATCTGATTCATTTTTTTTAATCGATTGACAGCACTAGTTTATATCGAAGTTAATATTATTAATATTTATAAATAGCTTGTTGTAGTGTTGTTGTGTGATAATTTTGATAAATATTTAAATTTCTACACTTCAATCCTCCCTCTCTATTGTTACTAAACAACACAATTTCAATTGGTAGAACTTAACTAGAATACTAGAAGTGTCTTTTTTATTTAACTATTGCATTTTAATTTTTCATGTTTCCGAGCAGCTGAGGAAAAACAAAATAATTTATTACTCTATTTAACTGGCAAAGTAACTGGAGTAGTTATTTTGCTGAGAAACTAATCACTTTTAAGATGCAGTACCTGAGTTACTAACTCAATTATGTTTTGGGCAATGTAACTAGTAACTATAACTAATTACTTTCAAAAGTAAAATTTCCAAAACTGCTCATCAAAGATCAGAGTAAGTGACCGTCATCCTTATTAACTACAGTTTACAATGAAGTATAGTTTTATCTCAAATAAATATGTCACCTCTGGGATTTCTGTTGATAATATTTTAATAGAACTGATACTTGTGTCCAAGTTTGGTTTAAGAGAATTTAATTTAAACTGATTCTAAAAATTTGTTTCACATTTACCTCAAAGCAGCAGCAAAGTCATTCTTTATATCAGGTTTTTTTTATGTCTTTGGGAGCAGGTGGAGGGACATCTGTACAAGTGGAGGAGCATCTGGAAAGGTGGAGGCATGCTCTGGAAAGAAGAGGAATGAAGACCAGCTGTAGCCAGGAGAACCGTGAAGTTAAAGGAAGCAGAGGTGAAGAAGATGGAGGACTTTAAATTCAACAGTCCAGAGGTAGGCAGGTTGGAATGGGTGGAGGAAGGTTTTAGGTGTGATTGTGTGAGCAAAGGAAAGGTGTAGAGGACTGTGGTGAGAGCAGCCATATTGTTGGTTCAGAGACAGGAGGCAGAGCTGGAGGCAGCAGAGATGAAGATGCTGAGGTTCTGTTTAGGAGTGACCAGGATGGCTCAGGAACGAATCCATCAGAGGAACATATTATGGTATATGTTCTGGAAGCAGCAGGAGATGATTGGACCCGTTTAGAGGAGGAACAGTGAGGATTTTGGTAAAAGGATGATGAGGCTGGAGATACCAGGAGAGAGGAGAAGAACCAAAGAGGAGGTTCATGGATGAAGGAGGACATGAGGGTGGAGGATGCAGAGGAGAGGGTTAGATGGAGTCAGATGATCTGCTGTGGCGCCCCCCATAAGGAGCAGCTAAATCTTCAGATAAACATTTGCATCAACTCTGGTGTGAAAAATGTTTCAAAAAGCAGAACTGGGATTGTTTAATTTCTTTTTTCTCTAAAATGCTCTGACTTTTACTACACAGCTGATGACTGAGTGGTTCAGCTAAACATCACCCCCTCCCCACACACAGACATATTTCCTCCTCCTAACCTGCCTGCGCCTCCTTCTGCCTGCCTACCTCAGTTTTGACATCAGTTTGTTCTATTTTTAGCTGCGTTCAGGGGGAGAGGGGGCGAGGATGACACAGTCCCTCATACATCAGTGGATGAGGAAGATGAGGAGGGAAAAGCGTGGGCACGTGCTGGAATATTCATAGGAAACAGCTGGGCTCACACTGGAAACCCATAGTCTCCGCTGGAGTTCAGGAGGACCAGAACCAGGAAATCCACCTGAGATGAGACCATCAGAACCTTGCTGTGACTCAAATCTGAAAAGAGTTTCCTAAAGATTTCCTGTAGAAAAACAAGCTTTTCCCACATTTCTAAAACAGTCACAAACAGCAGAAGATCAGATTACAACCAGATGAGAAGTTTTTCCGCGTTGGCTGGTGGAGACGCAGACTGAATGGTCTCAGAATATAAGAAATCTTTTCTGTAGCTCCTAAACTAAAACATGTCAGAAGACAAGAAGAGTTAGCAAAGGGGAAACCCGGAACATGCATTTAAAATATATATTATTACGAAAGC
Organism: Adrianichthys oophorus; assembly: GCA_036245035.1. Classification (NCBI taxonomy): domain Eukaryota; kingdom Metazoa; phylum Chordata; class Actinopteri; order Beloniformes; family Adrianichthyidae; genus Adrianichthys; species Adrianichthys oophorus. The sequence goes on along the minus strand of BSAI01000012.1, from coordinate 22,488,957 downwards.
ATTCATGAAGAAAAAAACGGTTGTGCTGATGTGTTAGATGTCGAGACAAAAAACCAAAAACAAGATGCTTATTGCAGCAAAACCAAAACCAAAAAAATCCTCAAAATACACACACACACACACACACTGTATAAAGACAGCTTCCTAATATCTAAAAAGTAAAACCTCTACTTGATGGGCGAAGGAGGAGGGGGTGCAGCAGGTCCAAAAAAGAAACTTTTCGAACAAAATAGCATTTCAAAACAGACAAATCCATACAAACGATTTGTTTCAGAAGTGAAGGCAGAACTGATTTCTGCTTATTTTTTTCAGGTGAAATGATGAACTTTTAACATCAGAGCCGCAGAGTTGCCTTTTTCTTTTGAATAAACTTATTTTTAACATGAACATAAAAAAAAGTGAAGACAAAAGGGAAATTCAAAACAGAATAGGTTAAACAAACACAACAATAACAAAAAAAAAACTATTTCATAACAATGCAGTTGAACAGTTGAACTACCGTAAATCTTCAATTGTTTATCCAAATGACATACATCAGCTGATTGTGATGCAAAGGACAGCCGCTTTCCTCTGCGTTAGAACCAGCTGATTTACATTGCTTGCATAAATGGTTGAATACTTCCGGTGCTTGAAAGACCATGTGTTATTCAGATGCCGTCGGTGACATCTTTGGTGTTAAAGTCCTAAAGAAATAAAACCAACATTGAGTTTCATTTGAATATGCTGACTGTAATATTGTTTCTGATGCATGTCATTAAGGTCATTTGAAGGTGTTTGATGCAGCTGCGTTTACTCCTAGCCTCTTTATTTTTCTAATACAAATGCTAACAAGACAAATGCTAAATGCAGAAACTATGTGTTTGAGGGTAAAAAAATAAGATAAAGCACATATATAAATTATAAGCATAAGGGAATACTTCTCAAATGTCTCTGTGTTTCCTGGTTTGGTTCCAGTTCCATCTTCTGAACCTTCAGTAGGCCATTACCACTCAGAGTCATTCCATCACTGGAGGAACTGGCTCCTCAGGCAGAGCTGACCTCCACCAGGGCATTTCTATCACTTTACCTCTAAATCAATGTCTAAAAATCAATAGTTTGAATGCCTGAGGCTGTGGAAGACAACAGTTCTCCTATGAGCCAGAACCAGGACTGTGACCCTCTTGGTAAAGAAGGGGAAAAGTGTTGGTGAATGGTAAAAAAAGCGTAAAGAAAAATCATCAGGCGAGTTTCCAAAAGTCAACCTTTGGATTTAATCCAACGCCTCAGGAACAGTGAACAATACAAATGTACAATTTCAGACATTTTTACAGAGAAAAGACGTCTATTGAATATTTTTGGCATCACTGGACCTGCATGCACACAGACGTTTACAGACTCCATCCCACCGCATCAACCACAGAGGGTCTGCCGCTCCTCCATCACTGGCACCAGCATAGCTGACCTGAACTGCACTTTACACAGAAATATTAATGCAACTGATAATCAAAGGCACTCAAGAAATACACTTCAAACAATCCCCCAGTTCAGCCGTTTGTTTCATTCTAAAACCCAGAAACCAGAGATGTTCTCCTGGTTGATGACTTCTGGGTCTTCCTTTGGAATCAAACAACGGCTGTGAAAGTAAATCAATACCTGGGAAAGAGAGAAGTCCTGAACAGATACAGAGGAGCTACATCGATTACACTCTGTACAGGGACAATAGTAAGACACTCCTAGAGGTACATTCATATCTGTGGCTACACTCTGTCAGATACAGTATCTACAAAATAAAAATCATGATATGTCATCCAGAGATCCAGCCCAGTTTCAGAGAACCATGGGAATGCAGAACCACAGGGATGCAGTCAGGAAGGAGGTTTTCTGCACCTTTGCATGAAAGCGGCTAAAGATCGAACTCCAACTGGATCAGAGGAGACACATGAAACCGGTCTACAATCAGGAGAAGTTGATGCAGATCATCTCCGGCTGACACAAAGCTGCTGGGTCTTCATCAGAACCACCTGCTGACTATCCCAACTCACATGCTACAGTTTGGTTCCACAACTAAGAAAAAGAAACACAAGTCTGTGAAAATGATTGATGATCATTGAAAAACAGAAAGAGCAAACCTTCACTTTAGTGTGCTTTCATGAAAAGCAGAATGGTGAGAACAGAGGAGGAGTTGGCCTGCTCTTCATCCGTTTGCTTTCAGGTGAATACACTAAAGAATTGGATGCACATTTACCGAATGAATCCAGAATGATCGTTCATGAGGGGCATGCTGGGAGAGTTGGTTCCTGTGCAGGAACACCGGCGTGGCTGACAGCTACAGAGCTTAGCATAAGGATGAAAACTCATGAGAGAAAGCAGTTTCATGAATTTCTGTTACCTCCTCTAATTTGTCATTAAGCTGAGCAGCTGGAGGCAGCTCATTTTTGCGCAAAAGCCTGATTTTTTGTTTCAGTTCCATCAGTGAGTGAAGGAGCAGCTTTGTAACGTTTGAACTCTTTAAAGAAGGAGATGAGGAGGTGCTGGTGGTGGTGGGGGGGAGGGGGGTCCAGACCTCTCTCTGATTAAAAACGCTGTCTTTTGTGGAGCTCTGCCATCTAAGGATGAAGTTTGGAAAAACAGCTCCTTCTCAGGCTCCATAGACATTTCTTTTGTCAAAACTGTTGAGATGTTGATGGTACGGTTCCAGTGCAGCTTTAGTGAACAGATTTTTTTTTTAAGGCGGCGCAGCTATGGTACGTATGTGGCATTTGGAGAGCCAAACACTTCTGACCAGAACTAAAGGCTGAAGTTTGGCTTAAGCCTGGTTCTTAGTAGATCTCACAGGGCGAAGACTCCTGCAGATCATGAAGAAGTTCTTCAAACATGTTTCTTTAAGGATGTGAGCAAACAGAGAGAGAAGCTGTGATTCCTCAATGCAATTCTTGTTTTTTTTTCTCCCTTTATCCAAACACGAAAGGAGCTTTTGGAAGGTGACCACTGAAAAGCGCCTGGCTGGAGGCGTGCAGAACAAACCCAAAAACCAATTTCTTTGGAATTGCTACGTTTTCCTGTGTTTCCTTGATCCAAAGAGGGTTCAGGGTTAGGTTTTTCTGGGTCATCTTTGCACCCGGTTCCTGTTTTAATCACTGACAGATCCATGTGGCTTAAAGAGAAACAGCAGAAAAAAGACCCTCCCCCCCTTTAAAAGACCCCACATAACAATTGTTGAAGGTTAATCTAAGTCATGATGCCGTCCACGACCTCTCTCTGCCCTACAAAAACAGTTTTCCTCAGCAGACCCTATTCAGAGCGATGTTATCCATCAGCAGAGACCCAGTCCTGAAGGAGTCCAGAACCCCCTCACAAAGTGCTCTGATCAGGAGTGAAGAATTCTCCCTCCTTCTTTTTCCTCCTCTTGAGCCGGTGGGCTCTCCAGCAGACCGTGGCCACCAGCAGCATCAGCCCCCCCACACACAGGAGCCCCACGGACACCACTTTGGTCTGGAGCAGGGTGTTGAAGGTGAACGTTACCCCGGTGCCCGCCATGCCGATCACCAGGGAAATGACGCCGAACGGGAACACGCAGCGGTACCAGGACTTCTCCGTCCCCCCTGTGGCCTGGGCCAGTCTCTCCAGAGTCAGGTGGGACTCCGGGGGTTTCAGCTGCTCTCTTCCCAGGCTTCCCTCCCCCTCCCCGCAGCTGTTCATACTCTGGTTCTGGTGGTCCTGAGGGAAGGAGTTAGACTCACTGCTGTTGCCACAATCCAAGTCTGGGTGAAAGACAGAGGAGGGTGGCTGCCGGCCGGAGGAGCAGCCCATCCTGGAGCTGCGGTCCACGGGGAAGGATGCACAGGAGGTGTTGGGGGGGGGTTCCTATGAAGCGGAGTGCTCTGTGCTCACTAGAATTTCTACCAGCAGGAGCCTGCATCCGGAAGGACGGAGAGAAAAGAGCTAAAGGCAGAAGAGCAGCATATCCAGAAAATGACGAGTGCAGTAGAACTCACCCTGCATGTCTGCGTGCAGCGCAGGCTGGTCCTCGCCCTGCCTGCACGACGTGTGTGCGACGATGCTGCTCAGGGACTTTATCATTGTGGAGGAGAGGGGGAGGGGCTGATGGGAGTCTCACATGACATGACAGCATCTGATTGGTTCCGTGCACAGATTGGTTCATGGAGGTGTGGCAGCTTGTTGCTCGTGTCATTCATTGAAATCTTGTTTACAGTGAAAGAATGTCCAGGTGTAGCGCCCCCAACAGGTGAAACGAATTACTGAACATTTGTGCATCAGAAATCATCAGAACATCTTTCTGCTGAGGATCATTCCTGACCTGACACACTGCACCTTCCTCTGTGCTGAGAGGAGATCTGGACTTTAGATTTCTGCATCTACTGAGACAGTCCTGCTTTCAGGTTCAGTCAGAACTATTAAAATCTCTGAATCAAGCAACAAAACTCTTCATCTCCATTTACTCAAACATCACAGCATCAATGCTCTTGCAAGTCTAAGACTGGAAGAGTCAGGAAAGAAACTGCAGAAGCCAGAAAGAAGGTCAGACCTCAGTGGACCTCATGATCCCACAGTCAAAGAGATTTTGGGGCAAACGTGGATCAGTGGAAACTTCAAGAAGAATGAAATGTATTTGTTTTCATTTGTATTTCAGCAGCTACAACTTTGTGGTTAAAGAACAGAGATCTTCCTCTGACAATCAAGAAACAATGATCTTTATGTTCAGTCTGTCAAAAGCTTTCAAACAATCTAATTTTCAAGTTGAAGTTTATACAGTCCATCAATCATGAAATGTCATTTTAAATAGTGAACTGTTTAAAATGTAAACATCCTGTAAAGGTGTTATAGACCAACATCTGAAGTCTTTGGATCATCATCTCTGTCAGAAAGGAGAAAGGATGTTCCACAGCGAGTGACATCAGCTGTCAAACATGAAGGAGGTAGTATGATGATATGGTATTGCTGGATCCAGGTTCTTGTAGAGTGACTCAGATTGAGTAACCTTGAAAACATGGAGTGGTTGGCCCATCCCTTTGGGATGAACTGACAGAGGAGTGAAAGCAAAGAGACCTTCAAACCCTGTGGGAACTTCCGCTGGAGACTAAAGGGCTTTCTGTTTCTATTGAACACAGGGACGATTCAGCTGTTAGATCCGTATAAAGGTGATGACGGAAAAAGTTTTTTAATAAACAGGCTTTGATCTATTACCTTCTCTTTGTAGCTTCAGTCGCCTATTTGTTCCAAACTTGTATTTTAGAGTGAAATAAAACATGGATCTGAATACTGAAAATATGGGACTGTTCGAACACTTTTCATGTTCATCTACGTCCGTTTGGCTTCTATCAGGTGTGTTCTACAGAATCAGGATCCAGTGGTTGGTGAATGCTGCACAGGTGGTGGTGTGCTGTTGTCCATCCATCTCTGGGGGCTGGACTGGGACGCATCTCTTCACTGGTTCCCTCTTGAATTTGAACATTTAACAGGTTTTTATTGACTTTTCATTAAGAAAATCGTGGAAAAATGCTCCTTTCGACCACACCAAGTGATCAGTTAAAATGATTTCCTAAAGTGACTTACACAAATCCTAAAGCAAAGTTTTAAAGTAAAGGAGCGTTTCTTCAGCAAGAATCTGTTGATCATCGTTCTGTGTGAGTTCTTCAGGAGAGGAGGCTGGCGAGGTCACAAACGTCCAGGAAGATGGATGTGGGCGGTAACAAGTGTGGCAGATTTTGGCATCAGCAGCTACCAGATGGGCCTGACAGTGTGGCTCCAGCCAACCTGCTGAGGACCATCATGCTACTTCCTGTTCATACAGCAGCCTTGGCAGGCGGGAAAATCTGCACAGGTGCAAATGCCTTCTCATGTGGTGATGACTCGTGGTTGTTGGTAATGTCAGCGGCAATTTTACCATGATCAAAGAAGACTGATGATCCATTCTGCTGCTGCTTCACAATTCAAATGCCTCGTGTAAAAGTGTATTCTTTTACAGTCTATCTCCAGAGCAGGATGCCGTTTGCAAGTTGGTTGATGTTGTTTTGTGGTTTTTCACACTGAAGTTCTAACAGCTTAGGAAAATCAATCACAGGAGATATGTTTGACGCATCATGGAATGACAAACCAACCCAGATGGGTTACCTGGTTTGAGTATGTCCGAAGGGTTTGAATCTCCTCTAATCACTCTCTCACTTCTGAGAGAATTTGCTGCAAAAACATTTAGAATCTGCAGAGATTGAGGAAAGTTTCTAAAGAACATTAAGCTTAAAACTGCACATTTTTGTTCAGATTGTAGTGAAACAGGGGCAGAAGAAAAAATGCAGTTTGAAAAATATATTTGTAATGCAGAAAATATGCAGAGTGGGGCTGCAAGCTCCTTTCTCCACCCCATTCCGATGCATCCACTTGCAGACAAAAAGATCCATGAATGTATTTGTTTTCCTCATCTGAGCTGGAATCTGGATCAAAACTGTACATCTGGATAGTTATAATATTGTTGAACTGCCAATGTTAGGTTGGAGGTGTGAGGGACTGTAAACTAGCAGGAGAGAGTGTAGACAGAGTGCTCTTAGCAACAGAAAGTGGTGAAGGAAGTGAGAGAAGTGTTGATCCACGCCAACGGTCCGGCCCACAACTAAGAGGTGAGTTTCTAATGAACACCTGCCGCTCTGCAGAAACTATGTCCTAGAAAATGACAGGTTTTTCATTTTGGCTAAAACAGCATCATCATGATTTAAAACCACTGGAAACACTTTGAAAACAGATCAGAAGATGATCGGAGGAGGACTTTAAAGGTCACAGTAACAGTCAAGTGCAATACAAAAACAGACAGCTGGAGGCGACTCACTATCAATGCCTCACTCGGCCCCCACCTTTCAGTCACAACTACTCCCACTTCCTGCTGAGTTCTCCTCATTCTGCTCCTCCTCAACTCCTGATAGACAACTGACCCACAGCGCCACTGACCCACAGAGATGTGCCGGTGTGAGTGTGCGGTGGGTGGATCTGTTTGTGCATCTTCAGCACAAAGCTCCTCTTTGTTAGACGACAGCAGTGTGTTAGATCTTTCTATAGCTCTCGTCTGCTCACCCCGCCCACATCTATAAATTTCTGTGCCAGTGTGTGCCGAAATGTTCACGGCTGAGCAGTCGTGCGGTCAGACGGGGAGCCTTTTTCCACGCCAAACTAAAGGAAAAAATATTAGCTTTAATGTCCAAAAAGTGGCGTGAATGTAAAAAAGTGTTGTTGGTGATTTCAGTTTTTCTTTAACACGTGTGGATGAGGACCAGTGTTTTCTGAGCAGAACATCTTCAGAACTCAGAGACACATTCTCAGTGAATGTTCCTCCTGATAGAACAGCAACTCTGTCAGCGCTGGCCTACATTCATGTCGGAGACTCCAGATCTTTATTTGGAGCCGTTTGGTATCTGTCACAGTTTGTTGTCAAAGAGCCGAACCGCAGCTCCAGATGGGCTCCAACAGAATCACTCTTGTTATTTTTACCTCAGTCTGAATAAACATAAAAACCTTCCAGCTTCTGTGATGTTTTTTTTCTGCAGATCCTCTTTTCTTACACATTTTGTAAAACCGTAACTAATTATTTTAGGCGTGTTGCTGTCCAGGATATGGTTATCTGCTTACTGAAGGTTTCTGTTGCTTTGGACATCATTTCCATCCATCAGGGAAAGTCTCCTGAGTTTTTATGAACATCGTTCCTGAAGTGTGACCTCACCCCTGGGGGGAGTGGTCACAGCTGCACTCAGGAGCCATTTTCATTGGTTTAACCTCCCAGTCAAACCACTGAGTGCTGAACAGGAAGGCAATGAATCATTTTCTGGAGTCTTTGGTTCGACCTAACCTTAGATTTGAACCTTTGATTTTCTGCTCTAGTGGGACACTCTACCACTTGAGCTAGCTGCATAGGTTCATACAGACTTCACGACAAATCTCTATTGCGGTATTTAGGGTTAGAATGGCACACGCACAGCTAGGAAGGACAGAACTGGGAATCTTAAGGAGAAGCAACCAATGGGATGAGAGCAGCTGAATGTTTGCTGTTCCCAACTTTAAAACCTCTGGAGAACAGAAACGTCAAAATGTGATGACAACAGTTTTTGAATTAATGTGATTCTACAAATATCAGACATCCTGACAGGTTACCATAGAAACCAATCTTGATAACTTCACTGCAGTTTCCCTCCTGATGTAGAATCCCAGTTTTTCCTTGTTGTCAGGGTAAACCAAATGTGAATTTCCTCCTAGGAATTATCTCTCTGATCCTTGAGAATGTCAGAACCTCCATCGTGGATCCACATGGCTTTGAACCGCCATCAGAATCTTCATTTGAATGGTATAGAACTTTTAATTCGGCAATTTATGCTCAATTCTTTCTAATACTTAAAAAAAACTGCACTCTGTTTAAAACTTCTTCCATCCTGTCTGACTGAATACTTTGCTTTATCTGGTTTGCAGCAAAAATCTGCCTCCTGCAGATGTTTACCTGCTCCAAACGGCAGCACCTGTTGGACCATGGTTTTATAGTATTTAGTAGCATGGGGTAAACGAAGCCCTGGTAACCTCGTTGGACCTGTTTTTTCCCACATCGCAGTAAGGAGAGCACACATGCAGATGCATTAATAATGTCTGAGCTTCCTTTTGTGGAGCCATGTCACCGATAGGACCCTGTCAGAAAGGAATTATTGATGGTATTCATGCAAGGATGGGCCACAGCGCTTCAAAACACGGCTGAAAGCATACAGCTCTTTACTGAACAGAACCAGAACCTGGTTTTCTCTGCTTTTGTTTTGAAATGTTTTTCATTTGTGAAGCAGCTGGATGATGTCATTTCCCCTCCTGGTGGATGATTTTCTCATCACACTGTATAACAGAAATGTGTTGATCTGTTGCCGTATTTCCAGTTTGAATCGACAGCCAGATCTGCCATCACAGCCTGTGGCACCTCAGTCTGTACCCCCTGATTTAGTGCAGATAAAGTCCATCTAGGAAGAAGAAACTGAAGGAAGACGTGCATCCATACTAGTGTGAGCACATGCAGTGTGCATGCATGCGCTTGATCCAGGCCATGCGATCCGTCTCTAGGGAAGCGTGGCGTTGTCTCAAGTGTCAGAGAACAGGGATAACAGCCACCAAAGCAAAGATCATCCACTCATGTCTGGGGTGTATGTGTGTGGTGTTCTAGAAATCATTTTCTGTCTCTTTTGCCTCATGAACCCCCTCTTTCCAAACTGTTTATTTTGTTTCCTGGCTTGCATCAGCCTGCATTTCCAAGCTCACTGTTGTTCCCTGGAAAAGGTTGGCCTCCTGCGATCGCTCTGCTCCCACACCTTCTGCATCCTCCTCCTCAGACCACTGGACCACTTCCATCAAGCGTCTCACGTGTACACCAGAACCCCCGGATTCAGATGAAGATGGAGAGAGACCAACATAGATGTGTGTTTAACAGAATCTTCTCGCTGTGACTCAGACAGGAATCTTGTAAAACTCCTCCAGACGGGCCGGCTCGGCTGTGGCAGGAGCTGTGGGCGTGAAGCTGAGAGCAGCATTTGCCGGTGAAAATGAAGCTGAAAACACACTTTGGCCCCAGAGATCAGAAGTTAATGATCCTGAGAGAAAAGATGCTGCTGTCCTGCTGTCAATTCTTCCCAGGTCCATTCGCAGTTAAGTGCAGCTTGAGGAGGTTCCTCAAACCACATGCTTGTTTTTGTATGTTTGTTATAATGACCCATATCTTCAACTATAAAGATAACAAAACCAAATGCTTCCATCATTTTCCTTCTTAAAAATCACAAAGCTACTCTGATTACCTGCACTACTTTCCTCCTCAGCCCAAAAAACACAGACGTTTCTGCAGTTTTGAGATTCCAGAGAACCATCATTCACACCTCAAGAACACTCAGGTGACAGGTGCTAAACTGTTTCAAAAAAGAGAGTTTCCAAATATCCCGACTCAAACCAATGCTTTCAGAGTCAGACGTGGGGGTGGGAGTGCGATGGTGAGAAGCTGAATGTCCATCAGTTTGTGAGATGAAGATCAGGAGAACTTCAGGAAAAAATATCCAGGACATCTTCTAGTGGCCTTTATTTTTGTTATTGTTGCTTAAAAAGTCAGTGCAGATTTTTGAAGGCAGCAACACACTGACCGTAAAACGTTTACTGCAGGTTTTGGCTCCTTTATTTTTCTACCTTGATGTTGAACTTTTCCCCGTTGGTGGTGCATGTGGAGATAAAACACATGATATAAGAGCACAAATTTGAGCTGTGAGGACAGACATAATTTTTCACCAAAAACTAAAGAAAGTTTCTGACTGTACTGCCAACAAACAAAGGTAATTTTGGAGCCAAAGTGGTTTGAAGCTTGTTTGCATCATTAGGTGTCAGGGCGTTAAATTTGCTGAGTGGAATCTTTTCAGGATGAAATGTTCATGTGGTCTTCATTCTACATGGGGATGTTTGCTCAGGTTTTGGATTGTTCCAGGTTCATTGAGGTTTGTTTACCTGCTGCAGGTGTTGCCAAAACATGAAAATTAGTAGAAAGTGATGCTAGGACTATCACTTGATTGTTGTACACAATCTGAGGTTAAATTATTTTTAAAACTTTTGTCTGATTCTCCTTTTTGAAATCGTCAGTACATTCTTCATTTCTTGTCTTCTTTCATGTCACATGATCAGCGTTTGGATATATTAAGGATTTTTTGATTTTCCTGTTTTCTAATCTTCAGACAAAAGGACAGGAACTGTTCCAGAGGATCATTTGGAACAGCAGTTCTTCTGATTGAAGGAACTTTTTGAAAACACTTGGGGGCAGCAGTGCTCCACTCAGGGGAGGAGGGGTATTCTTGCAGTTCTCTGTTCACACAGCTCTGCTCAAATCTTTACTGGTGGAGACAGAATGTCCCACAGCAAACCTTCTTCCATCGTCAGTGAAGGCCTCCTGTTTTCACTGGAGGAGTGATGGTGGAGGAATGTAAGGTGTTAACCTACAAACCATCCTCTCTGATCCTCCTAACGCGGTCTGGCTCCACCACAAAACGATCTTCTCACAAAGGAGTGAGAACATCAGCAGTCTCTGCTGGACAGTGCAGTGTCTGCTCTGTCATAAGGATCACAGCAGCAGAAGTCAGCTGATCAGAGTTTTGAGTCAACAGTTTCAGATGTTAAGCCTCCAAGTCAACAACTTGGCCTCAAGTAAAGAAAAAAAACCGGCAGCTATGAGACCAAAGAATCTGGCGTCAGGACAAAAGATGAAGTGTTTTAAAGTAAGTGGATGCAAAGCGTCGAGAACACCTTTGTCATGACATCAGGTGGAGTTGAGCTCTAGAAGATGATTCATGATGGAGACTCAACAAAGGAAAGACCTTCAGGTAAGGATATCAGGAAAAGAACTCCAAAAAAAGACTTTCAGGAAAAACCTCCTTTCGGTTTGCTGTGAACAAATTCAGAGGTGAAACCCCAGTATGACGATCAGGCTGCTTCACTTCTGCTCTTCTCTCTGGAGATGTTTAGATGTTCATTTACTTTTTTCCCTTTCTGTGTTCCTCAGTCTTTTTGCGCCCCCCCATCTCGGGAAAACGAAGAACCTGATCTCCAGCGTTTCCTTCTTTCCTGGGGGTGTATCATCCTCCTTCCATCCACCCGGAACATTTCCTGGCCCTTGCCCACTCCCCCACAGCTGGTCCCCATTGAGTCTCCCTGGGTCTTTACCCCCACCCACCCCCAGCTCCTTTGGGGTGTGTGGAGGGGGGGGGGGGGGTGTCTTAAAGATCCTATGCTGTGACTCTACTTTCATTAAAAGTGTTTCAGAAATATCTGTCTGGTTGGAGAAGTGGATGTCACAGAAACCTCATGAGCAGTTGTCTTCAGATTCACCAGCTCTCTTTTAAAAAGCATCTACAAAGTGGCAACTGAATGGAAACTTTGGATGAAGACTATTGTTTTTGTCCTCATCAGAGCTAAAGCAGGAAGTTGATGGTGTTTCTGGTTCTTTTTCATTAAACTGACAGATCTGACATACATGTGGGGGTTCTCTAGAGGTCATATTGCTCCTCATTCCTAAAAGAACGTGTCCACCTGGAGGATGCTTCAGGAGAAACCAGAGACAGAGAGCTGGACGGGACTTCTGCAAATCTGGGGAGAAAAATGTTGATGGACAAACAGGAAAACATCAAAATTCAGGAATTCAGGAACTTTCCCCTCACTCCTCATCTGCTGTTTCCCAGCTGCTTCAATGCTCCTCAGGTTTCCTGCAGGAGTTCACAGAATTGAGGCTGTCCAGCAGCACAAGAACGTCAACCCACAAATATCTAAACCTTTGATCACAACTCTAGAAAGACTCCTCAAATCCTGGAATCTTTTCATGCAGCTTCATGATTCTCCTCCAAACTGGTCCTCTGACCAAATCAGAAAGGGTTGAAGAACATCATGACTTTCTTCTGACAGAGCATCAAACTCCCACCGCGGCGTTCTCAGCCAGCCGCCGTTGGAACACCAATGCATCATTACTGATCCTCTGGGAGAAACTTTAATAGATGAACACTCATTTCAGTCAGACAGGGATTTATGGTTGCTGTGGTTGTCATAGTAACATGCCACAGCAGAGCGGTTGATGTTTTGGATGTGAGTTCAGACATGAGGATCCTCCTTAAATTTGATTCTTCCCATCAGTCTCAGTTCAGAAAATTGGCCTGGAGTCAAATGTGAGTCCGAGAGGCAGGAACCTGAGTTTTGACCTGTACTGAAGAACATGAGATCAGATCTCAAGTCTTCCGGTGCTTCTGTCAGTTCCTGATATTTCCAACAGCTCCATCTCCTGACAGGCGGATTCCACAGACAGTCTCACAGCTCGTCCATCCCAAACAGTAGGCCAAAAAAGTATTTAGTCAGCCACCAATTGTGCAAGTCCTCTCACTTCAAAAGATGGGAGAGGCCTGTAATTTTCATCATAGATATTCCTCAACTATGGAGACAAAAATCAGACAAAATATTCACAAAATTGCATTGTCTGATTTTTCAAGAATTTATTTGAAAATTATGGTTGTAAAATAAGTATTTGGTCACCTACAAACAATCAAGATTTTTGGCTCTTACAGACCTGTAACTTGTTTTGTAAGAGTATCCTCTGTCCTCCACTACTTATCTGTATTAATGACACCTGTTTGAACATTCTCTCTCTCTCTTCTTTAGGTTCCTGGATATTTCTATTTTTGTCAAAACCTACAGATAAAACATATAGAGGAGATCTACATGGAGGAATGGTCCAAAATACCAGCAGCAGTTTGTGAAAACCTTGTAAAGACTTACAGAAAACGTTTGACTGCTGTCATTAAGTTGAACTTTTGTTATGGACTAAATACTTATTTTCCATAATTTCCACCATAATTTACAAATAAATTATGTAAAACTCAGACAATGCGATTTTCAGGATTTTTTTTCTTTCATTTTGTCTCTCATAGTTCAGGTATACCTACGATGAAAATTACTCTGTCATCTCTTGGAGTGGGAGAACTTGCAAAATAAGTGGCTGACTAAATAATTTTTTGCCCCACTGTAATACTAAGCATTCTATTTGAAAATGATGCGTGTCCCGGGCGATGGTGGAAATCCATGGAATCTTAGCAGTGGGATCATGGTTGATGTTTATGAGTCAACTGAGATGTGGCATTCTATGACTGGATAAACATGCCTTTGCTCTAATGAGGCATTCAGGGCCAGCGCTTTGATCATGTGCACATCTATGAGTGTGCACGTCCACGAGCACAGAGAAGAACAATACTAGCCTCTCTATGTCCAACATGTCCTTCAGCAGCAGCAGCGTAGCTGAGAGTTGGTCTCTTTCATTCCTCAGAGTCATTTCTGGAATAAAGCAGGAGGACCAGCAGGTGAGTCTGGAGGAGGTGGTTCCCAGTAGCGGTTTTTGATTTGGGCAACGTGGGCAGTCGCCCAGGGGGGCATTTTCCAGCAGGTGGCAGGACAAGGGGGAAAAAAAATATATCAATCTGTTTCTTGATATGAGCACCCAATTTATAAAAAAAGAGGAAAGCATACCAAGAGAAACTTGAAAAGTACAAAGGAATGATATTAAACAGTGTTAATGCCATTATTTAAGCCTAAGGCAACTTTATTAAACATGCACAATAATATTAGAAGAGTTAGGCTAAGGCTGTCGTTAGTTTGTACTTTTAATGTTTAGTTAATCCAAACTCAATTTGTGCATTAAATGCAGCTAATTAAAAACAATTTTATTTTCAAACAACCAATTTCAAATAATGGCTTCACTCATGCTTTCATTAAAATAGCCTAACACAACATGATGACCTGCTGTCATGTTACTTAGATATTTGTAATTACAAATTTCCAGTACTTTGTCTCTTATTCTGAGTATTAATTACTTTGTGGTGGTTCGTCAGCTTGTTATAAATTGATCTAAAAATGTACAGCTTCAACCCTCTACTTTGGTTTAAATATTTTGCAAGAATGTTCAATTTTTCTATTCATATTAGATGCACTTCTAAAATTTTTGTAGCACATTTTTAGTATCTACTAAGAGAAGCAAACCAAGTTTATAGTGTATTTTCTAGGTTAATTTGTGATTTTTGTATTTTTAAAATTAAATTAAATGTTTGTGATGTTATCCTTAAAAGAGTTCCTATTTTTTCCATTTTAAGTCTTTTAATGACAGCCTAATAATCTATAAGAATTTTCAAACTTTAAGTTGCTCTAGTTGTATATAGTTTTCTTGAATCTTATAAAGGAAGTGATTTTAAACTTAAACAAAAACTAAGCAAACATATGTGTGATGTTATCTTCATAGGAGTTACTCTTACTTGTAGTAATTTTTATAAAAGTCCTATGACCTGTAAGAATTTACTAACTGTACTGTTTGGGACGTAAAGGGGGGGCATTGAGGGGCACTACAGGTGTGGCTGGCCCAGGGTGTCATTTGTGCCAGAACCGCCACTGGAGGTACCGGCAGGATTCCAGAGCTGCTGACCTCAGACAGCCTGGAAGGAAAACATGTCTGCAAGCAGCAGATTCACTGAGAAGAAAATAGAACCAAACCTGATGTCGGATTATTTTCTTTTTAGTTTAAAACATAGCTGTTTTTCTCTTTCCTCTGGTTCCCCCCACCCCCTGACCAGAGCCATTATAAACAGCACTTTTGTTAACAGAGAAACCCTGGAGCTTGCCTGCAGGCTTACGTTACCATAGCAACATGGCCAAACAGGCATCTCAGACAAAAACTGCTAATGCGCAGCAGAGGCAGCAGTGGAGCTGCAGCTCTGAGGGACACGAAAGAGTTTCAGTGCTGATGTTCCAAAACCTCCACTGAAGGAAAAACTGCTTCTGTTTGTTCATAGTCAACCCCATGAAGGTGTGTTTGTTTCTTTATTAGTTCTGTTAATTGATTAAAAAAATTATCTGATTATTCACACTTTTGGATTGTGATTAATCGCAATGTTTTAATTAGGTAAATTTTATATGACAATACGAATGAAAACAGGGGAGAGAGAGAATGATTCCTTCATTTTCATTATCTGAATTATTTGAAATTTACAAAGTGTTAACTCAGATATCCCAGACTTGTCATTTGTGTGCCCAAAACACATTAATAGTAAGATAAGCAGAACACTAAAGAACTGCAAAGACTTGTATGTCTGCAGTATTACTCCAAGAAAACAAAGATGCTGACATACATCCATAAGATACAAACGTGTTTTTGCACTAAAGGGTCCGGGTGAAAATTTGAATCTGATTGGCTGTTGGGTGTGGATCCACACCTAAAAAAGAAATTCTGGTCACATAGCCTAAATGTTCTGTATCACTGCACATGCTTCTTCGAAACAAACTTTTTCTTCATCTTCTGGACAAACTCAAGGGATAAGAGGTGAACTTTCACTCTGATCTGATGCTTTATTTAACTTATCGTGACGATCAGCATATATATATCACGTATCGCAGCATATATATATATATTGGGCCAAGATATATTTCCTCTGCTAGAATTTGTCTCCCCGGTCTCAGGGATCGTTAATTTGTTTTGTAGCACTCAAATTTGGTCCCAAAAAGCGTAAGAAGAAGGTGGCTGTTTACAATATACGTTATTCTGGGGCTTTTGTGAGTTTATTGCCATGTTTGCATTTTTCCCCACATATTCTACATAAAATGACAGCTTTTTGTGTAAAAAACAAACAACAATTGTTGAAGGATAAGAAACATAATTTATGAAAGTGACTTTGTTATGGAAGCATTGAACTATGAAGAATTAATAAATAGTTGGTGATTCTCCTGCATATTATTGGGGGGCACAGATTCTGGAAGGCTGGATCTGTGGCCCCTCTCCTTGCTTTTTAGTTTCTTTAAAACAAGACCCGACCGGATTCACAGCTTCCACGTCCATGTCTTTTGTGTGGAAATAGAGAGTATGTGCTGCTGTATGAGTTCGTTTCAAGTCCAAGATCACAAAAAACACTAAGGTGTCCCACAGTAGCACATCTGTCTTTTTATTGGAATGGTGCATTGAGGAATTAGACTGTAGGAAACACTTCAAACTAAACCACATATGTGGTTCTGTGGCAAAAAAAAGAACCAAAAGGCTTTTTCTAATCTGCAGTTTCACATTCTAAAAAGAGGAATTTTTATTAAATGGTCATCAGTAAATATGACCACAGCTCTGAGGTTTATGTTCACTGAAGCAGTGATGATCTCCAAACACCTGGAGTTGTTTCATGAAAGTGGATTTACAGACATAAACGTTTCAGTTCATTTTTGAGAGATGCTTTCACAAAACATCTAAAGTGCATCTCAGACTACGGCTCCAGGTAAGCTGACAGCTGAAGAAGACGACTGCAGAAGAACAGCTTAGTGGAAGCGGTTGCCAGCAGAACGTAAAAGTCTGAGTGAAAATGTGGAGATGCTGTTTCTGTCTGATGCTTTGTTCACACAGAGCTCAGAAACGCGCGTTCTAACAAACACTTCCAATGAAAAGTCAGTGTTAATGCGCGTACATTTTAATTTAATAATTTATTATTAAACTCTACGTACAAAGCATGCGGCCATTGAACGTGTGTTAAAAGTTGAACTTTGACCAATCAGGGACTTGGATTAGGTAGTAACGTGGGGATGGTGTCCTTTTCAAATCAAGGAAGAGCCAACCATTTGAAAATCAATTATGAAGGAGAAATTAATAATTGCGGATTGTGCCCGGCTGGAATTCTATGACTCCAAGTTTTTTGTTTGTCGGAATCGAGCTGAGAAAGAAAAACCCTGGAGCAAGATTCACCAGATTTACACCAAGCCTCTTCCAACTGTAGGTGTTGGGCACGCCCTTGTATCAGGTAGTGACAACCCAGTGTGAACACTATGTGAAAAGCGCGTCAAAGATTGACTGCCCTCTTAACACGTTCTTGAACACGCCCCACATGCGGCGTAAACAAACATGAAGCTTGAAGCTCGGCTGAAACTGGGTAAGTGGAAGGGAAAATGATCCAAGGGAGAAGTGTTCTTTTTCCTACACATCTAAGGAAAGTGTTGATTAGAAAGAGAAAGATTTGGAACACCTCCATGAGGTTTTTGAAAAATCATCTTTTAAGAATATTCACCTGTGAAACGTTCAGGGAGGACATAGTGAGGTTCCTCATCATATTCCAAACTTCTGTCTCTGATCTACTGTTTTCTGCTCTTGTGGCCTTTCGTGCTTCATTTGCTGAAGGTTTTGCTCTCAGAAACATCTGCATGTTAGTAGTTTGTACTCACATCTTCTAATTAGAGAATGGGTGCAATGCTTCCTATCATTGTGCTATTATTTGGCTGTAACAAGTATCTGAGTATACTGATATTCACAATCAGCTCCCAAAAATTCAAGAATAAATATCAGCGACGTCCAAGATTGCTGATTCGCAATCTTTCTAAATAGCGCAGTAAAAATACAATTCGGGAAAAATGTAGTTTTTGCTCTGAAATGCAGAATAATGGTGGATTTTAAGTTTATAAACCAAAAATAAGCTGCTATCACCGGAAGTAAACAAATCTTCAAAATAAAGTGTCGGTAAAGCTTCCCATTTTCAAAGTAAATCTAGAGAGTGCATTTTTGTAGTTGAAAAACAACCGAGACTGCAGTTCTATTTACTGACATAAGTTCTGAGAAAACTAAATTACTAACTGGAGCTTTAGCTCAAGTGTTTACATTCTTTTGATTCCGGTAACTCTTCATTAGTTATTACGTAATTCTTGACGATTCTGATGCGGAGAAAAGCAGTGAAAAACATGATTACGTAATCAACGTGAATCAGCTGATTCTGCCGTAGAGAAAATTGGCTTTTCACAATGGCTTTGCACTGAAGTGCAATGCTTCAGTACGTTGTGTTGCAGAACTGTGAGGATAGTTTAGTTTATCAGTTTTGTTGATTCTGATCTAATGTTCTAAATAAAAGTATAAATGATGGTGATTTAATACATATCATTTTAATTTAATAAAGCAAGTAAAAAGACATGGACAAATATGGCTTTGTTGTGATTGCATATCGCTTACCTGGGACATTAAACTTTTGATCTTGTATAAGGTGAAATTGAAATTCATGAACTATACATGTAAAATGTCATTTTCTGTGAATGCATCATACGCCGAGTATAGGAGTACCATACATGATGCAAACTTCCATGAACTGAGTACCAGCACTTTCACCTTTTGTAAAGAAAAAAAAAAATGCACATCATCTTACGTAAACAAAAATCATTGACTATTCGACTAATTGAAAAAATAATCAGTGACTAATTGTCTACTAAAATAATTGTTAGTGACTGCCCTAGTTTGAGTGGAGGTAATGTGGACAGAATGGCACACAGGGATTGGTCGCAGACTGTGATTGATTGTAGATTTGATTGGCTGTAGATAGTGACTGTACATAGTGAAAAGTTGCAGAGGGTATTTGAACATGCAAACAGGGACTTCTTGCAGATTTGTTTCCTGAACTTGTCTGTGAATCACAGGTGAACCGTGCCAGATAGTTTTAAAGCAACAGTTGGGCAAAGATGCAGTTAATTACTGACAAAAAACTGAGCTCTTCTGGATATTTGATTCCCTAGTTTTAGCTTTAAGAATCTTAGTGAGATTTTAGCTTAAATGATAAAGAATCATCATCATCGCTTGCAAAATAATTAGAAATGTACTTATGAAGTCACATTAGAACATGCTTACCATATATCTTTCAATAGTAGCCGAGGTGTTTATTTAAAAAAAAAAAAAGTTTGCCAACCTGGCGTTTTTTAGAGACTGGCGTTTTTTCCATCACAGAGAATGGTGATGGTTAATGGGTTCATTTTGCATAAAATCCGGTCACAAGGTGGAGAAAATAACAGATGAACTTTTCAGGATTTATTGAAATGATGAGAACATTTTATTCTGTTCTGATTAGCACTGGCTGAGAGCGTCAATTTCCGTTTCCAAAATCCCCTTCGCTTTCATGCCGATCATTTTCCTAGAGACACGAGCACCTTTTCCTTTGCTAAGTAATCCATGTTCAAAACAGTTCTAATTTGTTGCTGCTTTCTTTGCTCACCAGGAAACCAGAGATGCTCTTTTCTTTCTTTCAGCAGCCTTGCTGCTGTTTAGGATTCACCCCAGAATTGCTACGTGGAGCTAGCAGCTAATGTTTTTTAGCCGTTAGCTACGTGGAGCTAGCAGCTAATGTTTTTTAGCCGTTAGCTACGTGGAGCTACCAGCTAATGTTTTTTAGCCGTTAGCTACATCGAGCTATGTCTGTGTTTATCTCATTTACTACGCACAAAAGACGTGGATGAAATTAAGAGATCTGGCTGATGAAAACATTTAGAAACTCCAACAAGCTTCTCTTCACTGTGTCTGAACAGCTGCTTCCCGGTGTTTCCTCTCTCTCTTATGGAGTTTGACGGCTTTAATGTCCCGCATTAACCCGAAGAATAAAATGAGGGTACCTTTTTTGAGGCGTTGATGAAACTAAAGTTCAGCAGGCCCGAACAGACTGCTTTCCCATCCCGCGCCGGCTCTCTGTCTGGCTGTCAGCTCCTCCCCGGTAACCGCATGGCCAGCTCCAGCTCTAAAGTGTACCGCCTTAGTCCAACAGCAACAGATTGGAGAGTTTCGGAAATCTTGCTGCCCCGAAAGGGATCCAGTGGGGTAAGAAATGAATGTAGTTCAAGACCAGGATTTGCTCCTTTTCTTTCTGCAGCCTCTTTGCTCCGTCATCCATTGTCTTGCGCCATTCTCTGATATGTTTAGGATTCATCCAAAAATGTGGTTCAGATTCGTCACCAAAATGTTCTTTGGTATATTCCAAAAGTTTAAACAAAATGGAATGAGCCAAAATTACACTGGCTGAATGCTACAGACACCCAGCCCCCACCCTCTGCCAACCTCAGTACGAAGCACGCGGGCAGGGAGATGGGGGGTGGAGAGGGGGGTGCTGGGTCTTAAAGGCGCCCGGCCACTATTAGGGACCGGCATCTAATACAACTAAAACCTGTTACACCCGGCTTTTATTGGAGACCAGCATCTATTAGAGACCGTCCATTATTGGAAGATATACGGTATTAAGGACTTGCACTAAAACCACCTTATAGAAAGGGATCTTCTGTTCTATCGCATTTGCCAATGCTACCGCAGCAACAGATAATGTTTTGAATGGAAAGTATGGGATGTAAGTAATTAAGGGCCTTTAGGGCCACTGACACAGATCTAATGTTCTGATCACTTTGACACCTGGACAAAAAAAAAAAAAAACGTTTCTCCTTTGAGAGATGGAAACAGGCAAACTAAACTTGAGGAGGAACAAAAAAGCAAAGAACTGGCAAATCCAAAGCAAATCCAATGGTCTGCTTCTAACTCAACTGATGAATGAAGCAGTGAAGCATCAAAATCTGTCAGCACCACGTCTTCAGAGTCACGTGCACTTCTGGCAGTGCATGTCAATTTTCTTGTGAGCATGTGCAATGGCTGTCACCTGTCACTTGTGTTCCTGCAGGAACGTACACGTTCACTCATTTACTGCTGCTTTTTTCCCAGCACCTCAGTTTTTTCCTCTTTCTGTTCTGGCAGAAGGCTAAGGAAAAACAACAAAGAGTGTGTGTGCACATGCATATGCATGTGTGTTTATGGACCTGGTCCTCTTTGGTGCTACAGAGGGAAGCCTTCCTCTGCCAGGAGAACCCCAGACTGGCAGGCATGCTGAAAGCCCACACGCGCACACACACACACACACACACACACACACACACACACACACACACACAAACACACACACACACACACACACACACACACACACACACACACACACACACACACACGTGCACCCATTCACACTTCGAATTCTGCACACACGCCTCTTTTCCCACATGTTTGCGTTCAATCTTTTCATGCTTTTACTGTTCCTCGAATAACAGTGGTGGCAAAGCCTGCAGAGGCCTGAGCATGCACAAGAGCTTTGTGCACATGCAGGAGCAGCAGAATCCTTCGCTGCAGGCGTGGAAGTCCGGCTGCCGTTGAGGGAGCAGGTGTGATTCTGTTCAAACTCCAAGGAATGGAACAAATTCCAGGGAGCAGGGGCAGCGGCTTTTACAGCCCACCTCATTAAAGATTAATTCCTCATATTGGAATGTCTTTAGTGTTTCCCATCGGGAAGAAAACTCTGGAAAATGCTCAGATGCCAGTTTTAAATAACTCAGAGATTCTGGCAGCTCCTTTGTTTTTGCCTCAGCAGCTCAGTTTCTTTCAACACAATAATTATGTTGAAATGATCCATATGCAGAGGTTCTGATGTTCTGCAGAGTCTGAGTCTGATTGGTGCAGGTAAATTCAAAGAAGATCCGAAATCAAACTGTAAGGATGAACTTTCTTGTCACCAAAGTACAGTTTTTAATCTTATTATAATAAAACAAAGAGTTTTCTCTGGTTTTCTAAATTCGAGTCAAAGAACATCAGAATTAACCATCAAGGAGGTCATCAAAGACCACGAAAAGATGGAAACAGATGGCCAGGGTTAGGTCAGAGGTCATGATCCAACTGTTAAGTTGGTGTATGTCCTGCAGGTTTGGTATGGTGGTCTTATAGAAAAGAATCTGCCAGGAGATCCTTCCTGGAGCTCTTTACATCCATACTGTGATGGTTTACAGGATGCTCTGCATGGTGGAGGTGTAAACTTTCTTATGAGGACATGAGAAACCCACAGAGGAAACAAAAAGTTGGCAGGTCTTCTTTGACCTGCCAGGACCCTGACCATGTCAGGTCATTGGATGTGTTGACTGAGGCCATCCACCTTTTCCACCTGAGTAGATCTTCATTGTCCTGCTCTTCTGGCTTCAGTTGCAGTTCGTCATCATGCTGATGCTCAAATGCTGACTTTCTGTTTCAACTTTGGAGCAAAAGATATGAAGTGCTGCTTTCTTTGAAAGTCCATACACCTGAAGGTGATGGAGGAACTAGGTAACAATCCCGGCTGCTTCAAAAAGTCAGAGTAAGACCTTTAGTCCAGGATGGGCTGGACGAACCAGCGGCAGCTCATCAGTTCAAACGCTGAGGTGCCTCACACTTCACGAGGCAGTGGTAATAGAGTTCAGTTCAGACCTTTACAGCTCTGTTAGACCACAAGAACTCCTGTCACTTTGAATGAATAAACTTCTGCATTTCCCCTGAACTGGACCAACGGACCAATCAGTAGGAAGCAGCTTTGTCCATGAGCAACAGAGGAACTATGAGGTCCAACTGAAACACAAGAGATGATTTTTAAACCATCAAGATTGAAATCTTATCTAAACGTCTGTCCTCTTTCCTCTGACGGACCTACTCTTTCAGGAGCTGCACGTGTGTGTGTTTCCAGCAGCTCTGCTTCCAGGAATGTGGCGCTCAGATGCAGCCGACCACAGGGCCTCTTTCCTCTCTGCTTCCATCTGATGTCACATTAAATATGAAACTTTTTAATTTGATTCAATTCCTGACGACAAACACTCTCTACTGGATCCAGATGCCAGGAGCCAGCGGGCTCGCTCCTCTCCGCTTCCCATCCCGCCCCGCGCTCTGGGTACGGATCCTCTTGAGGTCTTTGTGGGAGCTGGACTGGGAACGCTCCAGTTTGGAGTAGCTGGTAACAGAGCTGAGTCATTCCGAGGAAGCTCCTTTATAAATCCAGAACTGATGTTTATGACTGAAACAAGGTGGTGATGATTGTCTGGATCTTTCTCATCTTTATAGCCAAAGATCCAGGTAGTTCCACAAGATGTGTCATCAAACAGCAGCTGATGTTAAGCCTGAGCCGTGTTCCTTCTGCAAAAAGAGCTCCCACTGATGGAAGCTCACTGATGCTTAAGTTATGTTTAATCACTGCTAAGATGGTGTGAAGAAGTCTTCACCTGGAAACCACCGTCCTGTTCGTGTCCACGGACGTGAAAATATTCAGTTTTTTCATTTGCAGAACATTTTCAAACACACTGGAGGATGTTTCCATCATGAAGAATCTGAAGTGATACAAGAACCGGAGGTCATTTTTATAAAAAATCTTCTTCACATGCTGAATAGATCAGATGTGAACACAATTAATTAATGGTTAAAAAACAGCCATTTACCAACCTTTGTGCTATGTTGAACATTATCTGTTGATTAGAAACATTTGAAAAAGACAAATGTACAAAATGTTAATGTTCCAAAATGATAACAAAGACTCTCTTCTAAAACCTTCCTTGAAAAGATATTTTTTTAAATCAAACATGTGAACAATCAGGAGTTTATTTTTACATTTAAAAAGGGAAACTTTACTTTGTTTCTCATTAAAATAAGACTTTCAGGTCTGAAAATATTGGACCTTCCAGAAGCTCCAGTAACATCAGCAGAAGTAAAACCCGGCTGGTGTAACAAACCCAGTGTGCTGAAACAGAAGTGAGCTCCTCTGCAGGGGCAAGGAGGCATTTATGTCCTTGATGGACTGCATTGAAATCCTGCTGTTTCTGTCTGTTTGCATTTGTTTCTGCATGGCTGCAGCTTGTGTCCGTGTGCGGCTGCCTTTGCTGATAAACAGACAGTGGCAGCCCCACAGATTATTGACACAGTTCTGGCAAAAAATAACAAAGAGGGATCCAAGAAATGTGGTTCTGAAAGATGATCTCTGTCATCCCACATGCAGCAGTGAAAAGAGAGAAACATGCTGCCAGGCTGCAGATTGCTCTGATTTCACCTCTGTGAGCAATTAAGTCTGCAGGGTAGGATCCTTTAAGTCCAGTTTACCTTTTTGTCCATCATCCTCCATGCTCTAGCACTAATGAAAACCAATTTGGAGAGAATTAGATATGATTTCTTTTCTCCTCTTCCTCAGAAAAGGTGATGAGGCTGCAGCTTTCAGATACAGACTTTGAATGACAGTTCAGTTTTGTTGCATATGTGATACATCCATGTGCTGCTGCACAAATATTTCTGTGGATTTAAAGGAACACTCATATGTAAAAGCAAGCCTGTGTGTGCACAAATATACATGCATGTGTGAGAGCACGTTTAGTTACATGTGTGTGCATGTTTCCACATGTGTAATTATGCACGTGACCACACAAACCTCATTAAATTTAATTTCTGTTTCAGAGGTTTTTGTCCTGCAACACTTTACATTCCCGTGATTGGAAAATGGCTTAAGAAAAACATTTTAAGGGACTTCTTTTTAACAAATCTTTCTGCAAAGAATAAGTTTTGCAGCTGTTGTCAGGTAAGTTACACCAGATGCACCAATCACAGAGGAGACAGATTAATGACATCTGGTGATTGAAATCCATGGGAGGAGGATTTGTACAAACAAACAAATATCAATAAACTCACTTTGTAATCAACACTTTGTTAATGTTTAAAGCAAGAAGTACATTTGAAAATGTTCATGATATTTGACAGTTTTATCATGATTATAAATATTTGTTTTTTTATTGCAACCAAACTGAAACATAAACTAAAACAAGCTAAAAGTTCACTAACTAAGACAAAAACTAGAATGTAAAAACATGTATTTAAACCCAAAAGACAACATTACCTAAAATGTAAACAGACTGTCAGTGGGGTCTCAGGAAACTGATGAAGTCACAGACAGAGCCTAATGTTTTTTTTTTTATTTTATTCATACAAGAGTAAAAGGTCTTCTCCTTTTATTTTTATTTTCTCCTGAGTGGACAAATGCGGGACAGCAAGTCCTCAAACTGGGTCACAGAGAGACGAAAAGTACAGCTGAAAACACAGTCATTCGGGTGCAGCTCCTGCAGAAGTCGGTGAAGCTCACCGTACCGGAGAGTCTCTGAATGATGTCATGAACCCAGACATGGGAACAGGATTACCAACGTTTTTGTAGAACTCTTTTTAAAATAAATCAACTTGATCTCTAAACATCATCCATGTCATTGGACACATTTTTGGACACAGAGACATTGTTTTCAATGCAGCTAACAGACGTTGAAGGTGGGTGCGAAGACAGCATTAGACCTACCTCTGCCATGCACATGAAGTTACTCACGGTGACTCTGCAGACATTTAGATCTTTTTCAGCATGCAGGGAGGGATCTGGTTGGACTGCAGTCCCTTTAACCAACCATCAGGAAAAAGTAATTAATGATATTTTACAAAGAAAGAACTGTGTATGAAAAGAGTTACGAGATATCTGAGACTACGCTTAGCCTGTTCCAGGAGTATTAAGAGCCCCACTAAAGATTATTACCCGGCTTGAAGCCCTGAGCATTCCCGTTTCCAACCCTTCCTGCAGAAGATCATGGCCTCTTGGCTGGACTGGTCTGTGCTAAATGTCATGGAGGAGAGTTCTGTTGGCCAACCACATCGTTCCACTGGCAGCAGAGGTCCCAGCTCCAGCAGCATATTCCTAAACCTTCCTAATGCAACAGAAATGGCATCTATGTATACGTACGGCAGCAGCCTTTTCCCAGCAGCTGCTTTCAGTCAGACCTGCACACTTCCAGAAGAGCAGACTTTCTGCTGTCAAACCACAGAAGGTTGTTATTTTCTTAAAGATGGTTTCATTTAACGTTTCAGTCAAACTCAAAAAAGCTGTAATCTGACAGTAAAGAGGCGGAAAATCTTCACTGCATGTGTGAAGGTGAAAGCTAACAACTAATGCTAAGTATCAAACAGGTACATTAACTTCAGTAACATTTAAGACGAGATAATAAATTAAAACAAATTTCTATAAATTAATAATATAATTCAAATGGTAATAAATATTGTTTTCATACATTTACGACATTCTGACAAAAACGTTCTAATCCCAACACCCGTCAGTCACTGGATAATCATAAACTTTTGAAAGAACTGAGAGGATCCTTTCCTGTGGAACTGGCTCCTGTCTGACTTCAGCAAAGCAGAAACC
The DNA here is from genome assembly GCA_036245035.1 of Adrianichthys oophorus. Lineage (NCBI taxonomy): Eukaryota > Metazoa > Chordata > Actinopteri > Beloniformes > Adrianichthyidae > Adrianichthys > Adrianichthys oophorus. Next base: position 22,462,603 of record BSAI01000012.1, on the reverse strand, counting down.
ACCCTTTGGGTTCAGCTTAGATAAGGAGAAGCTCCTAACTTTTCATGTCCATACATGTCATTGATGCAGTTTTTACTTGATTCTCTTCAATCAGAAGTTCCTGTGTTTCCCTTAGTCCACAGAGGATGTTCTTCCTGGTTCTGGTTCAGGTCTGGTCCAGCTGAGATGTTTGTGTTTCTCCACTGTTTCTTCAGTTTAGAGATCTTACAGAAAATCTGGATTCAGCGTGTTCTCTCCATCACTCGCCAAGCTGCACCCATAGCTGAAGCTGACAGAACAGTAAACAATCAGTGAGCAGCAACGCCGTGTTTGTTTTTGAAAAACTTACATGCGGTTTTGAGGTTTCCTCAAATCTGAAAGGTATTTAACATGTATGCAAAGATGGCTGAACAGCCAATCAAATCCTGATTGAGATGCTGGTTGGATGAAACAACTAACAATCTTCACGCTTTTGACTCTCCGGGACAGAATCTGATCCAGAAGGAAATTATCCAGTGGATAAAAACCACACAGTCAAATAAACCTTCATCAGAGTCTCCACAAGAACAACCAGGAAGACAGAGTGACTCAGGTTCTCCTGCTTTTAGCTTCCACCCATCCATCCCTGCATCTGGTTTGTGTTTGTGTGGATGCCTCTCATCATGGGGCTGCAGAGCCCAGTTCCTCTGATATCCCTCACATATGGCTGAAGACAGCTGAGAGCTTCAGCTGTGAAGGCAGAGACATGTTGATCTCTGCTAGCAAGGAGGGCACTGCCAAATTCAAATTCTCTCCCTACCCCTCAAATTGTGGGGAGAGGGGTGCCCGAAATTGTTTTTTTAGGGGCTAACCCTCATGGCGGAGGGCTCTGTATCCCTCCGCTGGTAAACCGCAGTGCACTGTGCCGCGGAGGAAAAGGTCATTTCTTTATGTGGCTGTGGCCTGAAACACAGACGTTTACATTTAATTGTAAATAATGACTTTTTGACCTTTTTAAAGTTATAAAACCTATGTTATGTATTTCAGAGCGCTGGCATTTCTGCGCTAACGTAGCTGACCAGCAACTGTTGGTGATGTCATCACGTGGGCGTGTTGTTCGAATTTGAAGACACAATTTTTCCATAAACTCTCCATTTGGAGGGCTAAATGTAGGGGTAGGGAAAAGCCGTAGGGGAAGAATTCGGATTCGGCCCATGTCTCACAATGTGTTGGTTTCGAGATCAAAGCCGCCTTGCTTTTGACTCATGGGTAGTCTGGGACAGAGACTAGAAGATTACAGCTTAGGGTGGGATTTTGCTAACACTGTCAGGGCTCACATCTGTTTGTCCAGGAGAACGATCTGGTTGATGCAATATAATATCTTTGGATGTTGGCAGGCATGAGGTGTGCAGTGAGGGCTCAGACTGAACCTTCTGGAGGATTGATCATCATCTTTCCTGATTGACGCCCTTAAGTCTCATCAAACCCCAAAGATCACAGATGTGGCGGGAAACGTCCTTTTGCTTGCTGTTTTGCTGCAAACTTTATTTTGTTGCTTTGCCCTGAATAAGAACAACAATGAAGTTGGATCTTGATTCACAACCACCACCTCCTCTGTGGAGTTTCTTAGGCAGTTTGTTGAAATCAGAGTTGTAGTTCTTCATCTGAGATTGTCATTTTGAAAAATAAAGACGATCTTCACCTTCAGATGGTGGAGAACATCTGTGGTTTTCTCCTATCCGGGGTCTGATCTTCTGAAAACAATCTGGTCAAACTAAACAGGAACTATTTCCTTCCTCTACAGCACTTATGTCGGACTCTACCGGTTTACAAAGGAAAGAGCAGCATAAAAAACAAACTTTTTTCAATAAAAGAGCCATGATGGTTAAAGCACCAAAGGTTTTTAGGGAGTTTTCGTTGATTTTGATGAGATTATGTTTTGATGTGAAATTAATTGGTGACAAAAACCTATTTGCATAAATGAATAAACCATATTTCCAGTTTACTACCAAAGCAGCATGTTTTGTTTGTGTGCCCCCCTCTAGGGTGTTGTTTTTAAAGCAGCACCACCATCTTTTTTTGCATATTCATTGATGGTACTTTGGTTTCCCAGAAGCAAAACCTGGAAGGTGAGCAGGAAACTAAAAGAAAGAAAATGTTTGGAAAACATTCAAATCAACTCTGAGATTCAGAACGTTTCCTGTCCAGTCATGGTGATTGTTCTGCACATGGTGCAGATTCTCCACCAGTAGAGTGTTGCACACCTGTACACACCTGTACACACCTGTGCACATGCTGTGAAACTTGACAGAGTTCTCAAACACCTTTTCAGATTCCAACCCACATTCATTGTATGGAGCCATTTGAGCCTCTGAAGCTCCTTATTCCTTTCTGTAAAAAGCCTGTTCACTATGTAGATATCAGACATATTTTGTTTATAGTTTTATTTGCTTATACATCACTTAAAGTCACTGTTTTCATCACTGCATCTCCCTTTACTTTCAGTGCTTATTAGTGTATTGATGTTTGTTATCATTTTGACTTCTGAGGCTCCACCCTTTACTGTTATGGGTAGAGTTCAAGAACCCAGAAGGAGAGAAGGCTCAGATGCAGACAGGTAAGGTTATCGCTGGTTTATTTAGCATAACAAAAGATCACCTCACAAGAGGGAAAAAAAGGCGCAAGTAACTCAAACAACTAAGGAGCAGCATAAGAGTGCAATGCAAGGGACAGACCTAAAAAAAAAAACAACAAAAAAAAACGCTCCAATACAGGAAGTCAAACACACAGACTTAGATAGACAAACACGCAATCAACTAAACAGGATGCAGCTGTGAACACCTCCAGCAGGAGACACAGGTGAGTCGGAGGAGAAAAAGACCACAACAGACCTGCACAGAACAGACAGTGAAAAACCAAAAACATAACAAGCAGAATGTGTCATTTACAGGTTATTTGTGATTCTAAATGGTCCCTTAGGTGGCATTGTGAATGTGTGTCGTTCAGATGGACTGACAGAGCCATCCAGGGTGAGTTTTGCTTTTGTCCAACAGTAGCCGAGATAAGCTCCAGCAACCTAAGATGGGATCAAACAGATTAAGAAAATAAAAGATTCTGATGCAGTCATTTCTCCTCAGAGGAAGATCTTGTCAGGTGAATTCAGTCACAACAAAGGATTTCTTCTTTGGGGTAAGATCACTGTCAAAAAGTAACATCTGCACAGAGACAAAGCTATGCACAAATTCATATTTTGTGCACAACTTTGCCAAAAAAATATGAATACAACATTATCTTTGCATTCAACATGTCTGTTTTGAATATGACTTCCCTTGTCTTAAATACAAAATTTACCCTTTAAGTTTTCTGTCACAAATATGTCACAAGGTCACATGCATCAATATAGTCCAGAAACATCGATATAACAAAGTACGCATATGTACTGAGACACGTATTTTACTCTAAAATAGAATAGAACTGTTTTGATCCCGTAGCAGGGAAAGGATCTTGTTACCATAGCTCTATGGAATAAAAAAAACAGATAACGATGATCTCCGGCTGCATTTTGTTGTTGCCAGGCGACAACAGCTGATTGTGTAAACAATGCAGCAGTGGATCCTTTCAGACCCACAAGTGGTGAAAAACAGTCCAAAAAAGAGCAGCAGACATGCCATTCATTAGAAAGTCCATGTTTGTAAAAAAAAAGAAGAGATTAAGATAAGAGAGCCAACCTCCGGGGCAGGAGGACGAGGGCGCCTGTTTCAGCCCCTGGACCTATCCAGGGTGTACCACGCCTTTGACCAACAGTAGCTGGGATAGGCTCTGGCAGCCCCATGACAATGACAATGGATGGGAAATAACAAAAACAAGAGCTAAAACAGGCCAAACAAAATGTAGCGATAGTCATAAAAAAAAAAAAGGAGAACAAAAATGACAAGGTGTAGAACATCAAAGTTTCTTTCTGTTTCTGATTTTTTATGCTGGCATATGGCAGGAGTTGTTTTGGTTTTATCCACACAGCCCTAAATATGGTGTCATTGATTTCTATTAAATAAACTACGCTGTCTCTTGTTTATGACCTCACTGCTGTGACATGAAGGTTGGTGGCGAGATCACGTCTATATGTGATCAACGATCTACATTAACATAACCTTAATAAAGGAATGTGAATAAAATAAAAATATGTAAAGTGTTCCTCAGTGCCTGATGGTTGTCATGTCTAAAGTGTGTTTTTCCTGACGTTCTGTCTGTAGTCAGTACATATTCAAACTTTGTAGAATTGATGTTTGGTGGTTCCATATAAATGGCTGTGAACCCATGACGTATTTTCAACAAACATCTAACAGGAGAAAGTTATTATTTAAATCAAAGGAAAGCTGTATTCAAAGCAGACGTCAAATCTAAAAGCAAATGCTCATTTTTCTTATTTCTTTCTAATGTGCACAGCTTTTGTCAAAGAGGATACGTTTCTTTTTAACAGTAATCTTACCCCATTTTCTGCACTTCTGGAGAAGTTTTGAACTTCACTGCACTGCAGAAAACCTGAAGCTTAATTTTAATGTACATCCTCCTTTTTACTTTTACTGCCCTCACTAGTCAGATCTACGTTTGCATTTTGTGCACAGAAGATTTGCAAACGGGTGTCAGGTCAACATCTAGAAACAACGTTTTTCTCTTGGATTTATTTTTATTCTGATCTTTTCAAACCTGGCTGTTTTTTTTTTTATTTTTTATTTTCTTCTTCCTGTAAAATTCTGTGGTTCACAAACACAATGAAAGCATGACGTCGCCCTCGGCTGGTCGCTTTTGCATCCTCCTGGAACCTCATCAGGACTTCTTCCAGCCAACAGACTTTGAACCAGAGATGAGTACCAGGAAGTTAAACTTGTTTCTGAAGTCCATCTGGACCTCAGCTCTCATCTTCTCTTACACCTTTGGGGGTATTTTCTGAGTAAACACAATAATCTAAAAAGGAGGAAAGATCAGCCACCAAACTGTTTTGGATTAGATATCTGAGAGTCATGCAGCATCCATTTACATAATCAATTATCATTGAAATACAGATCCATTCTTATTACTGAAGGGCACACTGAATAAATAAAAAAGTTTCCCTTTTCTTTGAGTTCATTAAAAAGATAACATCAGTATGATTTTACCACATTGGGCACCAAAGACATGTTTCTCCCACTTGCACCAAAACAAAATGTGACACCCCCCCCCCACCTTTAGAAGAAGGGGAGTAGAAGTGAGAACTTTACCAGAAGTTATGTAACACGTCTGTATTTTTATTCCCATGCTGGGTCATTTACTGTAATATGCTGGCGCTGTTTTTCTCATTTTTTCTCAGCGTTGAGGCCTGCAGCAGTGAACAGGCGGAATGGAGTCGTGCTTCTGTCATTATACCTGGCCTCTGCTTCAGCTCTGTTTACAGGTTTGTTTGGTAACCCAGAGGTATCTGCTGGTGCCACTGTGCCATTTGGGAAGGCTCCACGTCTCTAAAGGAACACTCCAACCAGTTTTTTCCATTACTGAGCGGATGCAGCCAGGTGAGAATGATGCGGCTCAGTTCTGCTCCAACATGATTTAATCAAAGGAAGGGCTGCAGAACTCTCATACTGAAGCAGAAGACGCAGATGAAGAAAGAAAAGACCAATAAGTAAAGAAAGACATTGAAGAAGAAGACTTCTCAGTTTGACCTGACAGGATTTGACGGGTTCAAGGAGGCAGATGTTGATCAGCCTCAGGTGAATGAGGTCAGAAGGTTCAGTACAAACCAGAGGAGATGCATGGAGAAACTTGATGCAGATATCAACCACAAAGTGGCAGATATGCTGACTGTGGTGCATTCATAGATGAACTGCACGAGTTCAAAGGACAGGAGCACCAAACAGGAGCTGAAAGCCAGCAGTCCTCAAACTTACAAAGATGTTCAAATTGAATTGAGCTGAAAGGAGACAGCAGTCTGGAAAGATGCTTTCATGCTAACGCAGAGATACAGAGGGATGTTTTGAACCAAGCAGCTCACAGCTGGAGGCAAAGAGAAGATTTACGTTGCATTTTTTCCTGCATCTCCATCTGTGCTTCTGCATCAACTTCAAGCTTTAGCTCCGTCTTTCTGACTTTATATTTCTTCAAACTCAATGTCAATACAGTGACATATTAATTTAGTTCCAGTTCTGAGGCTACCTTTGGCCATGATTCAGACTAAAAACACTAAACCAAGCTAAACTTACGATGAAAGGTGAGTTTTTCTCTTGTGGAATGAATAAAGTTCTATCCTATCTCAATGATCCAACTCCTTTCATAAAAAAAAAAAACAGAATTGATAAAGCAAAAGGCAACAGTGGAGAAGACATCAGACAAACGTGTTTCCGCTTTTTACCCAACAGTTTGATTTGTCTCAAGTTTTTTATTCGGTTCATAAACTTTTCTTCTTGCTGAGGATCAGTGAGGTGATTTATGCCTCCCCAGTACTCGCTCCTCTTTCCACGCCTTTTCAGGATTCCCATGGGGGCTAAATGCACTCCAGGATTATTTAGAGGGGGGTGGGGGCAATAAAGAGGAGCAGCAACAAAAGTAGAGAACGGTTCAGGAGGATTAACATGGAAGCTCTGATCAACAGATTCTCCTCCGAGAAAAATAACGAGGGAAAAACAGTAGATTCAGACGGCTGACATGAAGTCAAGTCAGGACCTTCTGCTTCCGCCACCAGGAATCTCCTGTTTCCGTCAGGAACCTCCTGGTGGAGGAAGACCACAAAGCTGACTCCAAGTTTCATGAAGCTTTTCTCAGAAATGTCCTTGATGTGGAAGTGATGGCTAGAAAGAATTCTGCTGCTGAAGGAGATTCACCCTAAAACTTATTTTTCACAAATTGTGTTTCCATGTTGTGCTAATGGGTTATCACTGGTGTCACTCTAACCTCATTTCACTATTTATGATCATAACGAAAACATTCAGTTTATTTTGTTTGTTAGAGGATTGTTGGAACTCCCTTCAGGACCTATGAGCTGCAGGAAATGCAGTGATGGATGTGAAGGAAGGTAATGAAGTCAGAGAATGTCACCGCCCTGAACAAAGTCCTCAGGTTATTATGTCAGAGATGTTCTGGTGACCTTCAACCTCACTGACTGATCAGAATGTGGAGAAATCCTCACATTAGTTGATGTCTGTGAATCAGACACTACCTGCTCCTGGTGATGGTCTCCAGATGTTCCAGAACTCTCATCAAGACTCTGCTGCTCCATTTCTCCTCACTACCAATACATACTCATCTTTTCTGCAGGGCATGATGGTAGGCAGAGGATTTGGTTGAACACACATTTTTGACAGAAATCATTCCTCTGGTTTCTTAGATCTTCTGTTTTTTCAGAGAAACGTCTTGACTTGAAAGAAGAAAACTGTAAATAAAATGATTAAAATCTTTCCAGTAACGTAAAAGCTGAAAGTTGAGAGTCTGACGGGGCGATTGGCCTGGTTCGTTTATGGCATTAGACTGTGGTTTGCTGGAACAATTACTCCACTTCTGATGAGAGGAAGTCGGGTCCACTTTGGTCCACTGATGCCTCTGCAGGAAACATTTGGGAAACATTAGGAAGACGAAGCCCGTCTGTCTCTTTCTCAGTTGGAAAGGTCCTCAGCCTCCGTAGCGTCTGTCCAGTCCTCCGGGTTCAACGTGGAGCTGATCGATGGTGCTGTGGGTGTCGGCTTAGATAGCGTAGGTGTAAAGTGATAAAAGTAAGTGAATTACTCCCTCCAGAAAACACAGCAGCAGATTACAGAGCTGGCCTGAGGCTGGCTGCCATGGGAACCTGGAAATCCATTCTACTGACTTTATTAACATCATTATGGAGGAAATCAAAGACGGACTGGGGGTGGGGAGGGTTTAAATGTGGAGAACAGCTGAGAGGAGTGTGGGTGGAGAATGTGCAGAAATTGATTTTTGGTGTCTAAAGATGAGTTGCTGATCGGGACTGCAGGATGTGGGCGGGGTCAGGGATCAGCCTTCAGGCTAACAAAGCGGCGGCAGCGTCTTTGATGTTCTACAGCCTCAGAGGAAATGCTGTCTGTGTCTCACAGTTCAAGCATAAATTATGAAAATATTTTTGCTTTTGGGGGGACGTTCTGGCGGAATGTTATTAAACTGGATGATAAAGATAATTACAGATGCTTGATGCAACAGAACAGCGTCGGTGGACCACCGATGGTTTCTATCTTATGGTGAAAGTGCAGTAATTTGGAGTTTCCCTAAAGCTGTTTTAGTGTTTATTTTTTCCCCTCCATTTTATTGTTAAAAGAACATTACTCGTCATGAATACAGCTAACTTTATTTATTCTGTGATACAAGATTAAAATGAACCAAACGCTATGATTCCACCGTCATTAACACTGTGTTCTTGTCCAATGATGAGCTTGATGGACATTAACCCCTTGATGTCTGAATTTATGTTCAGCTATGTAAAAATATGCTTTCCAGTACAGATGTTAAGCTCGGTTAAGTTTGGAGCTAAGGTGGTTTGATGCATTTTTGCATCATTTGGTGTCAAGGGGTTAAAGATGACTGCAGGTGGCCAAAGGAGAAATGGGGGTGCGGTCTGTCTTTCTGCGGATAGTTAACAAAGTACAGGACAATCACATTAAATATGTAAAAAAGTGTGAGTGGTAAAAAGGGATGGAGTAAAAAAGGAGTAAATTCAGTCTTCAGCCTCATAGGAACATTTGAAATCACACTGAACGGGTCATGAATGGCCCAATTAGAGATGCTAAATAAACGGATACCGCTCTCCAGGTTAAAGGATTTTTGTTTGAGCAATAACTGATGTTTATAAAGTTTTGGTTTTCCCGCCCAAAACACTTTGCCTCACTCAGGCTGGAGCCTTTGGGCCATCACTGTCAGAGGCAGAATCATGCTGAAAGTCTCCATGTTCTTCAGAAATCCACAAACATAAATGGTTGTGGCCTCCTGTAGGTCTTTCCCTGTGTTCTTACAGTTTTTACGTCTGGTTGGGAACAGTACAAGTTCTGATCGGGGTCACAAGTCAGATGTTGTTTTTCTAAATATTTTACAGTTTTTACTTTTGGAGCTACAGTCTGGTGGTGAAGCAACTGCCTAAACTAGGGGTCTGCAATCTTTAAGAGCCATTTGGTCCAGTTTCCTACTGACCAGCAAGTGAGAGCTGCAGAATCCCACACTACTGTTTAGAAAAATGCATTTTACCGATGGTCGTGTGACTATTGAGCCATTCATTTGTAACATTCAGCTTTTAGAAATTAATCAGAATTCAATCGTAACAGTGTTACATTTTAAGATGACAACTTGAACTTCTACTTTTGACACAAGCATATAATTATATTTTCAAAATAACATGCACACTGTAGCAAATTTACCTCCAATTATATCCCTCTCAGAACTTTGCCTCTAAACAGCAAGAAGACGCTATTGTGCAGCTGAAGGTAAGAATATGCGTTAAGCTGATTCTAATAACAAACAGCTATGACATTATAGTAAATATTAACCATCATTTTACATAGTTATGAAGAAATAAAGTCCAGTTGATTCAACCTTTATCAACATGTAGTTATGATGCTTTATTGGAGTGAAGGACGCAAGGTCTCTTAATTTTGTATAAAGTCAGCAGTGGTTAAAAAAAGAGTTTGCTTTACTAATATAAGATCACCTCAGTTAAAAAAGCTAAACATAAATACCAAAAATACAAACAATATTATTTAAATTGTTCAAATTTTTCTTCAAAGCAGAAGAGCCAGAATGAAAAAAGAAAAGAGCCACATGTGGGCCCCGGAGCATTGGGTTGTGGACCCCTGGCCTGAACTGAGGCAGCGGGTCCCGGACGAATACAGAAACAGAAGCAACTGGTGATACTGGACATGTGGAATCCACGGGTTTGACCAGTCTGCTGTCCTCCAGCTTTTTAGTTGGATTTGTGTTTGCTCCATGTGATGGTCTCATTTAAAGCTGTTTGCTTCTACCAAGTTGAGTTTACAGAATCTGCTTTTCTTCTCTGTATTCCTGCAAACATTGGATGTTGAGCATTTCTAAGAGATGCTGGTTCCAAACCAATGCTGTTTCCAAATCAACAATGGTTTGGAACCAGCGTTGGTTCCAAATGAATGATGGTTCCAAACAAATGCAGGTTCCACTCAAACTTAAGAAAGAAAATGTTTTTGAGGAAAAAGTACAGAGCTTCTGATTCTTGTTGGGGGATGGTGACATCTTTGGTGACTTTCGCAACTGTTGTCACGGCGCCCTGCAGATAGAGACGTGATGCACAGCCAACATGATTTGGTAAAACATGACTCACCTTCACATTCAGCCCCAGCCAGACTGTTGGTTAGGCCTCATTTAGCCCGGTGTGTGTGTGAGTGAATGTTTGTGTGCATAGGTGTTTGTTTGTGTGTGTAGGTGAGTGTGTTTGAAATAAGTAGCTACCATCACCCCACCCCCACCGACAGACAATCCTTAACACTACCTAGATTTTCTCCTTTCTCCCCTAGATTTTCTCCTCCTCAATTGATCACATCAGGGTTCACACCTTGATTGGGGGTAACCTCGGCGCCGGACTCTGGAACTCCTCAGACTGACACCCCTGCACCCCCCTCCTTGGGTGGAGCATGCCTGTTTATGATGCACCATTATGCACTCAGCACCGCTGCCACTTTCTCATTCTGTCCACAGCTACCGGCGGTGGGAAATGATGACAGATGGGCCGTTTTTATGGCGGTTTTTCTTCCTCCTCAAAGGTCGTTCTTCATGCTGAGAAGAGGATTAAAACTTTCCAAATACTGCGACGTGCGTAAGGTCTGGACCTCTGTATGAGCCATGTGTGCAGGAGTGAGCAGAGGAGGATCACATGCTCCTAACCTGCTCTCTCCAGGGAAAAGCTTCAGCAAAATGTTTCACCTGCATGTCACCACCTTGACCACTGCTGCCTACTCAACTCTGGACATAGTGACAAAGCTATTTCCAATCAGTCAAAGGATTCACAATTAGGAAGTTTGTTTATTTCAGGTCTTTGTCAGGGTCATCCCTGCAGGTTCCTGCTCAGATTAGAGTGAAACTGTGGCAGAGCCGGCTCATGTGAGGTCTGTATGGAACATCAGCCGGTTCTCACCACAGCTGGATCTGAAAAAAACCCCACAAGAACCAATCGGCAAAAACTAAAACAGAGATCACACCCACTGTCAAGCACGGTGGTGGAAGAGTGATGATTAGAGATCTGTTGTGCAGCCATGAAAGTATTATCAATTACAATATTAACAGAAAAATTAATACTATGGGATGTTCCTGCAGTATCTGTATGTGCAAATGGCCGTAACTCCACACGCAGCTGATGGTGTTTTTGCGTTAGAGGTAAAAACAACTGATTAGTGTTCATCCTGTCAGAAAAGAAGAAGAAGAACTGTAAAAAGAACACCAAAATCCAAAGACAACAAACGTGGCTGATGTCACTTTATGAGGAACTTCACACAAATCTAAACATTACAATATTAACTCAATGGAGGCCTTACATTTCTAACAAAAAGCTGACAAGGATGTTCACTTTTGACCCATGTTTTCTACTAATCTTTAAAATTCTACATTAAAAAGACAAACATTAAAACTTCCATCAAATAATTCATCCCAAGAGGTCATGAAAGCAGCAGAAGAAGATGGAAGGAAGAGCAGACCTCATTTACTGTAGGTCAGAGTGCAAGATCCAACAGACGGAGACAGACTTCTGGACAAACATGGATCTGTTCACTGCTGAGGAACAAGAACTCAGAGGGACATCTGGATGATCCACAGATCCTCTGGACTGATGTTCTTCTTATTTTCTTATTTCAAGGTGATTTGAAATAAAATCAGCTGCTTGACATGCTTTGCTCTTGCTGTCACAGTAAAGACTAGAACATCATAGAAGATAGTTTCCACTCTGGAAGTTCGACCTGCCTCTGGGAGGCGATGCAGGTCCTGACAAATAGGAGTTGTTGGACTAAAGAACAGTTTCTTCCCCACAGTTGTCTCAGCTTAAACACAGGCAGAACTCACTGCTTTATTTTTAGCGTCTCTTGGGTCTTGCAGTCTTGCGCAAAGGAGTTCCTGCTAAATTAAACTGTTTCTGTAAAATCAAACTGTTCTGATTCTGATGATTGATGTTCTTGTATGGTTTAAAGTTTTGTCTTTCTGCTCTCATTTGACCCTTTCCTGTAAAAGACTTGGAGCGTTCCAGAGCACGTGTAAAACCAGTCAGTCAGCAGATCATCTCAGATTCAATTCAATTTTATTGATTTAGCCCAATATCACAATACAGTTGTTTCAGTGGGCTTCACATCGGTATTTATACAAAAGAACATAAAGTCAGTCATAAAATATAAGCAATAGCCAACAGAACTTTAACGCCCATCGATGCAAATATGCATCACACCACTTCAGCTCAAAAATGACCCTCTTTCCAGATGAGAGCAACAACATACGTGATTCTTTTCATAGCTGGAAACAAACTCAGGCATCAGAGCGTTAACTCTCTGAGTGAAAGCAGCCTGCATCAAACAGGGTTTCCCCCACTGACAAACTCTCACTTTCAATAACTGCTTAGTGTGAAAAGCTCTATTTGCAGAAGGGAAAAAGTAGAAGTCCTTCTGACAACAAAGATGACACCGAAACTCAAAACAAATTTGGAATTCAAAGATTTCATTTCAGGTATTTGGTAACAACTGGAATATTGTAGCAAAGATTTAATTATCATGTGACTGTTCAATTATTTTAAATAAAACACCACAATAATATTTGAATAAAGTAGTTTTGGTTCTGATTGGTGCACATCTTTGTTTTGCTAAAAACGTGGATCTTTGTAGAACATTTCATGATCTTCTGCTTCTTTGTTGGGACATTTGGACCTTTGTAAAAAATTTGATCCAGTTTATTCTCAAAATCACAGCAGTCACTTCACAGAACCGCTCTTCACAAGCCAGAACCTCATCCAACCTAAATTTTGCTTCGTCCTCTTGAAGGGTTTCCTTTAGAGTATGAAAACGATCCTGATGATGTTTGTGGCGTTTGTTTCTACAACAATGCATCACACCATCTTAACGCAGAGTGAACAATGGAACGTCATCCGTCTCCTAAATGAGCTCCACAGAACGTTTGGTTTGTTTAAAACCTCTGACACGTTTCAGTTCAAGAGAAAGTCTTTTTATGCAACAGCTGATGTTCAGAATATTGAGAACCAGCACATTAAACAAATGTTTTGGTTCTCTGAGAACTTAGGTGGATCAATGATTATCAGCTCAGTGATGATCCTTCATCTTCGTTTCTGAGTCGTTGAAAGCGATTTAAAAATCTGACAGGAGGACAGGTGTCTAACAGAAACGGCTTCAGTCCATCCGGTTTGAAGTCTTAAATTTCCTCCAACATCAGGAAACATTCAGGTGGATGGTATTTTCTCAAGCCGCTCATCATCTCTGGAATGACATCAGTCAATGTTTACGTCTGTTTGTTTTTCACCGAGCCCTGCCAAAAACAAACAAAGAAAAGGAACAAAGACTTTCCTTCGTGGTCAGAAGAGTCCTATCAGACTTTAATCTAAATCTCTACAGAAAATAAACATTTTACAACAAAGATGTTCTTTTTTGTTTCTGACACCCCCCCCCCCCTGATGAAAGGTCAACTTATACCAACCTGAAACTTATCTAGGTGGAAATTGTGGGAATATAATCATCCTCAGTCATCAAAGGCCTTTCACATCCTCGTCTGACCGGTTCTATTGTTTTCATCTCTATACCCTGAGCTTCTCAATAGAGGTAAGTTTATGCTCTATTGTCTGTATTTCACGTTGAGCTTCATTGCTTCCCTTCTTTCTCTCTGCTAATAAGATTGAATATTGATTTGAAGGTCGTTTGGATAAAAGGAAAGCTTTTCTCCGTAATGTTTAAGAATAATTTTCCTGTAGATCAAGACGAAGCGGGGAAAAAAATCCTGTCGGATGAAAAATGTGGTATAGCGACATCAGACGTTTAAAGTTCTTCACCTCATCTTCTTGTTCTCTGTCTTCCACCAACAGTCCTCTTTGCAAAAAGTAGTGCACTTCGAATGTACTTCATCAAGTACACAAGTATGACAAGTAAATTACAGACATGTACATGTAGTGTAGGAAGTATACTAACTGAATACTTCAGACCAAATGGGAACATATTTACGATATATAGCTAGTAAATAAACTGTAAACTTCAAGTGTCCTGCCTCACTATGTGTACTTGTTGTACCCTACTACAGACTATTTTTTTCCAAAGCGTGGTCCAGTTTCCTCCAAAACACTGTAGATCAGCAGCACCAGTGGTAATCATTGTTAAAGTCTTTGTTGCTTTCATGATGGACCAAAACGTCTCGGATCAGACAGGTGTATGGACAGATGTGAGAACAGGATTATGTCGGCTCTGGATTTGACCTTAGGGCAGCAGATCAGGTGTTTTTATTCACTCTTTTTCCAAAAGTCTATTCAGGAAGATAAAAAAGAGTCATAAAAATGTAAAAATAAGTTCTGATTAAAAAAATTAAAAGTTTCAAGTGGAATATGTTGCACTTCTTTCGCCTGGGACAGCAACAAACTTCTGAGGGACTTTGATACTTTTTAACCTCTAATGTTTATGGATTATTATTATTATTAGGCTGAGAATTGCTTTAATTTAAATGTGAGCTCATCTTATTGGTCAAACAGTGCAACTGTTTCTAAGGCAAAGCCCTGAAGCTCTGCCCCCCTAGCAGGAAAAGCAGCTAAAAGGGCCAATTTCTCAGTATTTTTGTTTTACTTTAATGAAAGTTTTTTGTTATTAAACATGTTTTCTGGGGAGGGATGGGGGGTTCTTCAGATGATGGAGGCGAGCTCCAGCTATCTTTAGTCTAAGGATGGAAGGAGACATTAAGACCCCACTAATGGTTGTGTGTGTGTATGCGTGTGTGTGTAGGGGGGTGGGGGGGTGGGGGTGTTGTTGTTTAACTTAATGAGACTAATATCTTTTACTAGCAAATAATTACCTTCACTTTCAGGCCTGGCTTCCAGAGCTGCTGCTCATTAACAGGCAATGACGCACATGAACGAAGGTGTGAACGCCTGCGTGTCAACATGCCTGCAGTGATGCAATCCACACAGCAGTCACAGCAGTTAGGGGGGCATTGCCCCTGCTTGCCCATGCCGGGGGCTCATCTGAGAGTCACTGATTGATAGTCATTGACCGTTAAATGTCTGATCTGCTGTGATCTCATCATTGCTAAACTCCTAAAACTAACTTGATTTTAAGCCTCTTGACAGCCGCTGCAGCCCTGGTTTGAATCCGATTAGCTTGAACCTTGTTTGTCAAAAGATGCTGGCAAAGTGGAAATGGAGCGTCATGGTTTTTGCTAGGGTTTTTTGGAAGTGATTGCCCCCCACCACACACACACACACATAGGATCAGACTGGTGGATCTGCTGGGAGGTTTACAGGAGATTATTGACAGTGATAAAAGCAGCATGTTTCTCTCAAAGTTAGCCTCTTATGTGCTCTTTCAAAGAAAAACAAGTCTTTGGATGACAAGAGAATTTAAGTTTCTTTTTTTGCTGCTCAGGTGCTGAGTGGTGAGACGCTTCACTGCAGTAACCAAATCCCATTCAACATACAGCATCTGGTCCAGAGCAGTACTTTCTGTGAGCTAAAGTGAATCCCTGATGATGGAAACAGGTTCTGACATTTTTTTCCCAAATTCAATAAACTTTACTCTGCTGTGCACTTGGACGATCCAGATGAGTCGGGTTCTGGACATATACTTCAGCTGATCAGAACTCGTTCTGCTGTTGTGTCTCATTTCTGTACAAACCTGATTCTTTTTATGGATCCAAAAATACCATAACCTCCAGCTGGTAGAACATCCTCCACTAATCTGTCCTTAATGAGAGATGAAGGTCAGAGGTCAGATGGCTGACTCAGCGGGGAGGAGGGCAGCTGATGAAAATGAGAACTTCTTTGAGAAGACCTGCAGGAAAGATCTTTAGATGGACTCAAGGACACAGAGAGGAGGAGGTGATGGGTTTGAGTGAATGCATGCAAAAAGTCATTTTCAGAAAATCTGTAGAAGTTTCACTTCTAAAGGCAATAAATAAATCCGCCCGAGATATAAATGCACAAATAAGCCTCAAAATAATAAAACTAGTTTTGAATTATTGTCTGTCCTTTTCTCAATTCCTTGATCTTTGTTGGTTTGGTTTCAGTCACATTCAAGTCAGTGACCAAGTCAAAGGTAAGTCATGCCTTTCATTAACAAGTTCGGCAAGTTTCAAGCTCGAGAGACAGACTCAAGACGAGCCAAATGACTGAAGTGCCCTGCCTCTGCCATGATGTTATTGAAACACTTCACCTAAGAGGAGCAGAAAACAATCCTCAAGCTGTCATTAAATTAAAAAGAATGTATTTTATTTTTTATAAGAAGTCGGTCATGTTCTGCAGACGTGCATGAGTCAGTTTTCCTTCAACATCTAGAACAAATCGAAATGTTTGAGAGAAAATAGATTTTCTGTAGAGAGAAAGTTAAAAATCCTAACGTTTGGGAAGGAGAAACTCTCCCATAAAAACCTTTAACTTTCTCTTATGAAGGAACCTCTCCACTTAACTTTGTCAAAACATGGAAACATGCGTGTTTCTCACCATTTAACAAGCATGTGTACTTATGTTGGTGAATGACGGCTCCAGTGCAACTGACAGGGGAAAGTAAATGCAGTTCAGTGAGAGGCTGGCAGAATGACGAGTGAACAGTGAGTCTCATGGGGAGTGCTGGGTTAACCACTAACAACCAAAGGCTTTCCAACACCAGCCGCGCTCCCCATTAAACCAGCACTCTGCCAGCACAGTGACAGCTGGGTGGTGCCAGCTGAGAGCTCCAGGTTCGAGGAGCCATCAGTCGTCTGGGAGTTCCGGTTTCGAGCAGCCACATGTCTGTTCCCACACATGAAAGGTGAAGGCATTGCACAGTGAAGCAGTCAAAGAATCCCATCAGTGAATGCATCTCACCATCATCCCTCCTACCTATAACGACAAAGGACTAATGAAACAAAGCCCGCTTCAACAGAGCTCAGTCTGGAGTCATCCAGATCCAGTTGATATTTTATGACAGCCTGTTCCACTGAAACCTTCACCTTCTGCCAGGGGTGTGGGTGCAAGTCTGAGCCAGCAGGACAAAAAAATCATTGTTGCGTTTGTTTAGGCGCCCCATCCAAGTCAGAGCCCCCCTCTGGAAGCCATGCCGAGTTTGTCAGCCCAATAATGAAACAGAGCTGAGCGGAAGTCGAGAAAACTGAGGGAAGGAAAGCCTGGACGGCCGTCGCTTTTGCCAATACTGGGCCAGAACAGGTTTGATGATTCACCCCCTATCATCACTGTTGCTAAAAAAAGGACGTTTGGAGCTTCTGTGAGCCAGGGAGAAACTATATTAAAATAGTAGAGCTGTGAAAACGTGGGGAAGGATGAAGATGTCAGAAACCTCTATGGACCAAAAGCATGTCCTCACATCTTTCTCCTGGATCAAATTTTCTAACCTCCATCACTAACCTTCAGGCCTCCGCCAGGTGTCAGGCATATGAAAGGACAACAAGAAAAGAAACAGGATTACACAATCATCCAAGAGGAAAAGGAGAACATGCTGAACAAGATGAGCATCTGCATCATTCTTGTCCATCTGTGACCACCTGGCTTCAGTGCAAAGACTCTTAAAGACCTTAAACCTGATAAGACCGTCAGCATTATACATTATACATTAATGTACATTCAAAGCATTGTGACATCGGCGATACAGCAATGGAAAGTTGCTTCTCCTGAAGTCGGATTTCAGAGGACTTTTGAAGAACTGCATGAACATGTGGTACTACTGGGGTGTGTGTGTGTGTGGTTACACCTGAGGTTTGTCTCAGGGTGTATTCAGACTGGACACATTTGGTCTGTTTAAAGTGCACAAGCGTTCGTTTCCCGCGAGACTCCAGAACAAAGTTTCAGTCTGAATACATGCAAGATCCACATTGCTTCTCACACTGTTTTCTCAACAATCTGTATGTCACACACACTTATTATCGTATCTCGTATCTCTAACATCCCCAGTAACCACCTTGCAGCATGTGTCCACTGTACCAAAGCAGCGGTAAAAAGTGCTAAACCTGGCCTTCTTACAGACGTTCAAAATTGGTCTGCGAAAAAAGAAGTTTCAATCAGTGAACAATCCTGGCAAAAATTTGCTAAATGCAGCACCTCTATCTATCTCATTTTGTTTTGACCTGCCCTCGTAACTGCTGGCCAATGACTGAAGAGATCTTTAGCCAAGTGGTTTTGTGTACAAGCTTTGGTCTGGAACAGAAATCTCTGGTAGACCCCAGTCTGAATACAGACCAAATTCAAGGTTTAGGTCTCGGTCCGGCGAAAATCCTTTTCTAGTGTTAATACACCCTCAGATTCATGTAGTTCCAAGGAAATAAATGAAAGTCTGTTTGTGCAGGAAAACCAAAGGTTTTCAGTATCCTTAAGCTAGAAAGCAGCCCAGACCATAACACTACTGCCACTGTTGCTATTTTCAAATAGCAACAGTAAGCTGAGTTGGTTTCAGTTCAGATGTCTGATGGGTTTTTGTCTCCTGTGTGGGTAAGTTCTGTCCAGGGTTTCTGAATCCAGATGACTAGAAAAGCATAATGTTTGCAGAACACGAGCAGATCTTTAACTGATCTTCCAAAACTTTGAAATTGTTTATTGTTGTTTAGAGGAATAGGGTTTGCGTTTATCCAAACATTTTAGATGCTGTTATCCTCCAGAGAAAGATCCAGCATTCGTGATACGGCTCTTTTGTAATGTTTGCAGTCAGGCAAAGAAAATGGGGGGGGGGTCTATAATCATAACCTTCCTGGGCCTCTTAGTGGCTCTGAGAAGATATCATAAATGTCTAGTTTGCAACTGCTTCCAGATGTGGCTCACTGTAGAGCAGGGAAAGGTTTCATAATCGCATTAACCCTGTTTTTATTGGATGATCCAGAAAAATTTGACTTTTTTTAAGTTTCAGTTTTTTTACAGTGGTTGCAGAAACCTTGTGCACAGTAACTTTTCATTTTATTTAGGGGAACCTTTCAAAGACAATTTCAAAGAGGATTCTGCTTCCAGCTGCAGATGAACTTTTTCTTTGTAACCTTATCGATTGCATTTATAGAAAATCTACTGATCTGAGAATTAAAACTTTTGATGACAGAGGTCAGGTCAGACAGACTCTTTAAGTTCCCTAAACTCAATCTTTCGTTCTGTTCCTAAAGGTTACTGTGACTAAAGCTGCTGTTTATGTTCAAAATTTGATAATTATTTTTTCCATTACATTATAAGAAAACTGTTGATTTAACACAATCTGGTTAAATATTGATTTATTTGTCAAATCCTCCCATTCTTAAACCATTTTGGTTATAAAAGCCTTGTTTTCTAATCATAAACCCAAAATACAGGGATCAGGCTGAAAGTGGAACTTGTACATTCAATAAATAAAAAAAACTTTAGCACGTCACAACTATGAACACTGGGAACACTAAAGGAAGACAAAGCAGACCAGCTGAAAACCAGACTCTTAAATACACATAGGATTACTCACTTAAATGAAGACAGCTGTGGATAATCAATAAATGAAACAGATGAGAAGGTGGCAGGTAAAAAGCAAAAATGGAAACCCAACATGACAAAAAAAAAAGAGAAAAAACAAACCACAACTAAACACACAATCCTGATCAGTTTTACATACATTGACAAAAAAGAAAATCTCTTTGTGGATTTAATGATCTGATATCATTTTTTTAAAGTAAAGATAGCTTTTATTGAAATAATCTCGGCCTCAGCCTGGAAAAAAAAAATTGAGATTTGCTTTAGACCGTCTCTTAAACTGTACACATTCTCCATTCTGTCAGGAGGTTTGCATGCAATCTCTTTAATGCGGCTTAAAAAAATAAAACACCATATTAAAGCCATCTTGGGTGTTTCTATCCTTTCCTGAACTGTCCTGAATCATCCTCTTATTCTTTGGTCATTAAGTTGAATAAAAATGGGGGGACTGTGGTTTACATGAAAACTGTTGCTAATTTTAACTAGTCTGGAGCTGATGTTGTAGTCTTGTTAGCTGCAACAATGAGCACAAAAATATTTGATATCTGATGCAACCAACTCTTACCAGAAGGCAAAAACTAAAAGACCCCAAAGCCACAGAAAGCTATGTCAGTTTTTGTTAGAGTGTGAGATAAGTGTGAATCAAAAAAAGGTACTTGACATTAGAGAGGTATGCACTCTCTACATTTTACATCTCATAAAATTCATAATTGTTCCCTTGACATTAGTTGAGGTCACCTAAATAATTTTCTCAGCTTTTCTGACAAAGTAATTTCTCTAAGGCCTTTTTGTATCGTTGTGGTTTTCTGAGCAAACAGGGTCCATTTATTAGCCACTTACCCAACATTTGCAGTGGAAAATGCATGACTGGTTCTGTACTTGTTTTGTGCTGGTGCCGTTTTGTCCAATGTGGGAGTTCACACACTGACAAGTCTTTGAGGTCTTATTTTAAACACCAGCCTTGAACCTCAAGGTTATGACTATGGGATACGAGCTAATATCCAATACCAGGTCCCTGATGGAAACATGGTAGCGAGGCTGACTGCGATCTTTGATTTGTTCTGCTACACTGATACTCATGCTAGGCCATGTTTACTTAATTATGGTCTGGAAACACGCACACTCGCATGTATTTTTATTCTTATGGACTGATGACTGATTTAAAAAGTTTAGTGGCCCAGAAAAAGAGCGGTTAATGCTGGAATTTCTATATCAAGATGGCAAACACATGTTAACATCTTTGTCTTATTTTTTTTATTGGTGATTAAACCGATCAGTCAGTGTATTTTCTAAAGCCACTTTAACACATCTTCATTTCTTAATAAACCGTTGCAAAGCAACTGGACCAGACTGGATGAGAACACACACCTGAGGGCATGCTTGACTCCAAACAAGCTCCCCCTTCAAAAGTGTATTCTGCTTTAGTGGCTACAACAGACTTTCATTTGGCACAAAGTGTGGCACTGAGCCAATAACCACTTTAAAATTCCACCATTTTATAATCACGCTTCAGAACTACAGTTTATTTAGGGGTGTCTTCATTGAGATGTTGAAGAACCTTTCAAGGTTTCTTCAACAGAGTGGATGGGTTTTGTTGCATTAGTTGGAAAAGTTTCCATCACACATTGATGGAACTGAATTGTCACTGAGAGATTATTGGGTACGCTTAATGAGTGTTTTTTGAAGGGTTGTAGTCAGTCCTCCAGCAAATGGCCATTTATAAACATTATATTTAAGCTTTGAAAACTTAAGATGAGTCAATAAAAACCTAATTAAAGGAACGTAATAGAAAAACCCATGGAGAGTAAACTTAAAGGTAAATAATTTTAAAGATTAGGACCTAGATGTCAAGTCTAATTGAAATGAACAACAAAAAGTTTGGAATGCTGAATCACAGGGGTGTTCACAGGGGTGACTGTGCATGTTTTGGTCCAGGTGTCTGTGCATGGTTTGGTCCAGGTGTCCGTGCATGTTTTGGTCCAGGTGTCCGTGGATGTTTTGGTCCAGGTGTCCGTGCATGTTTTGGTCCAGGTGTCCGTGCATGTTTTGGTCCAGGTGTCTGTGCATGTTTTGGTCCAGGTGTC
>BSAI01000012.1:22422242-22433295 GCA_036245035.1 Adrianichthys oophorus | reverse complement strand
AGGTGTGTGTTGACCAGGTGTGTGTTGACCAGGTGTATACTGACAAGGTGTATGTTGACAAGGTGTGTTTTGAACAGGAATATGTTGAGCAGGTGTGGTGAACAGGTGTGTGTGTGTGTGTTGATTAGACCAGACCACAGGTCTTTGTGGACCTTCAGTCCTGAAAGAGTCCTGCTGTGACCCGCTTTCAGTTTTGCCCTTTGATCCACTTAGTTCTTCTTAATCTGTGTTGTTGAACAGAGTAGTGTGTTATATTGTGTGTTGTGCTATTCTCAGTTTTTTGTGTTAATTGCATTAGAGTCAAGCTGTATGATGAGTTTGCTTTTTGTGTTTGCACAAGAAAACTTCAATGTTTGTTTTTATTCATTTTTTTATTTTCAGGTGATTTTTTGTTGAATTTTGGTAAGTTTAGGTTTTTTGGCCTGAGGTTCATCCTGAAGCCTTTTTTCCCTATCACTTTAAACTGTTAAAACTAAATAGAATATTACTTAACTGACTCAGACTTAAAGTGACTCAGACATGGAGGAGGGAGTGTGACGTGTAGGTTGTTTTGGAGCTTCTTTTTCTAAAAATCATAAGATGCTCCTTTTGCGATAAGAACCATGTACAGGTGATCACTGAAACAGAAGAAGAAGCTAAAGATTTCTTCATGCCTGCATGTTTTTTTTGGACAAAGGCTGTGAGAAAAAGAATCAGAAGAAACCTCACTGTTGCTGTGATTCAGGGTCAGCAGGTCCATCTGCACTTATCTCCTGCAACATTTGATTAAAGCTTCATTTTGTGTAAAGCTTCATTGCGCAAAACACACACACTTTTGGCCGGCTGCAGAATAATCAGTTAACCAGAATGAACAATCACTATCAGTGGCCTTGCAATCACTAAAACGGTGTTTCACTTAAGAAAAAAATGGCATGATGATGTCATCGGGATGCTATCGTCTTGCAGGATAATTACAGGAAGTGTTGGTCAAGAGCTCGACTTCTATGTTTGAAGATCATTTTAAAAAGTCTTCTTTTGGATCAAGACCTCACGTGAAATAATGACAGCAAGAACCCAGAGAGAAATGCAGGTTTGTTCTGACTCTGGGCTCCAACAGAAGTTCTGACCCTGAGTTGCTCTGAGTCGGAGCCAGCGACCCACAACACAGAGACTTGATCAAAAGTCAGATTTCAGCAAAGTATTTTCTGTCTTCATGTTCAAACTATAGTTGCCTTGTCAACACAGAGACAGAGAACGCCTCCATGACTGGAGGAGGAGCTGCATCACTGCTATTGATCTGCTGGGAAGTCTGAGGTTCCACAAAGACTGGAACAAACTGAAGAAAACAACAAAGATGAGAAGCAGATTCTTCTCAAATGAAGAGAAGATAATGAGCAGAAGAATTAGCCCAGTGCAACATGCAAACTAGAGAGAAGGAGTCCCTGAAGCCGCTGGGGTTTTCCTGAAGGAGGAGGTGGGATGAGGGGGAGGAGGAAGTCTGCCTCCCCCTCATCCAACCCAAACAGACATATAGAGCGCCCAACCACATCTGAGATGTTCACCTTTTTGTGCGGATCTTTGGGAAAATGTCGACCATTTCAACCTGGGGATAATAAACAGAACATGGGAATGAACCACCAATGCACATGAGCATTGGTGGTTCACCAAACCTCTGGGAGTCTGCTGCTCTGATTAAGAGCTTAACCAAAAGGCTGAAATTCTCTCTGAAGACGGGGTTTGGAATTTCCTTCAAACTGGTGGCTGCACGGATGATGTGACCTGCTGACCTGAAAGCAGTTCTTCAGCTTGAACACAGAAACCATCTGCAGATTTCAGCATTTACCTGACAGCTGGTGGGACACACCCAGTGAGTTTATCCCAGAGCCCCGGTGGATTCTGGAGCAACTGGTTTATGGCCACATTCCTGAGAATGGAAACCAATTGATTAACTTCAGACTTTTTTTTGCCGCATGGAGCTCCAGCCACGTCCTGGATGCTTCTCCCACCAATCTCTGTTTGACCTGATCTAAAGGTCTATCTTCTTATGCACACTCACCCTTTCACACATTCGATGTTTCAGCAACATAAAATATCAGCTGATTTCTGATCCAGAAATGATCCAGCTCGAAACGTGTTGTCTGGGCGCGGAAAAAACAAAAACAAAATATGAGAGTGCAAATGTTTTACTCCTTAAATTACAGACCTCTGATTTGTCTTTGGAAACTTCTTCCAGCACATTTCTGACTTACAGATGAGAGAAGCTGCAGATGCGGGTTCTGACCATCCCAACAGGGTTAAAGTTAAACATGAAAACACACCTCCAGTTTCCCAGCCAAATGTCTCAAACTGAAAGACTTCTGTCACAAAGTCCCCTTTACTGAATGATCTTTCCTCCCCATCCTTCCTGCAGACACGTCCTGTTCATGCTCTCATTTACCCATGAGAGTAGCAGTCATTGTTGCATCTCTATTTTTTGTGTCTCTTGTCTTCCATCAAATATTCCATATTTTAGTGTCAATCTCCCTCCTGATCTCATTGATGGAGTCACTAACACATTTCTGTTGTCTCAGATGTTCCAGAACTCTGTTTTTTCTGTGTTCTGGTGTCTTTTTACTTTAAAGACCAACTCTGGACAGATGTTCCAGACTTTTTGGTTTGCATGCATCTTCTTAGCATGTCTTCTTTCATTGCTTCCTGTTAGTCCAGCAGCCGATGTTCCTTTATTTTCTGTTTTTGTCTCTTTTCTGTCCTCAGACTCATACTAATCGCAGCAGAAGATCGTTCTAACTGAGTCAGGTTCTTCTGAAAGTTTACTCCAAATCTTCTAGTACAGGAATTTACACCAAAATTTGCTCCTCACATAAAAAAACAGTTTTATATTACTAAGATCACCTGTAATTACCCGGACTGAACAGGATTATAAAACTTTGGAAGACCTCAGTCCTGATGAAGCTTCATAAATAAGCCTGAAGAAAATCTCTACGACTTCATCCAAAGTCTGGATGTTTTTGTAGCTGAAGTTCTTAGTTTTCTAGGAGCACAAAGGATTTAAGAAGATTTAATGACAGATTAATATTTCAAAAATGACAAAAGAGAGAAAAGCCAAAGAATCGTCTGAGTGACGACATAGATTCAGCCTGAGTGTTGATGGAGATCACAGCTGCAGACTCACATTCACTGCAGTCTGGAACAAAGATAACATAATATATTCTCCATGATCTCAGAGTTTTGACTTTTACCGGTGACTAAGTCTGAAGTTTCCTCCAGCAATATCTGCTGGTAACTCTTTACTTTGCAGCAGATGTTCTGCTAAAAATGTGGTGATGTTTTAACCACGCTGACGGGAGGAGCAGCAATTGAAACTTCTGCAGCTCGGGAGGATCCAGAGAACCTGAAACCTGCTGAAGTAGTCACCCAGAACCAGTAGCAGCCCCTGAAAACTACCACGTTCCGTGAAGATTTCTATTATGGTAGCTAATCAGGGCATGCGGAATGGCTGGTTCAGACAATCTAAAGGGACTCGGATCTGCAGAGAGAGGAATTATGTATAAAAGTGTTTTCAAAATAAAGGTTTCGATTTTGTAGGAGTTGTTAGGGGGGGGGTTCTGCAGCAGAGCTGTGCTTGGGTGAACGCTCTTCTTCTCTTCATTTGTTCGTCTCTGGTCTCCAATGTCTCTGGTCTCCAAGTCCCAGCTCTGAAGGTCGGCAGGAACCTGAAAGGATTTAACGTGATCATGTGGAAGGATGAAATTTGTGGATCCAAACGTCAAAAGAACTCAGAGGCAGAAACTCTGTTTCCGAGAGCTTAAACACAGAAAAACCTCAGACTTCAACATCTTTGGGGATAATTAACACAAACAGGTTGATTGGGAATGTTGAGCTGCTGTGCTGTGACGGGGGGGAGTAAATACTTTTACAACCATAAAATCACTTTCAATTCTTTAATTTTGATCACTTTTAATTCATTTTGTCACTTATTCCTCCTGAAAAGCTGTAAGCAGATTTTCTGTTTCTAAATGATTACAGGAAAACTGTTGTAAGTCGGCGGTAAACGTTGACATTTTTCCCAGACTATGGTTGAAGAGGGAAAGTCTTTTCCAATAATCTGTTGTAGTTAAACGGAGTGCAGAGCTGAAGGTTTGGTGGCACTAATAAAACCGCCGTCCTTTCTAAATAAACCCGCCGTCACGCTCCTTCAGCAGCCAGTTGGTCAGCAGTGACTCAGACCTGAACAGAGGCTCATGAGCGGCCGCCAGAGAATATGAAAACGCCGCCACCTCCCGGAATCCACATCAGAGGAGCCAAAAGGTCAGTCCCCAAACCTGTGACTCCACTCAGTATTTCCCTCCCTCGACCTTTGTTTGATGCCAGCTCTGAACGCTACGGTGGCGCTGAAGGTCAAATCACACCCACAAATCTCTCAACGCAAAAACATATTAAAGATCACATCGGCAATTCAAAAACAACATTACATTATTAAAAATCAAAACAAAATGCCAGAAACCAAAATGCAATTCCAAAAAATGAAACATTAAAATGAAATGTTTCAGAAAACAAAAATTATTTCCAAAGATCAAAATGAAATCTTTAAAGAAGAAACTGGAAGAGGTAGGTATTATGGGACATCGTTGATTGGATGATGACGTTTGTTCATCATTTCAACCCAAGGTTATTTGCTATGAAGCCATACTGTATGTTATCATCCAATCAGTGACCTACCTTTGGCACTTCAGGGCCACTGTAGAACGCTGAGGAGCAGGCTCTTGTTTCTGCTCAAGCAGCTGTCCATGAAGAAGAAACTAAAGAGAGGAGAACCCCCCCCCCGGAGCAAGAGACTGCGATGAGTCTAAGAACACGGGAGGACTCGCCTAGGAATGAAGGAAACAGAAGTTAGAAAAAAGGTGCAACGGTCATCCGTTTTACAACCTTCAGATTTATGGAAAAATATGCATTTTGTGTTTTGATCTTTATTTGTTCATAAGGAAGGGTGTTACTTAGATCTTTACACCCCTGAATGTTTGTGAGACTGTTGATCTTCAATAGGGTTGTATTCAGACTGGCAAAATCATTTGCTCTGGAATGAGTCTGTGAAATTTGTTTCGGATCAAGTCCTGAAGCTTGTGTTTGGTCTGTATTCAGACTGCCGTTAATTGGACTATGTTTGTTCCGCAACAAAGCTTGTAAACAAAACCATGTGGCTAAAGATCTCTTCACTCATTGGCCAGGAATTATGACGGCGCGGCAAAGCAAATAGAGGCGGAAATGATGGAAGTCCTGCTCTTTACTATCCTTGTTGGGATATTTCACTGATGCAAACTTTAGATTTTTTTATAACTTTATATAAACAGCACAAGGAACAACTCTTTTCATTGTTACTTTGGTCTGGCTGAGGCATGTTGTAAGGCGGTTACTGGCAAGAAGACGGCTAAGGAGGTACGCTGCTAAGCGTTTATGACATATAGATTGTCAATAAAAACAGTGAGAAGTCATGTGTATCACGGGATAAGATGTTTTTAAGAGCCTGCATTCATCTAACCACATTTCAATGAGTTGCGGTGTCTCATCGTTGAGGTGTTTTGACACTGTTTTTAAGAGAATTCTGTTAAGGAACTACAAGGTAGCTTTGGGGATTATGTCACAGCAAAACCGGGCGCGTGCCATGCAATGAGTCACAGAAAAGCATGTAAGAAGAGAGTTTAGCTGAGTTCAAAAGAAATGTTCAAAAGAGTGGGATAATTTTTTTCCTGTTTGATAACAATCATTGCTTTACATTTTGTCCGCGGCTCATCCATCCCCTCATTCATAATCTGTTCACCTCACGTGATGACCGACTACAGTGGCCATTTTGGTCCAGTTGTTCTGCTCCTGTATTGTATTCAGACTGAAGAATCTCAGAGTGAACCGAAGGTCAGTCCGATTGGAAATGAACCG
The DNA here is from genome assembly GCA_036245035.1 of Adrianichthys oophorus. Classification (NCBI taxonomy): domain Eukaryota; kingdom Metazoa; phylum Chordata; class Actinopteri; order Beloniformes; family Adrianichthyidae; genus Adrianichthys; species Adrianichthys oophorus. The sequence continues at coordinate 22,427,385 of BSAI01000012.1, read as the reverse complement.
AGCCCACCTCAAAAGATGGTTCTGAGAGCAGTTCCTGGTCCCGGAACAGGATACGTAAGTTTGGATGTATTCAGATTGAAAATTTGCTCCAGATTATTGAGGGAAACAAACTCTGGTTCACTTTGAACTAACCAATGTGTCCAGTCTGAATACACCCTAAGTTTTCCTTCTTCAAACCTGACGGGTACTTTTACTTTTTCCATATGTGGAGTGATCCCCCTCCACCCACACTGCCCCTTTTGTAAATGAAGAAACTGGCATGAAGGCTGAAGGATCCTCCATTTTATTAAATGACATTAAGGAGCATTTGGTGGTATTTTATGGGATTGACTTGTTGGCGGGAATCTCTGAATCTCCACCAGGATTGGACCAAAAGAAGGAAGTTAGTGGTGGGATGTCAACGAGGCTTCTCAGCCATTTTAACCCCTTCAGTGATCTCTTCACAGTCAGCAGTAAACGGGAAAAAAGGCTTTTCTGTTCTTTTCCATTTTTATTGCAAATTCATATACAAAAGGTTCTGCGAAGTCAGAACCGTTACATGGACAGGAGGCCGGACAGACGTGGCTTCTCGGACTCACAAACTTAACTTTGACAGATTTCCAGTTCTTCCCGGCAAAACAAAGAAATTTCACAGAAACAAACGTGTTTCCTTCGACCTCAGAAAAATACAAATGTAGACATTTACAAACGATAAATTAATAATCAAAAAAGAGATTACAGCAAGTACCATTTGATCAAAGAAGGGGCGGAGCTTTCTATGCCGTTAACGTCCCCAAAAAAGAAAGGATATAATATTACCATCAATAGTACGCATAATAATTATTTTGAAATAAAGTTAACACTAATAAATAAATAGAACAGGATCTGAGTGAATCAAAGGTCAAACATGTAGGAAATGCATTTCCAACGGCGCCCACTAGGAGCCACGAAGAGTTCATTAAAAATGCCAAAAGCAAGGAAGGCACAAATGGTGAAGCTGGAGCTTAGACAGGACTGGGGGGCAACTAATATTGCCCCACAGGGGTGAAACTCCCCTGCAAGCCAGGAAATGAAGGCAACAAGAAAACATACAAACAGAGTCCTCACAGAGGCTCCTAGGATTTCTGGAAGAATAGGTTTTTGTTTCTGTCAAAGTTCAACAGAAGGCACATCGTGAGCCAGTCCACTGGAGCCCGGGTCAGTGCTGCCCCAGGCCTCCGGGTCAGCACCCCCTTAGGGGCGGGTCAGTTGCGTGTAGACCGGCGCCGGTTCCCAGGGCTGCGGGCTTTGGGGGATGGACGGCACCCCAGCGTTGTCGGCAATGGGGGTGTACATGGGCCTCTGGCTGGGGCTGCCCATGTAGCTGAAAGTCGAGTACAGCCCAGAGCCCTGCCCCGCCCCTGCAGGGCTGTAGAAGCTCCCTCCCTGGGTGTCGGGGTAGTCATAGTGCTGCGCCCGGGAGATGGGCGGGTACGAGGAGGAGGGGGGGCTGTAGTGTTGCAGGTTGAAGGGGCTGTAGGCGGCGTGCTGGGGGGAGCCCTGCTGCTCGCTGTAGTGACTCGGGCTCATCTGCTCTGTCTTGATCTGGGTCCTGTGCTGAGCGGCCTCTGAGCCCCCGCTGGTCCCCAGGGGGGTCAGAGTGTGCTGCTGCTGATGACCGTGGCCCTTTGCCATCCAGGCCGGACCCCCGCCTGCCTGCGGGCTCAGGGGGGGCCCGCTGCTGATGCTGTAGCTGCCGCTGTAGATGACTGGGGCAGTATTCCCAGGGGCGGGGCCCTGATGCCCGTTGGGGGGGAGGTACTGGTCGAACTCGTTGACGTCAAACGTCTCAATGTGGGAGATTACATCACTGCTGAGCTCACTGATGTCCACGTCACGGAAGTCGATGTTAAGCTGGCGCCCGGGGGCGCCGTCTGGCAGCGGGCGCAGCCCCCCCTCACGCTTTAGGTCCATCTTTGCTGAGCTGTCAGTCTTTGGGGTGGTGGGAGGGGTGGGGGGTCCCTGTGAGCCTGGGGGGGTATTCAACAGAAAGTTTAGTTTGAGTTTGAACAAAAAATTAAACTCAGAGATGGAGGACAGGTATCTCCTCACCTGAGTGCTCCGCGGGGGAGTGCACCTCTCCCATGCTGGAGGCGGGAGAGTCCGCCTGCTGCAGAGCCTTGAAGATGGCGTTGGTGGAGATGTGCTCCCCGCCCTCCTCCGCCCCGCTCCCTCCGGTCTTCACGGACTTCCTCCGCCGCGGCTGGTACTTGTAGTCCGGGTGGTCCTTCTTATGCTGCACGCGGAGCCGCTCCGCCTCCTCCACGAACGGCCGCTTCTCCCCCTCATTGAGGAGTCTGCGCGCGAGAGAGCAGCAAACGACATTCAAATGAAAGCAGTTTAAAAACAGGCGCGCGGCTGCAGACAGATCCCAACCTGGCGCACCGGTTTGGTGCGTAAAGGCGCGCGGGAGCGTCCCTTACCTCCACAGCTTCCCCAGAGTTTTGCTGAGTTCCGCGTTGTGCAGGTGGGGGTACTGATCCGCGAGCTTCCTTCGCGCCGCCTGCGCCCACACCATGAAGGCGTTCATCGGCCTCTTCACGTGCGGCTTGTTCTTTGTAGATCCGTTTACGCGCACCGGCATCGGCACGAGGGTCCAGTCGTAGCCCTTCAGCACCTGAGACACCGCCTCGCGGATGCACGCAGGGAACTTGTCGTCCTCGTCCTTCTTGAACTCGCTCAGAGCCCCGTCCACGCGCATCAGCCCGTTTTCCCGCGGCCGGGTGTTCTCGGTGTCCGAGCCCGACCCGGACGGGCTGGACGGGGATCCCGCAGAGTCCTCGGACATGCTCGGGCTAGGGGCGTCAGAGAGACATTTGTCTTGTTCCTCTGTCATCTTCAGGTAAGGGTCGAGGAGATTCATGCGAGAAGCGGATCTGTGCCAATTTACGCGTGAAATGATGAAGGTGACTGAAGAGGAGCGAGAAAGTTCTTATCTGACTGGCGTCAGGGCAGCAGCCGTTCTCCTGCAGAACAAATGTGTTCTTCCAAAACTGCGCGTAATACCTGCAGGTCGGTCCGAGTTCGGCTCCAGCTGATCCCGCATACAGTCCTGCGCGCGCTCATGTGCGTGGGACTGCGGAGGTTTTGCCTTTATGAGTCTGAGTGAGGAGGAAAGCCCCAACGTGATTGGACGGCAGCAGGTGACGCAAAATCAACGGAATCTGATCTCTCATTTTTTCTTCCAAAAAACGCACACTTTTTTTTAATAAATGGCGCGCGCGTGCATACTGCCGTCCGGGCTCTATTGGTACTTAAGAATTTCAAAATATTTTTTTCAAACTTTCATAAAAACAAACTGAAAACCTCAAACTGAGAATCAAGTCGTTCACAGACAGTTGCATTTACAGCATCTGGTCAACAGGGGGAGACAACAACCCAGAAACCTGCAACCGGGGAGGGGGGGCAGACTGTCAAACATCAGCTTCTGAATTCTGTCGCTCATCTCGTTTTCAAATGAGCAACGATCTGACCCCCCCCCCCCCAACCCGAACAGCCGCTTAAGACACAAACTTTTAAAAGATTTCCAAAATATCTACAAACTTTAAATTAAATCAAATTTTGGTTCTAAATTGATCAAACTCAGACTCTCACATTTTCTGCTCATTTATGAGGATTCCACAAAAGCAGATTCTACAGCCCCGACTCTGACCGGCTTTGATTTTGTTTGACTTTATGACATTGAGGGCTGCGCGATTCTGTGGATTTGGGTATCGATCTGATAGCGATCCCATACAGGCCAATAACTCAATTTTCAATCCGATACTGCTATTTTTCGTAAATGTGGTAAATGTGACATGAACCTCAAAGTCTCACTTGTTTTTGTGTTGTCTTTTTAATTACTTGATAACCATAAAAAAAGAATTAGGATATTTTTTTTTTCAATTAAGTGAAGGATAGTTTATTAAATTGAAAACTTTTTTTTTTATATACAATCAAAAGTAAAGTAGTGAATGCAAAACATTCAACAACAAAAATAAATAAATAAACAACTTACTTTGATACAAAATAAAGCAAAAAGTGTAATGAATGAAAAACAACAACTGGTAGAAATATAAACAATTAGTAACTTCTTTGCCTTTAAATACAACAATGAAAACAGGTGAAAAGTAAGTTGTAAAAACTAAATCAGCATTTAAATAGAACAATTGAAACGCCTTCCTTTTCATGTCCCAAATAGAAAGTATCTGCTGGTTGCAAGAAGGCCAAAATGCCAAAGAATTCCACTGAGAAATATGCAGCTATTCATCATCAATCATATCAATCATTTTATTTGTCAGAATAACCATTCTTGCACTAAAACTTTCTTCTTAACAACTTCTTCCTAATCCTAATTTTCAAAAGATATTATTTCTTACTCTCCTGAGCTCGCTTTCGGTGGGAGGCGTGTGGAGTTTGAACAAGATCTTGTATGATTGGTGACAGTAGTTCCTCTAAAAACGTGACTCAGACCTACTCGGGTGACGTCCAGTTTCTTGTTTTGTCCAGTAAATGATTATATGTCAATTATGAGTGACGATTCACTCAATTGTTTGCTTTTTTCTGTAGTTGTATGTTTGTATGTTGCCCTACAAAGAGATTATCTATTTTACAGGATTTATTTACACAGATAAGGGATCTGCACCTCTTGACTTTGGGGACCCTTTTTCCACAACATGGAAGGCAAGGTACCGCTTCAATTTTAACATTAAGAATGAATAATTTGTTTAGTTTGGAACAACATTAACCTTTTTTATCAACCTATTTTCTGTTACGTGCAAATAAAATGAACCATAAGGCTTTTATTTCCAACTACAAACATTCAAAACAGTAAAAAGCAACAGATAAAAATTGAAATGTCTTCAAGGCAGAGGGAGGAGGGCTGAACAATGCACGCTGCCTGCATGCTCTTTCTCTGCTGCTGCTGAAATCTCACTGGACCGGCGGGAATGGTGAGGCAGCGACCGAGCTGGGTCCTTTTTTCAGATACAGAAAAGTTTCAAACAAGAGTGGAAATATCGATATCTGTGGGTCAGCATCGATCTGATACCAACTTGAGATCAATAATATTCCTTCTGAATGTTTGTCCAGCAGAGTAAAGGAAAAGTGGAAGGAAAAATGAAGGATGAGGGCAGGAAACATGGAG
>BSAI01000012.1:22402752-22420676 GCA_036245035.1 Adrianichthys oophorus | reverse complement strand
GTGTGTGTGTGTGTGTGTGTGTGTGTGTGTGTGTGTGTGTGTGTGTGGTGGGGATCCTCTCTGTTAGCTGGGTCTGTTTCTCTGAGGCGTCAGGATTCATTAAAATGGCTCCCACAGGTGAGGGTCATTGAGCGCACAGAATGCACATCAACACCTCGCCTTCTACCCCCCCAGCACTGACCCAACTTCCAGCTTCAGCTCCGTCTTTAGACTTCACAGCATTTGTCACCAGAAAGAAAAGCCACCCCTCATTGGCCCACCTTCATCCAAAGACTTAACTTGCTTCACCTCTCTGGACACATTTCCCAGCATCCCAAGCTGCTGATTGAAAATGTGCACAAGCTGCTGGTTCTACGCTGCTCGGAAGGGTGCGAACAGAAACACAATCCTCCTGGTCGGAGAAGAACCACAGAGGAGTGCGGTTTCCTGTGGAGATCCGGCAAACAGCTTTCAACAACAACTGCCGTCCGGCTCCTGACAGACACGCCTCATCGCTGAGCTGTTGTTTGGGTTCAGCCAGAGGAGGACGTGTGTGCATGTGTACACGCGTGTGAGCTGCTTTTGTGTGTTTGTAGAAGAATGATGCTGGTCAGGAAGACTCCAGCCCCCCGGAGCCCCCCAGCATGGAACAGGAGGAGAAAAGCTCTGAGGCGGCAAAACTGTGATCAGCAGGAGACGTCCAACCATGACACAGCACATTTTTCTGCAGCAGAGGCCTCCTCTGTGCTTCTTCTCATATCAGAAACAGGTTTGTTTTAGAGCCTCAGGAGGAAGAGGGAAGTTTGGTCTCAATGATGCGTAAAAATGTATGCCCCTCTCCCTACTTTTTATCCGAATCAGTCTGGTGTTACACAGAGTTCTGGTCAGTTTTTTACTGGTTCTGGTCCAAAAAGCGTCACCTGATCGATCACTTAATGGAAACACTAACCAGACAGTTTGGTAAGTGAACTCAAACTGTGCAGGAGAGCTGGTTTCTCCTCCTCAGAGGAACACATATTTAAATGACTAATAGAAGACCAACCAGCCCGACTTCACTGTCTGTGGGTGTAAAGTTTAGGTGTTCATTCCATCTTGTGTTCATCACTTCATGTGTTCATTGTTTCATGTGTTCATCACTTCATGTGTTCATCACTTCATGTGTTCAAAGTTTAATGCGTTAATTCCTTAATGTGTTCACTCCTTTATGTGTTCTGTGTTTCATGCATTCATTCTTTCATGTGTTTATTCCTTCATGTCACTTCGTTACTTCATGTGTTCGTCACTTCATGTGTTCATCCCTACATCTTTTCATCGTTTCATGCGTTCATTCATTCAGTTGTTCATTCCTTCATGTGTTCATCGTTTCATGTGTTCATCGTTTCATGTGTTCATTCCTTTATGTGTTAATTCCTTCATGTGTTCATCACTTTTCATCAAAAACCAATGTTAAATCCAAAACTTATTAAAATAGAATTAAATTCTGATCACAAAAACAGAAAAAGAGGCAAACTGCTGATGATATGAAGACATTTTAAAAAGTGACTGTTTTGTTTTAAAGCAGCAGGTTTGTGATGAAGGCAGAGAGTTCCAAAGTTTAGACGATCACAAGAACGAAACTCAGCTGTGTCTGTGAAAAGGTCAAAGTTCACACAGATGAAGGACAGCATAATTTTAGCACTAAAATTCCAGTGGCTCGGCAGGACCCAGGGACTCAACAAAACTCGGCTCTGAGAGGCCACGGGAGGAACCAGCACAAGTGCTCGCTGAAGACCGGAAGGGATTTTCAACTGGTTGCTCTGAAGAAGATCTGGTCGGACAGAGTCAGGTGCCTCCATGGATGACTCCCAGTGCGTTCCTGCAGAAAAGAGCCATGAATTCTGAGTGTCCATAGGGGGAAGGAAAGCACAGACCCAGACAAACAGATGGGAGTGAGAAGAAGACTGGCTGGAGAGGAGACAGGAGCAACAGGAGCCCGCTGAGCTGCTCCTGTTTCTGTCTCTGGGGCTGTTATTAAAGCAGCGTCCAGCACGCAGGAATGCAGGAATGTTCTCTGACGTTGTTTTCATCAGACGGGGAGACAAGGCGGGAAGTGTCCGCTCCTTTTAGGAAGGAGGTGATGCTGCAGATGATTCCAGGATTCCTTCTGAGGAGCTTTCATGACCACTGAAGCTGAAACAGAGAAACTGCTTGATTGAATGCGCTAGAATGGACTGAATCCCGGAAGTGGGTCCAGGATGAAGGTGAAGCTGGGCCCCCTTGTCACCGGGGTCCCTGCTGGAGTCCAGACCCGTTGTGGAGAAGAAGTAGTTTCAGGGCCATTGAGACCAACCCTGGCCCTCAAGAGCCTCAACCTTGCCTGGTTTCCAGCTTTTCTTGACCATCTTTCTTCTGATCGGCTGACTCAAGTGATTCCACATCCTGAATGATCAAACACACCTGGTTTAGGTAGTTAGGAGAGCTGGAAATCAGGCAAGGTTGAGGCTGTTGAGGACCAGGGTTGGCGAGCCCTGCCATAGAGCATGCTCTGTCTGTCTCATAGGTGAAAGCAGCTCTGTGTTTTGGCAAGACAACGTCAGTGTTGGTTGCTTCCAGTGAAGATATCCCTCTGTCGCCCCTAATCAGCCCCCACTGCTGTGCCTCATATTCATCAGTGAAGTTCTCTGAGGTGTAAAAACTGCAGTGCGACGGAGAACATCTGTTTTGTGGAGGTAGAACATTCCCATGGAAGCCAAATGTACATCAACACCGCCTCATATCCAGGACCTTCTCCTGTTTGGAATGGCCGGCGCTCCATGTTTGCTCAGAACCAACTTTTTAATGACTTCATTAATGCGCTGCAGTGTTAATGCTCAGGAAAGACTCAAACCTTTGACGTCCTTCTGGGCTCACAGGAGGCTTAGCTGACCCGCCATGGGGCAACACAGTCCCATGCAGTGCCCCCCTCAACAAACAGCCTCTTCAGGAGGTTCTGTGCAAGACCCAGAAAAAGTCTGTTTTTGTGAAAGATTCCTGCTGCACGCAAAACAGTTGCCAACGGTGTTGCTCTGTACACGGGAGAGGGAGTGGGTGTTATCTGTGTTATTTTATTGGCCGCCAAAATGGACTACAATTGAGATTATCTGTTTTTATTGGAATAACCCGGACTGAACTGGATTAAGGCTGTCAGGCTGAAAAAATATCATGAAAAAAGAGGATTACAAAGAAGATGTAAATAAAAATGTATCAGAGCAAAAATGGTTAGTCTGACCATTAGAATTACTGAGTAATGGCTGTTTATGTCTATTTTCCATTGGCATTCCTTCCTAGAAAAGGCCAAATTTCATTTATGAACAATAATGAATGTGCAGCTTTTAGATGCTTCCTACACAATATGGTTGGTACATCAAACCAACGTTTTTGTGCATGGTTTCCCATCTGCATATATTTTCATGTGAACCTTTGAAGAAAGAAAAAAGTTTTGTGAAAATTGGCTGTGGAGGATTCCTGCTGTCAGTGAAATAGTTTTATCCTGTCAGATCTGCTTTAGAGCTGAGCTTTCATGCTTCCCTAAATGTACTTTTTACAAACATCATCCAAGAATAAAATGTTAGGAAACTGACTTTATGTCATCTGTTGATTCTAGGACCTCCTCCCTACAAACTCCTCCCTACTGATTGGAGTTTGGTGAAGTCTCATCCTGGTGTGCAGTAAAACCCCTTCATGTTCTCAGCTGTCTGTCACAGACCCTCTTTTCTTTATCTTCTTATCCCTGAAACAGGAGGGAGGTTTTTATTCCAGTGTTTGCTGCTCTTCCCTTTGAAAATACTATAAACCTCTGAACCTGGTGGTTTTAGCTGAGGCTGCTGTGTGGCTCCTCCTCCAATAGCCTGTGCAAACTGAGGCGGTGCGCTCGCCGTCCCGTGCTGCAGGCCGGCTCCTCACTGGGTGCCAAGTGATTTTTATCACAGGGAAAACAGCTTCCTTCCAATCTCAGGCCTCTCAGGAGCATATGAACACACTTTACACTCACACGAAGGAAAACAGGTAACCTGAGAGCGCTGCCGGGGCTGCAGCTGCAGGTGAAAGGACCTCTGTGTTGGTCTGGGGCTGGAACCGCTCACACAGGCCTGCTAACAGAGTTCAGGCTCCGGTTTGGAAGATCGGTTGAGTTTGGGCTTTATTTTGGTGCAGAAGAGAAGCAGCAGGGAAGCATTTTCAGATTGGAATGTTTTAGAAATGTTTGACCTTTTTCTCCATTTTCAGTTTTACTTTTTCATGTCAGTATTTTCATTAAAAAAAAGTTCTTGTTTCTGCTGAACAGCTCCTGAAGTCAACTTCAACAGGAACTGAGAGTAAATCTCCATCGTCTCCCATCGATGTGAGGCTTGTCTCACAGGAGGGAAGCCCAGACCTTGTCCTCCTCTCCTGATCTCCAAGGAGAACATGGAGGTGTTCCAGGAGCAGCACAGATCAAACCTCTGCCGCTCTGCTCTGAGCTCCTGAGGAGATTTCAGCCCTCCTAAGAGAAGAATCTGTGGTCCTCAGCGTTTGTTAACACTCCAACTTCATGGTTACAGTAAGGGGGTAGGGATGGACATTTGAACTGATATCTCTGTTTCCAGACTCAACACTATCACAGACCAGAGCAGAGTCCAGATCTCTGCAGACGCTGGACTGATCGATCTGCCAAATGTCACGCTCTACCCATCATCACCTGTAACCCTCAACTCCTCTGCCCGGGTAGGGTCTCTATCCTATTCAGCGCGGGGGTGGGGGTGGGGGAGGGGGTGGGTGGGTGTCTGGCCTCAGTCTTTCAGGTCTAAATATTAATTTTTTTGATATAGAAACATTTTTATAGATTATCATCTGTGTTCCTGCAAAAGTTTTCTAAAGTTCACGTTTACTGTAAGGTCATCAATCTAAAGCCTCAGAAAACAATCTGCTGAAGGACCATCATGGAGTTTGAAAATACAACAAAATCAAATCATAAAAGAAAGGAAATGTCCTCATTAATGCATCAGTCTAAAAGATCACTCAACAGTGCGTATTACAATATCTCTTCAGAATTCATGTCTGGGATCTTCATGTAAGTCTGTTCCTCCTCGAGGAGCAAACACAAAGGTTGTTTCACACCGAAGGAAGTGGAGGTTTCATCTGCAGAAGCTACATGTTTTCATGAGTATTGTCTGAGCTTCTAGATTTCTAGATTAATCTCTTAATCTCTCTAGTTTTTATTCCTAAATTTAATTTTTTAAATTTCATTTTCTAATAAAGTCCACATCAAACTTCAAAGGAAGTTGTGAAGGAAAAACAAAAATGACAAAAAATTTCCCCAAAGTTTGATCCACCTGCGATCCGTCAGTGTTCTTGGTTCCTGGATGTTGCAGCTCAGCGGATGCGTCTGCTCCAAACGATGAAAGAACCCAGAGAACGGGTCACTCCTGATCCAGCAGGAGGAGGAACCGTCCGTGTTCATGTCAGACAGTGTTCATGTCATGAGCAGAGGAGCAGATTTCCATGTTAGCATTGATCGCCTGGGGGGTGGGGTGCTCTGGAGGCTGTCCACACCTCCAGCATGGAGATGTCATGTCCTTCAGCAGCCAGTCCAAAGCTTCTGCAGAGTCCTGTCCTCATCAGCTTCTGTTTATTTCATTTCAGATTTACAGGGACACACTGACCCCCCCCCCCCACACACACACCACCACCACCACCATGAGTGTTTATGTTAGACTCTGCAGAAAAACACAGTCAAATGAAAATAAGGGCTAGTGTCACATTCATAATATTTGGAGTGGAGGAAAATTTATTTTCCTTTTATTAAACGCTGATTAATATGCAGCAATAGGGGGGGCTAATACTGCGGCTTTTCTTTCCACAGCATCCTGTGCCACTGCAGCTCAGCCTGAGGGGCGGAACAGAGAAAAAAGAACGTCTGCTTCACATTAACGCGGATAAACTCCGTCTTTTTGTGTTTCAGCTTGTAGCTGTCACCATGTGATCCGTGACTCCTGCAAAGGTCACGCTGGATTCAGCTGCATCGCTGCAGTAAAGGAGGAACGAGTGCCAGACAAGGATACCTCTGCAAATCCTGGGATGGTGTGAGAGCTAACATGCTATTAGAAGGTTTGAGCTCAGGGGACAAATGGCTCTCAGCTTTCTCTGCTCAGCCTTGGGTCTGAAGAACCTGAAGTTCCTCAAAGTGAAAGCAACAGAAACTTTCATCTTCATGAAAATATCACAACAAAAAAACTTTTTTTTCTCTAAGAGAATTTCTGTAGAATTTCACCTGAAATGTTGATGAAATGAACAGAACGATGATCCAGATGTTCCTTTGCGTTCTTGTTCCTCTCTATGAACTTCTGCAGGGATCCATGTTTGTCCTGAAGTCCTGAACTGAGTCCACCGAGTCCGATCTTCTTTCCATCTTCTTCTGCTTCTTCATTCTTCTTTACGCTGGAACACAACAGAAAGCAGATCCTCATCAGAGAAGTTCGTTTAGTTTTAAAGATGTGATTGTCATCAAACATCAGTACATTTGAACTGATGCTGAGGAACCAGTGAATCTTACGATATCTTCAGCTTACAGAATGAAGAAGAACACATTGGAGCTGATTTCAGGCTGAATTTGATCAGTTTGTCTCAGTTGGTTTAAAACAGGATCCAGATGAACATGTAAAGCTTCACATCCATCAATACTCAGGAGTTCTGCTCCCCCCTCCAACCCCGCTAGCCCACCTTCTAAACCAACAGGCGGCATCTGCAGCTCTTGGTTTCCACCGCTTCAACGCCATGTCGTTTTTCAAGCGAGGTCCATCAAAAGCGTTTATGCTGAACGCAGAGCAGACCGGCCGGCCTCAGCCTTTGGTGACTCAGAGCCAGCTCACATTCAATTTGTGCCGAGGCGAGCCAGCCGGCGACTCGACGGGTTTTCCAGCGTGATTGAAATGCCCCGTGTGTTAAAAGTGAAGTTTAAAAACAGCAGTTGATCATTTCTGCTTCTCCAGGCCTCCATGGGAAACTCCTCAGAAAGCAGCTGCTGTGGATGAAGATGCTGGAAAATGCCGGCGGCTCTCTAAGAACACAACCTTTCAAATTCTGCTGAGTAAGCACTATAATCTCAACCATCTCATGCACACAAAGTGAATCTGAGGATCCTGCAGCAGTTTTACCCCTCACACTTTACTCTGAATTTAATTAGAAACAGACAAACGAGAATCTTTAGGACCCACAAAGTAATTCTTCTAGAAGGCAAACGTGTCTTCAAACAATTCTCCAGAACCATACGAGATCCGGTCCTGTGGTTCTGCAGAATTCTTTTCGTTCAATGGATTCCCATTGTTCCCATTGGACTTCAGATGACCACCACTATCACTGCTGCTCGTTCTGTGTTTTGCTGAGTCATGGTTTGACTACGGCGCTGCAGAGCTGTCAGAGGTTGGAACTCCATGCTGGAGACTTTTAAACCTCACAGTCTTTTACTTCAGAACCAGAACCTGTTGGTAGAACTTCACATGCCACCTTTCCTCTGTCTGGTTTGACAGCAGCATTCCTTCAGTGTCTGAAAAAGAAGAGGAAAAAAAAAGGCACAAAAGCTGAAAGCTGTGAAACGGATCCCCATTATAGCTTGATGGATTCTAGCAGGCTGTAGTTTTATAAGCTTTTAACAGGTTTCCCAGGGGCAGCAATAATTTCTGTGGTTTATTTTCGGAACGTTGACTTTTTCTTCTCCTCAGATGGTCGGCGTGGGACTCGGAGCTCCATCTGGCTCCAGCTTCTTTAGGCTGCTCAGCCGTTGTTGGTCTTCATGCTAGTTGAAGTCACCGTCAGTCTTCAAGTTTCCACAAACCAACTTCCTGCTTCCCTCTTAAGATTTCTAGCTCTTGATTGATGGTCAGGACAGAAACCAGAGCTCGAACCGAAGCTTCTGATGGCGTTCCACAGGGCAGTGTTCTCCTCTATCTTTCCTAAAGCCTCCAATTCCCATCTGTCTTTGTGATTGTCTTAACAACTCCCCCATTTCAGGCTTCTGTCTCTCCTGATTTTCCATGTTTTTGCATTCCAGCAGGCCCCCCTCTCCTCTGTCAGCATCCATCCACACACCGTGTCACGTCATCATTGTGCGAGTTCCATAGTCTGTCTGACAGGCAGCGTGTAATGCTACACCTCCGGCCTGCGAGAGTCAGCAGTCTGTTTCAGAAAGAGAAACATTTCTCCAAACTGCTGTGCTGGAGGTTTTCTGAAAGAGCAAGAATAGAATCCAAAAAGAAGCTTTGCTCAGCATTTGTCCTCCAGCAGAAACCAAAGTCCCAGTTCACAAACAGGTTTGGGGTTTTAGTTTGGCTTCAGGTTCAGCAGATTTCTTTGGTGGTGCTCAGCATCTGTATGGATGCCCGATTACCGAATGTCCCCATCAAACAGACCCCAGAGCAGTGGAGACGTATCTGTAAAGCCCAATGAACGGCAGATGTGCAGAACACCAAACGAATGGAAATGGGCTGAGTGAGAGGACCCAAAATACAAACTCCTATATATATATATATATATATATAAATATAATTTTTTTTACAACAATTTGATTTCTATTTGAATCAATTGTTTTTTTCTCTCTCCTTTGACTGTTTTAACGCTTTAACAACGGAGATTTTGGTGGCGACAACTAAATAAAACACGTTCTTTGTCATTCCTAACACAAAGACTAACTCTTCGATAATTTATCTACGTGAATCTGTGGATTGTGATGCGGACACTGAACTTTAAGCCACTTTTGACCGTTACCGGAACTAAAGCTTGTGTTTATGGGTCAAAGAAAAATGACAAATGGTAGAATACAATTGACAAAACTTTTTTTTTTGACTCAAAGTCAAAGTGTATGGGATTACAAGCCTTAAAAATGTGTTTCATGAACTGGCGGTAATTTGACCATCTGGTGGAGAGAAGCACTTCTCCCACCCTACAGAGTCTCTGTTGTAAGGATTGAAACAAATCCAGCATACTCTCATGTTTGGTAGATACAGCTTTCAAACAGGTTTTGTATCATGTGGTTTGTTGCTCCAAGTCTAAAGTCACAAAGCTGAACCAGTTCTATTGAACTTAAGAAACTGTTCTGGGTTTGCTGGTTGCCATTGGGTTGACCTTACCCCGAACAATGGAAGCCCAACAGAGCAGCATGCTGGGAAAAAAAAAATCGAATTTTCCCAAAAATAAATCTTCTAAAAAGACTTCTAAAAACTTTAATTCATTTTATAAAATCAATTTTTGTGTGTTTTTTTGTCATTTTTATTTCTTTAGTTAATTGTGTGTTTTTACAGGCCCTCATGATGGGGGTGGGGGGTGAGGGGCCACTCTCAGTTTTTAGGGGTTAATTACCACCCCCGCCCCCCCGCCCAAGCCTATATCCAGCCTTAAATTCCTTCAAATATTGTCTAAATTTTAGTTTAGATATCTTACAAGACAAAACTAATTTGTTAATAACTTTTCAGAGAGACATCATGACTTGTTTTACAACAAAAAACCTCAAACTTCTTGTTGATTCGTTTGGAGTATTGTAACACTTAAAATAGGATATATGTGGACAAAAGTGTAGAAATATACCTTTTTTAATGATTTTAACCCTTGTATGGTGTTCGGGTCTGTGGGACCCGTTTTCAGTTTTTTTATCCGTAGAAAAATGAAACAATTTTTTTACAACCTGAAATTCATTAGCTTTGGCTCATTTTCTGTGAAGAACATAAATCAAAACACATTTTCATTGACCGCATACTGTACACCCACCCTACACATATATATTACATGCAGCAAAAATACGAATACCACACAAGGGTTAAATCTTTTTTAACACATGCTTATTTTTGGGAAACATATTTCTAACTACCAGAGCAAAATCCTTCAATATGAGTGTTTATTGCTCATTTCAGGATTTGTATTTTCACTTCATAACTTTTTGTAAGAAATCAAGACAGATGTACTAGTTCCATTGGCAGATTTTTTCACTCACAGGATGAGAAAAACTTATGATATTCAATTTTTTTAAAGGAGATTTTCTCCAGTGCGGCTTTAGCCTCTTTATTCCATGATATGGAAGGTGTTTATTAAAATATATTCAAACCAGAAAAAGAGCAGAACATCTGAAGGACTTAACCTCGCTTCACCTCCATGTTTCTCCCCTCTTGACTGCATTCGGGGAAACAGTTTCTCCTGATGATCTACGCTTTGCTTGCATGGCAACAAGGTTTGCAGGATTATCTAACAGTTACTCCCATGAAAAGCTATAAATAAGATATTTCATCGGCGATATTTCATTTGTCCTTCTACAGCTTCTCCTCTGGATGTCTGCCCTCCCCTCTGAGGAAAACCAGTCAGGATTCTGCCTCCGAGTCACGCTACTCTCTCCTGTTTGTCCCTGTCCAGCCGCCAAGTCCTCCTCATGAAAGAAATGAAGTGGAGATGCTGCTGCGCTCCGTAAAGCCTGTGGTTTTATCACAACCCTGAACGACAGGATGTGTGTTTGAATGTTCTCACTAACGCCCCCTACTGAGCAACCTGGCTGAGGCCTGTGGAACCGCTGCCAATCAGCTCTCTTATCACTAGCCAGACAGAGCTGAGCCAATCAGGAGCCGTAACTCATATCCTGAGGGGAAATGGTGGCGGGAATGGGTAATGCCCGTGTGATGGTGCGTTCTGGCAGCTACACCAGGGTGGAGTCAGAGGCGACGGAGACGTGATAAATTACAAGAAACCGTTTTGGCCAAGAACTGCAGAAACATGTGACCAACACAACACTTCAGAGTTTTTCAGGCTAGCAGCATTTCACTAAAATACATGGCGCTTTCCTGAAAGCAGCAGAAGTTACAGAGAAAGCTGCAATTACGGAGTGCTGAAGCCGAACCATGTGACAGCTAACATGGTCACCGTCACAGCAGGAAATGTGGTCGTCACTGAGTGTGAAGACTTTGGTTGACCCACAGTGATACTACCTTACATCTCCAAAGGTCATTTTAACTGTGTGTTTGGGGAGATAAGTCAAGGATGAAGCCTGACAAGGTGTGCATGATCCTAAATGAATGGACACCTTACAGCCAATCAGAATCCAGTAGTCACTGGGCCCATGAGATAAATGCATGTACTTTATGGGGCTTCATGTGGCCTTAATTTATTGTTATGAAAATAAAGCACTAAAGCCACTGTACAGAACTGAATCTCACATTTATCTTTGGTTCTTCTATTTTTTCTTTCTCCAGAGCTCCAGCCTCACAGAATCTGATTTTATTGCTGCAAACAAACTAAATTATGTTTCTTTGCAGAAAAAAACTTTTTTTTGTTCATTCTGTCTCTCACTGATAAAGTTTTGGATTGTTTCTGGTTCTGATAAGCTGCTCTCTGCTTTTGGAGAAGCCATCAGCAGATACTCCTCAAACCCAGAGCGACCTCCTGCCTGTCGGTTCCTTCAGGAACATCTGAAGAATATTCCAGCGCGGATAAACGGGTCATTTCACATTCAGTGTTCCTGCAGTCGTGTGGTTTCTTGGGGCTCGTATGTTTATTTTTTCTCCCTGTGGTGATGAGCTGGTGCTCTGAAGGGGTTCCCCTTGCTCCAGTTGTGTGGTTCTGTCCCTGCACCATAAATGTGAGGGAAATTAAAAAAAAATCTTTTCTCAGACATTTTGGTTCTTAAATCCTTAAATAATAACAGGTTATGAAATACAACACTGAAATGAGTTCCAGCCCGACAGACCTTTTATGCCTTTGGATCTGGACCAGAAGAAGTTGGAGCTTTGGTTTGTGGGTTGTCATCTGGACTGAAACCCCCTTCTCCTGCCTGAAGAGCGTGACGCCAAAGCAGGTGTCAGAGTTCTGGTTTCACTGCTTTTGGGCAGTGGTTACAGGTTCTGGATGACTGGCTTTGGTACTGGAATAAACTCCTGGACTGTAGGCTTTATTAAACTCTGAAAGTGGGGTCTGGCAGTTGTGGGTTGAGCGTTAGGAGGAGGTTCTCCCTGGATTTACCTTCATGTGATGATGTAGAGATTCAGGAGAACGGGAAGCTAACAAGGCAGAAGCTCCGCTCCAAAAACCTTGAAAGAGCCACAGACCGGAAAGGGAAAGACAAACGATGTGACTCAGCAAGAAAGTGGGAGTCATGTGGTGATGGATGGATGGTGGGGAGGAAACCAGCAAAAGGTGCGAGTCAGCAGCAAGATGGAGAAAAGTAGGGAAAAAAAGCGATTACGGGCCAGATGAGCAAAGATGGAGGAAATCCTGGTCATCTTAGAGAACAGAGATGACCAAAAGAAACAGAAAACTGATGACTCGGCAAAAAAAATGAACAAACAAAAGTGTGTTTATTTTTAAGGAAAAAATCCTCATCAGGACAGGAGCTTCTCACTAAAGTGGAGTTCTTCTTAATCAATGAGGGGAATCTGAAAGCAACTGAAGAAGATGCTCCTGCAAAGAAGCAGCAGATGCAGAACCATTTTGACTCAAATGTTTTCATTGTAAAAACAAACTATAAGAAATCCAATAGATTATTCATTTGGAGAAACATGACAATGATTGAGGGTTCAGTCAAATTTGGTGGGTAAATTTGTCCAAGGAGGTTTCTGCTTTAGTTCAGGCAACACAATTACAGTTACCTTCAGTGAAAAGGTTGTGGGGGCTGAAGGGACCACCCACAGTGACAGATGATTTCACTACTTTTGGGCAGTACAATGCTGGACAAGGATTGAAAGATCAGCCTTAAAGTCCCAGTCCAACCGTGTAATTTTTTTCCATTGGCAAAGTGCTCCCAGTATTCTTTTAATTATGTTTATGCAATTTTTTGCCGAAATCTAAACAGCTGTTGTCTTTTAAGACATATTTTATGCAGAAATTTGCTTAAGCTGATTTTCCATCAACTCTTTGTTTACACTCTCTCCTGATAGCTTACAGTCCCTCACAAGTCCAAGCTAACTTCAGTGTAACAAAAAAATAAATAAACAAACTAAAATGGAGCTATTCAGTCATAAAAACTCCAGCTCAGACAAGGAAAACCAAGTTGTACATGGATCTATTTGTCAGCAGGTGGATGCCTCAGAATGGAGCGGAGCAGGGAGGCTTTGGCCCCGCCAATCATAGTTTCTGCTTCGCAAACCTGAGGTTTTCATCTGCTCCTAAACCATAATAATTTGAATAAAGAAATACTCAGAAATGCAGTTTTATCATAAATTCAGTCCCCTATCATTAGAAAAATGCTACAAGAACACATGAAAACACTGAAAACAGCATTTTCATCAGCGTGGGTCTTTGGGGCCAAAGCAGTTTTTTTTCTTCCTGAGCTTCATCCATTCCTGCAAGAAGCTGGAAGTCCTACATGCAAACTGTAGGATCTGGTGTCATGAAGATGTTGTTTTCTGCAGCCATGTGTTCATGTTGCAGCTTGTGAATTAAAGCTCCAGTTTTTCCAACCATGAACAGTTAATGAACCACTGTGTCAGACACATATCTAAAAACATCCTGTGCAGGTCCAGCTCAGTGGTCCAGTGGTAGAGTGTCTGCCTTAAGGGCGATAATCCGCTGGTGACCCTATAAGGGACTTCAAAGAATAAACTATAAAAATGGGACCCAATGCTTCCTTCCTGGACAGTCAACATTTAGGGGATGGATTGGGGAGGAGAGGGGGTGGGGGTAAAATGCACCATATGATTCCCAAGTGTTGCTGTGACTGCAGTTGAATACTCCCCCAGGGGTCAAATCCAGATTATAAATTTTGCAAACCGGCAACAACTGACAACTGATTAGATTTTAGGAAGGACCACCATGACCATGTCTTGACATGTGACCCTTCAGTTGTCACTGTGTTGCTGTAGGGTGATGGGAAAGCCTGCGCAGTTCAAATAAGGCTGACCATTAAGCCATGCAGTCCAAGTCCTGGCGGGGCCTGTCCACACAAACACTCAAATGTTACAAACATACCTAATCTTCATGTGCAAACATGTCAACACATACATAACACAACTACAGCTCACACGCACATACTCATTCATGCAAACACACATATGTAAAGCATTTCATTCTGTCACGCATACTATTTGTTCAACGGTAAGCTGGCACCTCTGCTCAGGTGAGTGTTTATGTTCTACTGAGGTGGATAATAGAATGTGATAGAAGGAAGAGAATCCGGTCACCCCCAAACCAAGATCCCCATCGAGCAGCAGCCAGGGTCCCTCAAGGGATGCCCGCCCCACGCTCCAGGCAACTACCAGCAAGAGGTCAAGGAGAGAAAACAACAGGGGCCGCCCACCTCCACCCAAGAGGATCAGGACCTCCAAAAGAAGTGGGGATCCCCAAAAAGAGTTGTGAACATGTGCCAACCAGGCTGTTGGAATTTGGAGAGGCCCAGTGTTCGAGGGCCACTGGAACATGGACACCCCTGGGCTCAGATGTGATCCCTGGTTCATGGTCTTACCAGAGAACTCAGGCATCCCTCTCCCTGTGTGGAGAGTGGGCCCCCAGGCCCAGGAAGACACCACCCAAATAACATGGCCACCGTTGACGAGGGCCTGGTTTTCCCCCCACCGGGATTGGGGTTGGTGACAGATGATCACACACCTTCCTTGTGTAAGGTGTGTGTGTTCATGTAAGTGTTGGAGTGTATATTGTTATGGCGTACAGGGTGTGCGTAAAGAGGGTGCGGTAAAAATTGGCGGGTGGGGCACTGCGCAGTCTAAGCCCGGCAGAGCTTTCAGCCTGCGCAGTCTGAGTCCGGATGAGCTTTAAGTCTGCGCATTCTGAGTCCGGATAAGTTTTAAGGCTGCTTAGCAACTGTTTAGTTTTCATTCTACAGCTTCCTCTTCCTCACTTCGGCCAGAAACCAAATAACTTAGCTCCACTGGTTTTCTTTATGTTGTTTGTTTGCCTGAACTCAGGCTGAAATTATTCTGTTTTTACATCACTGATTTTAATATGAAAAATACTTAAAAGCAGTTTTACTTTTACCTGAGTACAGTTCTTAGATACTTGACCTGCCTGTGGGTCTGAAAGATGAAGACTGTTTCTCTAAGAATCACCTTTTACAACTGCTCTGCAGTCATCCTCAGGTTGTACTGTAATCAGCTTTGTGTGTCTGTATTTGTGACATTATTGTCAATAGTGAGATGATTACTGCCCTGAAGAAACGTCTGTTTGTTGAAGCTCGTGGAGCTGATTACTTTGTTTGGTTGTTTTTTTTCTAAGATTAATAACTGCAAATGTGGGCATGAATAAATGTGATTGTGTGAGAAAGTTGATCGTTTCTGGGACCTGGACCTGACACAGGTGGGAGCAGCAGCTGTCCTGCTGACAGTCGCTCATCACATCATTGTAGCACCCAGCGTGCTCTGCCCCCCCTCGCCACGTCCTTCATCGACTTCTTTTATTTGCAAAGGCGCAGCCAGTGTTGACAGAAAGAGGTCAGAGGTCAGGGGTGTGTGGCCTCCTGTGCTGCAGGATGTAAACAAACAGCAAATCTCAGGACATCTAGGAGAACATGTTGAAGTGAATAGGTTTCCGTCAGGTCCCACCAGGAGCTGCAGATCCAAAATGAGGGTGTGCTGATTGTTCTTGGAACCCAAAAAGGTCTCAGACAAAAGCAACAAGTGGGAGGAGGTTCTTCTGCTTGATTCAAAAGTTTTTCAGGAAGGATTGGACAAGATGTCACTTATGCACCGTTTACGGAATTGTAGTTTTTTTTTTAATAGTTTCCCATTTCTAAATCAAAAAAACACGTGGACCCCTTGCAGGAATCAACAGCCCCTTTCACAGAGCAGGTGGATGTCAGTCCCTTGTCCAGTGAGTTCTGGAGAAGATCTTCCTCTTCACGTGGTCCATGTTCTGTCAGGCCCTGAGCATGCTCGCCCGTCACAAGCAGCAGCGGGTGCATTGTGTTGTGGAGGCATCCTGGCTGAATGTTCCCAGCAGTGACGTGTTTACTCAGGGACCACACGGAAGCGAGGCGCTGGTGCCAAACATGTAAAATCTCCAGCTACAAGTGTGTCAACATGCACACAAGCACAAACAGAGCTCGGAAAGCCACAGAAATGTATCTGGCAGCCAGCAGTTTTTGCATTAAGTGCCTCTCCCACCCATATAGTTTATGTTTGTCAATATAAACTATTTCTGCAAATATTCCTTCAGTCAGTTTGTGCTGTCAGCTCTCGGCCTCTGGGGATGTGGTGTGGCTCTGACTGATGGTGCTGGAAACTTTACATGATATTCATGAAATCCACAAAGCAAACACTTTTTCCTCTTTCTAACTTCTGATTTTACTGAGCCCCATTATAAACCCTTTCTAAACATTGTTCACAATTTATGTAACTAGAATAAATTAGAAAGTAGATACACTTTCATACTTTCCTAATTTTTTCTTCATATCTACAGAAGCATTTTGCCCTCGGCTCTACAGAATTTGAAAAAGCTGTGCGCTTTCTTTGGCATGGAGTTACTTTTATCAGAAAAACATAAAACTTCAGTCAATCTCAGTCAGAGTAGAGGTTTATTAGAAATGTATCAAATATACACCAAAAATGTTGATGTTAAGCCTTAGTCACATCATAATCCAAAAGTATAATCTTGTGACCAAGACTTAAGCTATCGTCCCAAAAATCCTTATGGGCGTCTGCGGGTGAATAATGGTCAAACCTGTACGGGGCTCACAGCTGACCTGCGGGAAATGTCAAGGTCATAGACCACTCATTGAACCCGTAGAGCAAAAATGTTCGTGCGCATTTTTTCTACGTGCATGCTGCGGGCGACAAGTCGTAGTGAACACTTATACAACATGCAAGGGTAAGTAAGGGGAAAGTAGGCGTGTCGTACAGATTTTCATTGTTTCAACCCACCAAACCTGTAGACTGTACAAGGAGCCCACTAGTGCTGCTTTAATTAATTAATTAATCAGGAATACTTCACAATATACTTACCACACACACAAGACAATGGTATGTTCCATTTTTATGACGTCCTTTGAGGTGGCTGTATGAGCCTCAAGGAAACTGTAAGACACGCCTGCGCTAACCTTAAGGTGCAGCTGCTCCTCTGCATGACCCTGACAGGACCCGGACAACCCAAAAACCCACAGAACTTGTACAGGGCAACCCCCTCGTCCAGTGTATTTGACTAAGACATTAAATGATTTTGAATAGAGAGTGAGAAGTCAAGTCAGATGTTGAGATGTTTGTTGCAGAGAAACAGTGTCATCAGCATACAGATGAACATGTAAGTTCTCTGCAGTTTATTTTTAGTTTTATTGATGTGTCGAGAAATAGGGAACCCCTTTGTGAATGGAAAATGGATTAGATTCTAGACCCTCATTTTATTTATCATTTGATAAGTTAATTGACATAATAGGTCTTTGCTGGGCCCATCAATGCTAATAATTCTGAATTTTCTGTATGAATGTTCTCTCTGAGTTTGGCAGAGATGCAGCTGCATCCTGATGGGATGAAGAAGGTTAAGTGAGTCCCCAGGTATCTTTCAAGCTGTGGTTACCGTTCATTTCTTTAGAAACATTTGAGTCTGAAGCAGTTCAGGTCACTGCTGTTGTCTCCACAGACTGCACTGGATTTTCTTGAAATCCTGACTTAGATTTATGGCCTCAAACATCTACACTCTTTGACACTAGGGAGGGAAGTTGATTTAAATCTACAAGAATCACCTGGATAGAAATCTTCATTTTCTTGTCCTGCTCTTTTTCTTTTAAGGGGGAGATTTTTATGAGAAGGGAAACAAAATTTGCGGTTTCAACAGTTGAGGTTTGATGCAAACAGCTTTGGAACCTTTTATGCAACCCAGCATAAAGAAGAAGACTAAAGAAAATATTTAGCTTTCCACCCTTTTGAGCCTTTTAGCCTCTACAAGGGGAAAAAGAAAGGAAAGAAAAGAAAAACTCCAGATTTACTGGGATGTGGTCTCATTCTAGATTTACTGGGATGTAGTCTCATTCTAGATTTACTGGG
>BSAI01000012.1:22336453-22402211 GCA_036245035.1 Adrianichthys oophorus | reverse complement strand
TGGGTTGTAGTCCCATTCCAGATTTACTGGGTTGTAGTCTAATTCCAGATTTACTGGGATATTTACTGGGTTGTTGTCCCATCCAGATTTACTGGGTTGTAGTCCCATTCTAGATTTATTGGGTTGTAGTCACATTCCAGATTTACTGGGTTGTAGTCCCATTCCAGATTTACTGGGATGTAGTCCCATTCTAGATTTACTGGGTTGTACTCCCATTCAAGATTTACTGGGTTGTAGTCCCATCCCAGATTTATTGGGTTGTAGTCTCATTCCAGATTTACTGGGTTGTAGTCCCATTCCAGATTTACTGGGTTGTAGTCTCATTCCAGATTTACTGGGTTGTCGTCCCATTCCAGATTTACTGGGATGTAGTCTCATTCCAGATTTACTGGGTTGTAGTCCAATTCCAGATTTACTGGAATGTAGTCCCATTCTAGATTTACTGGAATGTAGTCCCATTCTAGATTTACTGAGACGTAATCCCATTCTAGATTTACTGGAATTTAGACCCATTCCAAATTTACTGGGTTGTAGTCCCATTCTATATTTACTGGGATGTAGTCCCATTCCAGATTTACTGGGTTGTAGTCCCATTCTAGATTTACTGAGATGTAGTCCCACTCCAAATTTACTGGGTTGTAGTCCCATTCTAGATTTACTGGGATGTAGTCCCATTCCAGATTTACTGGGCTGTAGTCCCATTCTAGATTTACTGAGATGTAGTCCAATTCCAAATTTACTGGGTTCTAGTCCCATTCTAGATTTACTGGGGTGTAGTCCCATTCTAGATTTACTGGGCTGGACCTGCAGCTTCGAAAACCAGCAAACAGGACAAAAAACCCACTGAAGTGATCTGAAAGGAGATCAGAGTCAGAAAGCACAAATGAAACAGATCAGACGAGGATTCATGACCTGACACATAAACGTTTTCAGTCATGTGACCTGGAGGAGTCCATGATAACAGTGGAGAAAAGGTAAAAATGAAGAAACTTCCACAGTAAAGGAGATAATGAACTGTTGCTTCCATAAAACACTGCAGTCAGAACAAGAAATGAATAAATAAAATCAATTTAAGCCAAATACATATTTTCTGTATTTCAAATGGGAACACAACTGCTATCAGTTCATGTCTGAATACATTTTCTGATTGTGGACATTTTTATTTAGCAGCCTGTTTAGTTACTTAAATCCACACCTTCATATTCTGGATTCTTTTACTGGCTGAACTGAGTTTTGGTCTGTTTTCTCTGATGATCTTAACCTTCTCAAACCTGCAGACAACTGAAGGGCAGTTTTCTGCCCTTCAGAGGGCTCTTCAACAATATGACATCACTTGAAAACCATAACTAGCATTTGGAGACAGAGTACACTAGACACAGGAGCATCCCAGCTGAGTTTGTCAGTGGACACCCAGTTGATCTCACCACAGGAAGGTGGTGTGAAGTTTTCTCAGGCTCCTCCTCCTTCTGCTGATGGAGGAACCAGCTGAGCCCCATCCCTGTGTGGGCTGAGAAAATGGTTTCATCCATGACTTCATCACTGTCAGCCCCTCTCAGGGGAGCATCAGTGAGCTTCTGGTGACCTAAGGCCTGACCTAATCAGTGACATCACAGCCAAACAGGAAGCTGAGATTGAATGTGAGTAAGATCACATGTGTGTTCAGGACTTCTGTGTGGGACTCAATTTATGGCACATAGACACGTGCTTGCATAAACTCTTTGGGTCGTCGGTGTGAACGCTCTGGTCACTGTGGCAGGGTTTGAATCCCTGCATCAGGCTTCATATAGGCTTCCATGGAAGCCCTTGGACACACGGCCTTTAAAGGTAAAACATAAAGCTCATAAATAGCTTAAATAGTAGTTCACAGTATAAGAATAGACGATTGAAGCAACATTCTGCAAAAAAAAATCCATCCATCCATCCATCCATCCATCCACCCACCCATCCATCCATCCATCCATCCACCCATCCATCCATCCATCCATCCATCCATCCATCATTTAACACTCACCTGGGGTTCAGGTCATTGAGACAGTAGTCAGTAGCCTATAGATCGTTAGACTGTCTTCTTTTCAGGTTTTTTTTGACTATTTGAAATTATAAACTGACCAATCAGATGCCTTAATAAAAGTAGGTGGAGCTTGCTGCCCCCCACAACGTTGAAAATGTTTGACAGATTTTGTGTAGCCTGCTTTCAAGTGGTAGGGGTGTGGCCTTCAAACTCCTGATTGGCCAGAGCTCCTGCCACAAAAACTTTGCCCCAGAAACACTTAACTCAGCTCCGTTGTTGGACTGTTTTACTTTGAGGGTTGAAGATTGACTTGTTTGTGGAACCTGCCCCCTAGTGGTCCCCTGGTGACCTGAACTCATTCAAGTTCTTTTTGTTTTTGGAAATGAAAGTGTAGGGGTGAATCCAAATTCTTCCCCTACTCCTTCAGCTTCTCCCTACCCTTCCAATCGTAGGGGCATTTGAAGAGATGGTGGTGACCCAAATAGTTTTTTAAGGGTATAGAGCAAAGGGGCTTTGAGTTCTGTATCCCTCCACCAGTAGGGTGATCTGCGTACATGGAGGAGAAACGCATTTCTTCACATGGGTGCGCTCTGAAGCACAGTAGACTATATTCAAATGTAAGTAGTGAGTTGTTGCTTTAGCATGACTTTTAAAATGATAAAACAAATGTTATGTATTTTCTGAGCGCTGGCAACTACGTGCTAACACAGAAGACCGGCGACTATTGATGATGTCATTGAGCAGTGATTTCCGAACTAGAAGACAATATTTTTCCATTACTTTCTGTTTGGAAGGCTAAAAGTAGGGGTGGGGGAAAGCCGTAGGAATAGGGTAAGAATTCAGATTCAGCCTTGGGCTTTGGTACTGCTAAAAAGACATTTGAAGCTGCTAAACTCCAACATTTCCCATCCATCCATCCATGGACTGAAAGGATGGTAGCTGGCACTTCCATCACCAGCATTATGTTTGGGTCTTAATGCTGATTTTTTTTTTGTTATACTCTGTCTTTGATCACTGTATTTTGTACTTTATTCTTTTAGCAGTGCCATAAACCTTTTACAACTTTTACGACGAATGCAGTGGAACTATTTTAACTTTGGTCATTTCTATTTGGATCATTTGGACCAGATCTCTGGTGAATGTAAATGCTGACCTTTGTTTATGTCCTTGGCTCAGGATTCTGTGCTAAACACGCTTTTTTAAAGTCATTTATCAGTCTTTTCTTCTGTCTTCAGGACTTTGCTTTCTTTCTGCTTCCTCGCACCTCATTTCTCTTTGCTCTTGGACTTGTGGACTTTTCCCCCCATATTCAGGAATATTCTTGCCATCTTGGAGGCTCTGCGTTATTGTTAGTCATTAATATCCCAGTTAAATGGTCTGTGACACTTCCTGGCTAGGCGAGGAGGCAGAGATGTTTGGTTAGAGTTGGTTCTGTTTCTTACAGACTTCTCCAGCATGACTGTGGCCACAGATGTTAGACAGCCTGTTCAGTGGATGCAGAAGATATGGATTTAGGTGGAGAAGAACAGAGCAGTAGAACGGACCAGTCAGTTTGAAACGGTGCTGAATGGGCTCCGTTCAGTTGGACTGTTTGTTACACAGCATCGCAGGTTCAAGTTCAGATTTAAAAGCTGGCCTTTCAGCAACTGTGGCTAGAATAGTTTACATCTCTCCTAATTCTGGACTCCAGAGGTGACATATTTACACTGGTTTGCATCTGAAGGAATCTCAGTCAAATCTGGCAGCCTGGCTCTTGCAATTACTGGTGTTTCCCCATGAAAAATTGCAATAATTTTGCTTCCACCTTCAGCAAACTTCAGCAAACATTTGGGACGACAAATCCACTGACCACATCGATTCCATCCACAGGCCACCTAGGAGAAACAACTCCCCCTTCATACTTGTTTCCACCTTCTCTCCCATGGCGAATCCCAATGACACAAAAACTTTTCTTGTCTTCCGCTTTCTCACCAAGCGTTTCATTTCCCACCACAAGCCACCAGCGCTCAGACTCCACGTGTCACGTGGTCATTTATGGAAAAAAAAAAACCCTCACGGCAGAGGAGAGCAGCCCTCATTAGCTGCCGTCATTCCTGATCAAAATAGTCTCCTGCATCAAAAACGAAATTAAACATAAAGTCAAGTGACTGTGGCACCACCCACGATAAGCACACACGGTACGTCTTTGGTCAACAGAGCGGGCTTTTAGATGGGCTCTGGTGGTCTGACTGTGGCTCTTCCTCACATTGAGGTCGGGCTGGCATCTGTTTGAAATCCAAATCTGTCCGATGCTACGCCCTTTTTGAGATTCTGCCCCCCAACCCAAGTCCGATCAGGAGGATCAGGATGCAAATAAACCTGCGCCTGTGGGGTAACATTTGAAGCCTCCAAAAGTGGGTGAAAAGGTAAGACTGGAGGTTTAAATATCTCGCTTGGTGTTTTCTGTAAATCACCAGAGAAGAGACGGCCATGAAAGAGGCCATTCAAGGCCGCGGGTGGCGGTCGGTCTGGCAGCCTGCAGAAAAAAACAAAAAAGGAAGCTTGATTGAAAACCGCAGAGAAAAAACAGGGAAACCAGAGGAGATTTTCAGCAAACATTTTAATGTCTTTCTAAACTCCCCGCTTCAGGTGTGTGTGTGGGAGGGGTCAGGGTGTTGGAATTGCCAAATCAGCAGCTTTAGTTTAAACATATATTTGTACATCAACACCATGAAAGATTTTATAACATTTTTAAATAAAAACACAAAACTGCGCCCTGATGACAGAGACATGTCTGCCATACGCTGATGATAGTCCACACTTTTAACAGAAAAATGATGACCTTTTTTGACAGATATGGGACAGCACAGCAGAGTCCATCCATTTAGATCTTAACATTAAAGCATAGCTCCAATGACCTCTGTGATGTCATGGTGCAACATGACACACTTATATACCTCCTATTAGTTTCCACAGATCAGTTACCGTCCCCCTAAACCCAGCAGGTTTAAAAGGAACCCTTCTTTGTACTTATGCAGAAAAAAAAACTTTTATTTTTTTGCAAATTTTCTTCTAACGTAGGGATTTGATTTTGAAATAACAATAAACATTTTTAAAAACTTGAGTGTGAGTAATTTTAAATATTCTTCAGAAGTCTGTTGAAAAAAATCCCCTCTGTGTTTTGAACAATGCCTTCAGTGAATGGGGGGTTATAACTTTATATTCTGTGTTTCTATTTATTTTAGACCACAGGGAAGCTCTATGATCATTTAGAAATTAAAATTCATGAAAAAGTCAATAAAAATGGCAGTTTACAAATCAGATGAGAGGTGGAGTCAGTTGGTGGCGGGGCATATCCAAAGCTGCTTTCTCAAAGATGGGAAGAAGCAAGAAAAGGCAAAAGGATTTTGTTCCACACGTGTTAGATTTTTTAACTAACACAAAAAAGAACTGAAGGTTAAGATTAGACTGATTCCTACATAATTTTACTCTTTACATTTCTCCAGGGTGAAAAACAAAACAGGCCTTATTATCCTGGATCCAGATTTAGTGACCTGCCACACATTTACAACTCCAGACTTCATGTCACAAACGATTTTCAGAGAAAAAACAAATGACTTTAGTGCAGAAAAAATAATGTCTTCCACAAATTGCATGTTGCCAGTGCCAGCACTTCACAGTTAAACATCAGGTTTTCCAGGTGATTCCTCTTTGTGTTGGACCTAAAATATGCTTGCATTGCTAATTTCCCAGTTCTGCCTCCACCTACTCACTTCAAGCTGCTCTCTACCCCAAATGTATGAAAGTTAAAAAGGAACACAAGATGATGGAAAGAGTCCACACTAAAAAGGTAAATTACAACACTTCATCACTGGGTGATTTTGGAAAAGCCAAAACATTGTAGATTAACAAGAACTTAAATTCTAATCATATACAGAGAGCAATTTTTCCTTGAAACGGTTGTTTTGACCTTTCACAGGTAAGTCATGTTCTGGTTTACGGAGCAGTTTGGAACTCGGCTAGACAGACGATTAGTGTCTGAGGGAAAGTGCAGGACTGTCAATGAAATTGGGTGTTTGAGAGCGATAAAAGAGGAAGAAAGTGTAAAGGATCCATTAAGACCCACCGGTTCTGTTTGGAAAGTTGTCACTGGCAGCAAATTCGGCCCAATCATCGCGCTTTTAACGTAATCACTTTATGAGTGAAAAGCAGAATGAATTTAGTGTTTAGGTGTGCAGATCCAACCAGGGCCCCTGCTTCTCTTGAGGGACGTGTACATTTCTGTGGCATCCTGTATTTATTTGAAATCCCCTCTGTCTGGTCTCATAATACAGACAGGAGCAAGTGGGCATAGAAAGCCCTTTCTGCTCTGTCCATTTTCATGATGCCGTCTCACATTAATGGCACTCTCCGTATGTTTTCAGAAAAAAACCAGTAAAAGCTGCCGGTCTCTGCCTGCACTCGGTTCATCCAAACTTTTAAACACAAAATGAGGTTTGTTTTCCTTTATGGGTTTGGATACACAGTTTCGCTACATTTTACTGCATTAGTTTAGTGCAGAGTACATTTAAGTTGCATACTTTATGAACCTTAATAGCTTATTGGTTTGACTGTAAAATGTCCTTGGTAAAAAAAAAAAAATCAAAAAGCACAAAGCCAGCTTGTGATGACAGCATGCTGGTTTCTCCTTAAAGTTTTGGTTAAAGAAATACTGAAGAAAAACTTCAAATGCTTGTTTGAAATCATTTCATTCAAGCCTAAAGCAGGAAAAACTGCAATCATTTTTAATCATCATTTAATTCAGAATAACTTCAGGTAACACACTTGCTGCAGCAAGGAGCGCACACGTATCACATGCAATGGCCATGAGGGTAGGCAGAGCTTGAGTCAAAATGCCAAAGGTGAAGCAAGTAGAAGTTTGTCTGAACTTTACTCCAACAGATTCTAATTCAGTGACCTGATGAATCAGAGGGATGCTCTGAAAAAAGGCTGTCATTGTGGCGATGAGCAGTGAAATCTGTGTTTACTTCTGTATGTGAGAAAATAGAGATGCAACCCTACAGTGCAGACTGTCAGGAAGAATCAAATTAAGCATCTTAGACACATTCAAGTGCTCTCCTTCACCCTGTCACACTGCTTTATCACACTTTAATCCTTTAGGAAAAACTACAATGTTTTTTTTTTTCATTTTTGAAGTATCCGTTTGAGCACCGTTTTGGCAAGAATTTAGGCAGAACTGTTTAAAAGTTCTGGTTTGGCATCAGCATCGGATGAAACCCGAACAGTACCCATCCCCAACACTCATCACCTGTCACTTTTACACAGAGGATGATGGTGTTCTTACCGTCTTTCATACAGGAAACATCCTGTTAATGGCTCCAGTGTGTGTGGGGGGTTTGCGATGATGAGCCTTCTCCGCTCACAGCAGAAACTACCCGTTTACCTTCGCTAAGAAACAAAACCATCTGTTTGAAGTTTATTTCTCAGAAATGAGCGAAGAAGTCCCACCAGAGCTTGCGTGGGCCGCTAAAGTCCTACCTTTTGGTGTGTCCAATCAGTTTTATGTGGTGTGATGAATTATCTTTAAGCCACAGCCTTGATTCCAGAGCCAGGACTTTCAGTGGATTGGTGCTGACATTTGGCAGGCGTTTCAGGATTTTCACGTATGGGAGAACATCAACATGCAGCTTTCTTGTGCAGTTTGGGCGACCACCCAGACGTCCTTCTGTTACCTTTCATGGCCGCGTTGCTGCTTTAGTTGATTTTGAGCTGCAAAAGTCCTGAAGGTTTAGAGTCTGCGCTTGTGCTGTCAGTCCCACTAGGACAGTTGGGTTTATGGTGGACACAAGCACGATCTATTCATGAATCTGCTGATACCTGGATGAGGGACACATTGTTGCACTGCCATGACTGACTTTTCCAGAGCAAAGAAACTTTTTCCAGCTAACTTTAATGATGAAGACTGGCCCTGACTGGTAATATCTGGGAGTGAAGAAGGGATGATTCACAGCTGAATGACTAACATGAGTTTGTTTGTTTGTTTGTTTATGGAGGGTTTGGTGTCCAAACTGTTTCTTCAGTGACTCGTCCAGCTTCAGGACACCAGCCAGATTTTGTTCTTGTTGTCTTATATTTTGAATTAAGGCTTCATTGATATCACTGAACGTGCATTTTTTCTGTTTACACCTGTTTTTCTGTTTACTCACTTTCTGTTAGGATCCCTGTCTCTTCCCGTCTGGCTCTCTTTTCCCCTCTCTCTCGTTGCAGGAGTTGGCCGGAGAGTTTCGGGAGCTGACATGGATTCACCTGTAATCCATGTTCCTCTAAAAACTCCTGGAGCAGAAGTACCCAGCTCATTCCATTACGCAATTCCAGATTGTCCTATGCGGTCCTTCTCCGTTCCTGTCTGGTTTTCTGCTCACGCTCTCAGTTCCAGTCCTGATCCACAGCTCTCATCTCCAGGTCCTGAAAATACAAGCCAAGCCAAGTCCATTTAAGACTTCTCATCTCATTAAACAGCATAACTCTTCATCTGCCTGCTGTCTGCTACTTTGATCCACCAGTCCCTCACAACACTTTCTGAGTACCTTACCTGTTCCACATCAGTGACATGCGCTGAAGATTGTGGCTGTGAGGCACTGACTGCTCCAGATTCAGATTTACGGATGGATCCCATGATCTGGATAAATACTAGATTCTGATTGGCTGCAGAATGTCCATTAAAAAGTGATAAGGTTCACCTAGTAAAGTAGTTCTGGTCACATCGCCTGAATGTTCTATATTATATCTCTGGCCTCTGGTTGGTAACAGAACAACAGAAACTTGGATCATAGGTGGACAGACATTATTCCACAGTTTATCATATCAATATCAAGGCAGTAGATCTCTGTCCTTCAAATGTCTCTATGAAGGACATGACATTATCACATTTTACCATCAACAGAAACTATTTTAAATATTTAACTATTTCTGTCTTGTTTTCCATAGTGCTTGATACAGAGTGAAAATGTCTTTCTAAATTATTTTTACATGTACATTTTACTCAAAGACAACCTCAAATTTAGACATTGGTCATATCAGCTGTGACAACACTGGTGAGTGATCAAAAATGTAAAGAGTTGACTATTGTTGATTGAAGAATGTCAGTGAAACTCGTAGAGACATGTCTGCTGGTGGCATGGGCGATCTATGGAGCAAATGTGCACGTGTAGAACTTCTGAGGAATCTTACGGTTGTGAATAAGGTTGGTGATACGGTGGCTACATGTTTGTGTTGCTGACTAACCGCCATCACAGTTACAAGTACATGGCTGGAATTAAAGAAACTGTCTTCCTGCTCCAACTGGTTCTCTTTGAAAAAACAATCAAAAATCGTTAAAACTTTAAATCATTGATAGACTAAAAACAGCCAATAAACCTAAAACCAACAGCGATTACACTACAGATCAAGAAAAACTTTATTTTCTGTGACACAGCTATGAGATTCTAGCCTTTATTTTGTTTAACTTGCACTAACAGAGTCCCAACACCTTCTTCCCAGTCAGCCATTCCTAAAGATCTCCTAATGGGGGATCCACCCTTCACCATCTGCACTGCATTGGAAGTGCAGAGTCCATGGTTCCCTTCCTGAGTATCTCTCAGATTTGGTTACTGCACAAGCAATGCCGCTCCCTCTATCAAAGATCTGCTAACAGTCTCGTGAGGCCTCACTCTGCACTGAATTTAAGACAAAGCCTTGGAGAAATCCACCTTTCCTCAGTGTTTTCTGCTGTTTTCTTTCACAGCATTCAATCTGAAAATGAACTTCCAAAATAGAGTTGAAACAAGTGCAAACTGTGATGTGGAGGCTGCTGAAATGTGAAGCAGGGTCAGCGTTTGCTTTCTGGGCCGTGCCCTTGGTCACAGAGGGAAAGGAGGTAATAGCTGGCACTAATTAGGCCCTGGGCTATGCAGTCAAAGCCATATGCCAGTGTGAATCTGTAAAGCTAACATTAGGCAGCAGATATCTGAGGCCGGCGGCTGTGGACTTTGACATCCTGTATTACACCTAATTGCCACCAGACGTTACATCGAGTCGCCGCAAAAATCCTCCACATCCACCTGCTCCTGGCTCTGTTTACGTTAAAAACCGGTAAAAATGCGGGAGAGGGCTCCTCTGTTGTTTTCTGACATCTGAGCTGCAGATTGACGGGCTGGAACGTCAGCTAAAATTTACATTTTACACATGTCAGGACCGCAAGAGGGGGGCCTCCCCCCCGAGCTGCAGGGATCCAACAGAGGCTTTTCTGATTCTGGTGTTTTTTTGGGAAAAAGTAGAGAAAGAAAACAGGGAAGAGGCATGTGGCAGCGTGAATCTTATTACGGTAAGTAAATTATTATTTTTACAGCCATTTAATTAACACTGCGGAAACTTTCAATCCGTCTCAGAGCAAATGTTCTTCATGTAAAACTCCAGGAACGAGCGCATGGTTTCTCATTTAATAACCTGGGTAACATGGAGCGCATGGTTTCTCATTTATTTGCTAAAAACCTGCTTTTAAAAAAGCAAGTTTTTTTTTTTTGCCTGTTTTACTTTGACGTGAAAGAGGCAAAAAAATTCCGAACCTTTGACAGTGTAATGTTGGCATGATTTCAGAACTCAGTTTCCTCTGACATCACAGGGTTGACCTCAAGCTAAGTCAGATTAAGCTCCATCTTTCATCTTAGAGAGCAGCCTACAAACCTGGAGCACGGTAGAGGGTCTGAGGGTGGAGCAGCTGAGGGCCGCCCAGCGTGGAAACAATAAAATAGTTGGCAAATAACGACTTTGCTATTCCAGATCAAAACACAACAAACACGTCTTGATTCAGCCCGATTTTGGGACTTGGCACGTTACAGACCAAACAAAGAAGTTTGCAAGAAACCTCTTATACGTTAAAGTTGAAATACATGGAAAAAAACCTACTGACCTTAAATTAGTCTAAAATCTGGAGGCCTTTGTCTAACTGAAGTTAAAAACCATTTAAATATATTCATGACATTCTCGTGATTTATTCAAGTTTTATTGTAAACACAAAACATTGGTGCTGTAAGGTGTTAGATCAGGTAAAAACCTAGAGCAGCTCAATCCCAGAGTTTACACAAAACTTAAAAAAAAATTCGAACAAAACTATTTCTCTTAATTAAAGCAACAAAAAAGCATTTTGTTTACATTCCAAACATAGCTTTGACTCTCCTTGTACATTTTAAACAGATTCTGGATTTTCATAATCAGAGTTGAGGAATTTTTTTTTTCTGTGACCAACCACAAGGTTTTTACAATAAAATAAAACAGTTTACTAAAAAAAAAAAAATTGACAAGTTTGTGTTAAATTTGCCCACATGGTCGTCTCACTTTAAAATTTTAATCTCTAAAAAAACATCAGAGCTTCACTTTGACTTTCTTTTTCTGAGGCATGATGGGATATCCGCCTATTTCAGTAAAAATGTGTTTCTCCTTGCAGCATTTGAACAAACAATTTCAGAAAAGTTTTCTGTGTTTATGACAGTAGAAAAAATGTAGCAGCGCCATAAACATTTGTCATTGAGTGAGTGTTTTAGAACAGACTTGGGGAGATTTACAGCTTTAATCAAAAACTGAGTTGGGGTGCAAATGTAGCGTGAATGACGTCATGAATCTGTCCACACTGCGATGCTGTGATTTATTGTACCACATGGGAGGCGTGTGCAAAAGTAGAGAAAAATAACCACCAACACAGACAAACTGTCACACGGTGTCCTGGACAGTGTTGCTGTGCCGCTTCTGTCCAGGAAGCCAAACAAACCAAAGTTTGGATATTTTCTTTTTCACGTCAGATGATCCCCAAGCATTCAACAAACAGATGATGCATCACACCAACACTGGTACGGATAATTGCAGCAATGCGCCTCAGCTAAAGGGAAAATGTTCTTGTTGGAAAACAGCCTGTTTTGATGCAGTGTCCACACAGTCCAGGCCTTCCTGGAACAAAGCCCAGTATGGCCTTCAGGTATGAGTGTGTCTCAGACATTTTCTCTCTACTGGTTCATTGAGCGGTCTATAATTTTGATATTTCATGCAGGTCACCTGCGCACAGGTTTGACGATTTTTCGTCCGTATTTTGATGTAGGGGCAGTTGAGACCAAAACCATTAAATAATAGATAAAAATGACCAAAGATTGACCTCCAATGGACTTATGAACTGTCCAGGGAAAACCATGCCTACACTCGACAGTGGCTGGGATAGGCACGTCAGGGGCAACCAGTTTCAATGTTAATTCAATAGTACAGAGGCAATCTGAGGTCCGGCAGCACAATTTGAGTGATGGGCGCGGTGGTCTGGCAGCAGTGTGATTTGAGTGTGGCTAGAGTTCAAAAATTTCAAGTTTGGCAAGTTGCCCGCGGTGCATCAACCAGACAAGTATTTAATTTTGTGGCATTTTCTTTTAAAGCGGGTAGAATATACATCCAACATTTTTTTGCTTACGGGAAGACGCCACGGAGGCATAGAGCTTCAAAACTCTATTTACTTCAAAAAGAGTAAATATTGTAAAAAAAACAATTCCCGATCATGCCCCTGAAAAAACCTCCAGTGACAAACGACTCTGAGGATATCAAGAAGTTGCTTGATTTCCTGCTAGAAGAAGTTAGAGCCATGAAGATCCAGCTCGAACAGAGTCTAAACGTGCTGGAGGAGGCAAGATACTGTAGCTGTGAGCTAAAGGGAAGCAACATTTTCATGAATGTCAACCTTACAAAATGGATTGCTAAACAAAATTGTTCCCCTGAACAACCCAAGGAGAAGTTCATACCCACTGCAGTCTAAACAAGAGATAAGTTAAGATGCTGGTCATGCAAGGTGAGGAGACAAACTCTACAAACAATGCCTTCTAAAAACAGCACATTTTCTTTAACAGTCAACTGTAACAATGACTTTCAGAGAGATCTGAACTGTGAGCAACCTGACCTAAACATATTCAGTGAAGAACATATTCAGTGATTATAGATGACTTAGACCCTGCTCAATTCTTTTCCACAGTTAATTTTGACCGCAAATATTACAGCATAGATGACTTTTAAAGCATATCATTCACTTTTACATCCAATACAATACAGCAATAAAAAAAGACCCCCTAATTTTATTATAGTTTTTATTTTTACCCTCTTGGGTTATGCGGGGGTAAAAATATCTATGGAAGATGTGCACCTCCAAACATCTACACTCAAACTAACATGCTAGCATAGAGGTGAAAGTATGATGGTCTGGGGTTGAATGTCCTCAATGAGTGATCCATGAATTCTGTTTTTTCCCTGAAAATCTTTATGAGAATGTCTTCTATCAGCTGGTCAGATAAAGCAGCTCAGGAGAACTTGGGTTCAGACTCAGAGTGAGAGGTTCTTGCAAAAAGGCTTTTTGACTCACATGTTTCGAACGTCATGTTTCCTATCCGGTGTGGAATCCATCGACAAAAACACATGAATAAAACACCATCTACAGTCTCTTGCTCTGCAGCTCTCACATTTCCTCCTTTACCTTTACCTTTCCATGGAGATGATGGATTGATGGCTCATTTAGGTGAAACTTCTGGTAAACAAGTGCAGAACTGTATTTAAAGTGAGGAGAGAAAGAAAACATGTTCAGGCCTATGGCGACAACCATGAAAGCCAGAGAGGAAAGTGCTGGATGGCATTGCCATTAAAGCTGAAGCTGACAGGGAAGATCAACAACAGTCCACCTCCAAGAGCTTTTCATGCCAACTCGCATCTTTAAATAAAGCTAATGGGACTCGATCATGGGTGTCATAACTGGTTCTCTAAAGATTGTCTCTGTACCATCTACGTTTGGATTGAGTTTTAACTGCTGTCTTTTAAAAAGGGAACCAGATTCCCTAATAATACTGCAATTTTTTCTCCAATACAACAAGGCAATGACCCATGAAAAGCCAAATCAACAAGGAAATTAGGTTTGATCTCTGGCCTCCTTGAAGAGTTGTAAAAGCCATTTTGCTCATTACCCCGCCACCAGAAACGCTCACTAACATTTGCCTCTGATTGGTTCTGATGGCAGTCATTTCATATTTAAACAGTTTGATCCCAACAAATATTTTCTCCTCCATTTTGTTCCCTGAAATAAAACGAAGCAAAAATGGAGACACAATTTGATATAATTTAAGAAAATATTAAGTCATTAAAGCTGCAGTGGAGCGCTTTTTTAGACAGTTAGAGGGGAAAAGCTGCTGTAAAGTTTCAGCTAAAGCAGGTAAAAAAGAGGAAATTAATTAAAAGCAGGGCAGGCGGTTTGGCGCCACGGAAAAAATACACAATTTAGAACCTCGTGCCAAAGAACCAAATTTACAAAATTAAGGTGATCAGTCATATTTTGCTGCTTTTGACTTTAAGCATATGCTTTTTCTTAGAGGTCAGCAAAGCAATTTAGACGAATTGGACTAAATTGCAAAGGTAAACGTAGGCAGAGACCTGGTAATGTTTCTTTCACTCTTTTTCTTTCCCTCTGCCTCATTTTCCAGCACTGGTTTTGTTTTGTGCCTGAGTTTTCTGTCACAGTTACAGTGAAACACAAGTCTGTGTGAGATGGATGAGGCAAGACGGCATCATGCACAGAGAACAACACTGTGTCGATGAAGGTTCTCATTCATCCAGGTGAGGTTGTCTTAAAGTTGAGTCACGGCATCAGAACTCATCCAAGTGGCTTCGTCCGTCTGAAAACAACCTTGTCAGCAGAAAATTTAAGATGTATTAGTCAGATGAGTCTATGTGTGTTTTGATTAAAAAAAATCCTTGTGTGAGCCTGAAAAACCAGCTGGTTGACTGTAGATGTACTTACAATGCAGAGTGCATCACAAACCACATGTAAATGTGGTACATGTACACTAACTTATACATACTAACCATGTATGGTTCATACTATTTGTGTATTCATAACTTACAATTCTGACAACAATTTCTACAACCAAACTGCTAAACTGTGAAAACCTGATGTTAGTAATCACACAAAGGGATTTATAATGAATGTCAAAAACACTACAGATTGATAGTAGCTCTCAATCTATACCGTTATAGGCCACAGCCATTACACCATTGACTGAGACTACGGCTGTGGAGCAGCAGTAGGAAGGTCGACCTCTGATCGGAAGATTGCAGGTTTGAATCCCACCTTTCCTGCCCGTATGTCGAAATGTCCTTGGGCAAGACACTGAAGCACACATTGCCCATGGTTGAAGGTTGGGGCCAGTGTTCAGCAGCGGAGCCGCTATCAGTGTGACTGTGTGTGTGAATGAATGGGACTGTAAACTGCCTTGGGCTTTCAAGGAAGGTAGAAAACCACTATACAAGTAAACACCTTTTACCATTTTGACTGAGAGTATGTACTTTTAGCCGCTGAAGTTTCAGAGCAGTTCAAATGCTTCTATGTTTCAGTTTGTAACAAGTTCTTGATCTTGTTTAGAACCTTTTCTGAAGCATCTGCTGTAACTGTGGGAAGGTCCTTCTAAGAAATTCTACAAAAATTAATTGGAATGCCACACCCACCTAATTTAAATTTGAATCCCACTGAATGAGTTAAACTACTGGGTTAGGGGTGGCTCTGATGGTGTAAAACTTAAGTTTTTATGTTAAATTCAGCTGAATTTTAGTTTTTTTTTTAATGTTTAGACATTTTAAAGAATGTCTAAGATGGCGAGAATGGTAATGTTATAAATATAAAGTAATATTAATCAATTTGAAAGCATTAACATGTAGAGTTCATTCATTCATTTTCTATACCTGTTTTGGCCCATTTGGGGTCACGGGGCTGCCGGAGCCTATCCCAGCTACTCATGGGACACCCCTAGACAGGTCACCAGTCTGTCGCAGGGGCCACAATCACAGACCCATACACACTTGCATCCATACCTAGGGACAATTTTAGAGTGACCAATTAACCTATGAAGCATGTTTTTGGATGGTGGGAGGAAGCTGGAATCCCTAGAGAAAACCCACACGTGCACGGGGAGAACATGCAAACTCCACACAGAAAGGTCCCCCATTGGTGATGCTGTTTCAAGTCCCCCAGCTGGGACTTGAACTGGGATCCTTCTTGCTGTGAGGCAAGAGCGCTAACCACTGCGCCACCATGCAGCCCATAGTTGTAGAGTTAGATAAGCTAATTCTTCTTTAACAGTTCTAGCACATCGCCTGTCCGTCCTGGGAGAGAATCCCTCCTTTATGTGGGCATCCCTGAGGTTCCTTTTTTATTTCCCCAAGATTTTCATGACTTTTTCATCACAGAGAAGGAGGGTTTAAGGGCAGGGATGCCAGTTTAGCCTAGTCTGGTTAGTTTAGTTTAGCAACCAGCTATTGTTTATATTTTTTATAACTGACTTCATGTCCTTTGCATAAATACCAATGTGAAGCCCATTGAGACTGCTATGGTTGGGCTATATAAATAAATCTGAATTGAATTGAATTAGATCTTTATCGGTAAGATGAGTTAGAATTTGTGAAAGTGACCAAGCTGATAACCCTCATGAAATTCTGCAGACATCAGATAACATGTTTCATGCATGTTCTGTTTGATCAAATGTTCCTCTGTTTTGAATCTACATCACCATGACAACCACTTACCCTACTCATCTCAGGGACTGGAGCAACAATTTGGATTCACCTTACAAAAAGCCAGCAGCCACTTGGCATCATGTTTCTGTGTGGTGCAATAATGGCAAGATGACTGACGGGCTGGGGTCAGGCGTGCACACATACACTCTTGGTACAGACGTATACAAAGGTGCTGAAAGGTGACCGTCTGGAGTGACCACAGATCTGAGGTTTACCTATGAAGCTCTGGGAGGAGAGGCGGCAGCTTTTCCGTTCCTTTCCTACTTTTTTCTTTTGGCTTCTCAGATCCTCGCTGGAATTTCCCGCTCAGGCTTCACTTCCATTCTGCAGTTGGACACTGTTTACTTTTGACAGGTTTTCCTGCCACCTTATTAGCTCAAGGTGACATTAAAACCATGATTGTGGCTGCGCATGCAGTCATTAGGAGCCAAACCGGTGAGTTATTTAACCTGTGTCATCTGTTTTTTTAATGAGTCCTACATGGAGGGTCAGGCTGTCTCTGTTTCTTAAAACAGAAAAAGTTCTGGGCTGCAGAAGCCACGATAAAACAAGAGCCCTGCCTCATTAGAAAACAAACCCAACAGGAAAACCAGAATGATCGAGATGCCCGTTTGGGTGCTGACTCATCATAAGGCTGAATCAGAAGAGGATTTTAGGGATGGACACTGCCTATTGAGCAGCTTCATGGAGAGTTTCATCCTGTTTTGTCTTTTTGTTCATGCATGGTAGTAGAATAAAGCTGTAGCTGTTGGGAAATGTTTCTGTGATTGTAGGTGAACATGAAAAGAGTTTGGTTTAGGGCCCCTTGGTCGGGGAGTGATTGGACATCCCTGTGAGCAATCGGGAGATGTTCTCTCATTGCCCTACTCGCCAATTTGAACTTCACCCTTTGTTACAAACACCCTTGATGTTTCTACAATATAGACTCCAACACACACACAAACACACACACATTACACAAAGAAGGTGGGACCTATGATCTTCTGTCCCCAACCCCATCCTAGGTGGGGGGAACTAAGCCCTCAGGAGCTGTGTCCATGTCCTTTTGGTGCTGGCTTCCTGGGCCCAGCAGCCCTCTGTCCACACAGATCCCTGAGTTCTCTGGCAAGACCATGAGCTGGGGCTCACCATCCATCTGAGCTGGGGGGTGTTTGTGTCCCTGTGGTGCTGGTTCTGATCCTTGCCCTTGAGTGCTGGGCCTCTCAAAAATTCCAACAGTAGGTGAGCCTGGTTGGCCCATTTTTACCAGCTCATTTACCACTCCTCTTGGGCATCCTTATCCTGGGCGAGGGTGAACTGCCTCTGCCTTGCTCTCTCCTGGACCTCCCATGGGGTGGTCGGGTGGTTCCCTGGAGTGTGGGAAGGGTCTCCCTTGGGGGGGCTCTAGTTCATGCCTGGTGGTGGGGTGGGGGGATTGTCAGAACTCCCGGGTGGTGGTGGGAGGGACCTGGCTGCCGCTGCTGCTTCGGCTGGGATCTTGGTGTGTGGGTGACCGGGCACTCTCCCTCTTTTTACATTCCATCATCCATCTCAGTAGGACACAAACACTCACCTGAGCACAGGCGTCAGCACATCTTTACACAAATAGGATGCGTGACAGAATGAAAAGCTTTACATGTGTTGGTATGTATGAATGAGTACGTGAGCTGTATTGTGTATATGTTGACATGTTGGCAAGTTTATACGTGAAGATTTTCGGAGCCAACAGGAATGTAACATGTAACATTTGAGTGTGTGGACAGGTCCCGCCCTTTAGACTCATATTTAAACCTGACAGCAGGTTTAAATATTATAACAGAGATGATAACAGAGATATAAACACAGATGATAAACCTCCAGCAACTTCTTGCTTTATGATTCTACCCCATCCCCGGACTCTTTAACCCTTGTGTGGTGTTCGTATTTTTGCTGTATGTAATATATATGTGTAGGGTGGGTGTACAGTATGCGGTCAATGAAAATGTGTTTTGATTTATGTTCTTCACAGAAAATGAGCCAAAGCTAATGAATTTCAGGTTGTAAAAAAAATTAATTGTTTCATTTTTCTACGGATAAAAAAACTGAAAACGGGTCCCACAGACCCGAACACCATACAAGGGTTAATCACCCTCCAACTTCCTCAACCCCCCCTTCATATTTTTTTACTTTTTTCTTCTTCCCTTTTTTTGTGCCATTACCCTGTCTCTAACATCTCACTCTCTTCTTCTCTCATCTTCTTTTCTGTACAAATATACACCTTGTGTGTCAGAAGATTCATAACCCACTATTGTTACAGTAAAATCTATCAAATACAAAAGGCCTTCAGCTCAGATCTGTTTGTGCAGCTGCTGGACAAGAAAAGTTGAAAAACAAAAACAGTTTGGTTCTGTTCTCAGTTTTCTGGTTTTATTTTTTTTATATAATAGCAACTTACAGACTAGTTGAATTTAGCTGCTATTAAATAAGTAAAAAAAGTTTTCTGATTGCAGTTTTTAAATTTGTCATTGTAGTGGCACAACTGCACAGTGGTGTTGTGGCCAGCACTTACCTCGCAGTGAGGACGGGCTGATGGATCAGGTGTCGACATGAATTAATAATGGAATCACAAGTGATGGAGTTAGCGAATATAAATGGTGACTTTTAGTTTGAGACCATGAAGATCTAATTCATATTGAGGAAACAACCCTGATAGTTGTGGGGAACACATCATCAAAACCAGTCTAAAACTTGATACCATTTAGTGTTTGAAGTCAGCAGAATCAGAATGTTAAACTATATGATGTCATGATGTTTGCTTCTATAGTCTGTTTCTTACTCTTATTCTTTACTGTTTGTTTAGAGGAGAGCAGCAGCTAGAAAACCTCCATGCTGTCCATGTGTTCCAAAACAACACTTGCCGATGGTTGTGGAGTCATCACAACCTACTTTGTTCTCCTTCACTGCATTCCTTCCCAAACATCAACAACACCTAATTTTTTTAAAATTAACAAATGTTTCCCAACAACAGAAAGTGTCAGTATGTGTCCTAAGAACCGTCATGGTTCCATCCACC
The DNA here is from genome assembly GCA_036245035.1 of Adrianichthys oophorus. NCBI lineage: Eukaryota > Metazoa > Chordata > Actinopteri > Beloniformes > Adrianichthyidae > Adrianichthys > Adrianichthys oophorus. The sequence goes on along the minus strand of BSAI01000012.1, from coordinate 22,382,580 downwards.
AGTCTTTTAGTTTTTTGGCCACTCAGGATGGAAAGGAGAAAAGTCCCCTCAGCTTCTCTAAATGAACTACAAGTTCATTCTGCAGCAGTAGAAGGTAGGCCTTTCAGGGCATAAAAAAATGAACAGTTTGACATTAAGGGAAATACACTTTCTCTCTTACTTGGCAAGAGTTAGATGAGAAGATTGATACCACACTTCTGTTTGGTAGGTAAGCACAGAGCTGGAGCCAGGACTCAATTAGCTTAGTCTAGCATAAAGACTGGAATGGCTAACATAGCTGGAGGCGCTGCTTGATGGTTTTCTGTGTCCAGTCTTCACAACTACCTCCTCAACTTCACTCTGCATGTAAAGCTGCTTTATATATGGGGCAATAGACACGTCTGCTGTATAAACAAGGACAAATATAGAGTTCAGTCATTTTTGTATCTGGATTACTCTGAGTTTATCTCTGTCATTCTCTGCCTGCAGCAGAACAGCCATCTGTCTCTCATATTCCGAAAACATTGACTTCCCCGCAGCCCGCCATCCCTCAGTGGGAGACTGAAGTGTTGATAGAAGAGAAATGATGGCTCCACTGCTTCCTTATTTTTGGCAACCTTGTCGCTTCAGCCGAAATTATACCACCAAAGCCAAAGTGTACAGTCAAGTGAGTCATTGCCTAAGTGTTTTACAGCCAAACAAGGTCTTTTAAAAGGAAAAAGTGTCATTAGTGTTAATGACAAATCCAAAATCCATCAATTTTGAAACTTTTAATCGAAATCAGCTCTCTCTCTATATAAAGAGAGAGAGCTGATTTTGGAAAAGTCGTGTCAGACTTGGCAGACAGAGTGTTATGGAGAAGCAGGTCGATTGATGTGCCATAACTAATGAACCGTTCGCATGATCAACATGAATCATCTGATTCTGACAACGACAAAAGCGACTTGTCATATCAGCTTTCATACTGCCATTTTTCAACACCTTACTAATATGTTGTGCTGCATATTGTTACACTAATGTCAAGGGTTGCATATCATTACCAACGTAGTGTTGCATTTTGTTACTAACATAAAGTGTTTCATATCATTTCTAACATAAAGTGTTGCAAATCGTTACTAACGTAGTGTTGTATATCGATGCTAACGTGTTACTAAAGTCCTGCACATTGTTACTAATGCTAAGTGTAGTATATCGTTACCAACAGTGTTGCATATCGTTAATAACGTAAAGTGTTGCATATCACTACTGATGTTAAGTGTTGCATATTGTTACTAACATAAAGTGTTAACATTGTGCATAACATCGTAAAGCTGCATAAACACCAGTGTTTTAGCTCCCGTTTTGAAATTCTTTGGACTACCAAAATACAGTTAAGGTAATTTCAGAAAATTCTGAAGTGAAGAAAAAGGTCTTTACCCTGATGTGAAACCCTTTACAGCAGTGATGTTTACACACTTAACGTTAATCAGCTGATTCTGTGAAGGAGAAAAGGGACTTTGTGCCATTATGAAAGCTGCTTTTCGTTCCGCCGTGAGGACTCTGTATTTTAGTCTGGTTTTTCAGTTGTGTTCTTGGGTTTGGTCATGTTCTTAGTTGTTCCTTGTCATGATTTGGTTTCCTCAATAAATGTTTAAGTTTCTGTCACCATGCCTGGCCTCTTGCATTTTGGGTCTTATACCAGTTTTTACCAGTCCCTAAAAACGGCATCAGAATCAGCTGATTCACACTGATCTGGAAAACAGTTGCAGGGTCACAGTCAGTCAAAAGCATTCATTATTTAGGCGTCACCGGCGACATCTCCAATGTTTAAGGGTTGAGGAAGAAGTCTTTATGATGGGTCCAGCAGCAGGGAGGTATCTCACTCCATATTCCCTTTGGTAAATATGTCTGAGAAGACTCTCCTCATCCATGGTGGTTCCATAAAGCTTAGGTTAAAGTCCCATTAGCTGTCACACACTTAGATGTGTAAAATTTGTTCTCTGCATTTGACTCATCCCAGGGGGAGTGGTGGGCTGCAGACACAGCCACAGTCTGGAACCATTTAGTGGTTTAACCCCCCCAATCCAACCCCTTTATGCTGAGAGTCAACCAGGAAGGTACTGGGTCCCATTTTTTGTCTTTGGTATAACTCTGGCATGAATTTGAACTCACAACCTTCCTTGTGGTTGAGTATCCACCTCAGGGTGTCCTGGAGGAGTCATGGAAACTGGTACCACCTGTTGTTTTGTGGATATGGTTCAGATGCTAACATAGCAAGATCAATAAGTACAGTTTTGTCACTTTCAAAATGGTTTTCCTTGGAGCCAGTAGGTCAGACCCCTTCCCGTGAGGTATTGGATTCAACCAAAGTTGATCTCCATCAAATATTTTATTCATAATTATTGTCTTCATAGTTTTTATGGACTGAAAGTCCATCAATACCCAGCAGTTACAAGGATTTGGGTTGAAGGCTCTTAGGATTCAGGAATCCTTAAGTAAATCACAGAAAAAAAATAACCCTTCGGGTCAAAGTTCTCATGCAGTAAACAGAACATTTTTGAACAAAAAAACCTCTTCAGTTTATCCCAGAAACTGAAGAAAGATTTACAGAGATGTGACCTTTCACCTGATTTGTTTCTGTATACAAGCATATGAATTGAGCTCTTCTCACAGTGCGCTGAGACTTTTTTTTTGAGTTAAGTATGGAAAACTCAGTCCAGAAAAGGCTCTAGAGAGCCACTGCTGGGAGAATGGATCCCAACCTGATGAGATGATATTAACCAGGAGATATAGATAACTGGAGGAGGCCCCAGGGTAATCCCAAAACAAACAATTGGGATTACATCTTGTCAGGTCTGGAAATGTCTCAATGCTTTTGCTCCTCAAGAAGCTGTTGGGCAGCACGTTTGAGACTTTTCTTTAGCGTTGCTATCTCCACAACCAGAATGCAGATAAGCCGAGGTGGACGAGTGGATGGATGGAAGTTTGAAGTCCTACTTTCATCTCAGTGCTCAAACAGGAAAAATAAACAGTTAAAAATCTGAGCCTGACTTAAGATTGAACTTGTATGAGATCTGTTCAAACATCCGTTTTTTAAAATTTGTTTTAGAAATTGTGCAATGAACTAAAAAGAAAGTTAAAGCTTCATTCTTTGCCCTACAAACTGTTGCCCTCCTTGCTGAAATCCTCTAACTGACTCATTTGAAATAAACGTTGGGTTTGGACTCGGCCGTCAGGAGCATGAACCAGGCTGGTATTTCATGAACAGTGGTCCACCTACCCTGTGGCGCTGCAATATTCTGAGACTAATCAGTTTTGAGTTGAGATGACGCCACCTCCATGCCTCCCTCTAACAGCTCATATGTTTGGCCCTCCACGGCTCCCCACATATCTAATTCTCTGTCTGCATCCAGTGTCTCCATCACAGCCCGTCCAGACACACACGAGTAATTCAGGTATGCCGTGTTTGATTTGGGTCAGGGCCTCCCAAAACTAATACCTGTAAGCCGTATAATATGTTAATTTGTAGCGGCTGGAGTCAGGATGGTGGATTTATCAATACCAAGGCTCATATTGAGCTTAGATTTGGTTTTCGAGGAGAGACGAGGGGCACATTGGCGAGTTGGGTTAAACAGAGGTTATTCAATAAGGGGGTGGCTGTTTTTCCAAAAAAGAACTTGGGGAACTTATAGACTGTCTGTGAGCAGGTACTGACAGCCTTGTAGACTGACACTCTGAGTCTCCCCCATGGGGGAAATAGGTAGACGACATACATGCGCCTACATGAACGTGTGCATGTATTTATTCAGTCTAGCAAATGGTGTTCATAAATGTTCCATTATATCAATTTGCCTGGTAGCTGTTTGCAGAAACAGTTGATTAAAGTTTGGTCTGAAGCATAAACGTGTTTCATATAGAAACGTTTTTTTCTGTCACACGCAAATCACCTGAGAAGAAATAAGTTAATTTTAAACCAGGCTTACTGAACTAAAAGTAACTTTTCCCACTACATGAACATTTAGGAGTTTAATGTAAACGTTAGAAGTTAAAGGTAAAATCAAATAATTCAGACTGTCTGCAATTAATATTTTTTTTCAAAATCACTGATCTTTGTACATTTGTGGAATATTTCAGTGTAGATTAATACATATCATTTGAAAGGGGTTAAAATTTACTTTTCTTTGCAAAATTCCTCATTTATTTTGTAATTTCATTCATTTCACCTTTTTAATTTCTTAATGAGGTTCTCTGGATGAAAGCTTTGATAAGCGCTCGCTCACCTGCACTCAGGATTAACCCTTTAAAACCACCAGTATTATATTCTGATAAACGCATTGTGACACCCCAATCTTATTATTATGATCCAAACTTTCTTTAAAAACTCATCGGATAGAATTTGGTCAGTTTTCTGCCCTGTAGTTCATTATCATTCCACTAGGGGTAGTAGAAGGGCTTTTCCAGCTCATTTCAAAATATCTGCATTCATGAAATCTCAACAACACTTTAGGCGGGAAAAGTTTAGCTAATTTTCTAAAATACTTTTTTTTTTTTTTTTTAATTATTGATGTATTGAAAGATTTTAAAATGTGTTGAAGGGCTGCACGGTGGCGCAGTGGTTAGCACTATTGTCTCACAGCAAAAAGGTTCCCAGTTCAAGTCCTGGCTGGGGGACCTTTCTGTGTGGAGTTTGCATGTTCTCCCCGTGCATGCATGGGTTTTCTCCGGGTACTTCGGCTTCCTCCCACCATCCAAAAACATGCTTCATAGGTTCATTGGTGACTCTAAATTGTCCCTAGGTGTGGATGTGAGTGTGCATGGGTGTGTGATTGTGGCCCCTGCGACAGACTGGCGACCAGTCCAGGGGTGTCCCCTGCCTTCGCCCAGGTTAGGCTCTGGCAACCCCGTGACCCCTAAAGGGAAAAAGCGGTTTGGAAAATGAAAATGTGTTGATAATGAATTCTACGGTTATAAAATATGTAGATCAAATGTGACAGTGGGTAAAGAAGGGGCTTTTTTTCCCCCTGAAAACTCATGTCAAGATTTTTGCATCTGAAACTGACATAACTGTGAACAAAAACTTAGCAAATCACCTAGCAGATCGTGATTAATACTAACCATATCATGTAAACATTACATTTCAACATTTTTGTGGATTTCATAAACGTTTAAAAAATGTCTCAGTTAAAAACAAGACTTATCTATCAATTCTTTGATGCAGTGGGCTTTACAGGGTTAAGGAGGAGAGGACAGCTTTGGCTGAATATTTTTGTTGACCACTTTTTTTGACATCACAATTGTCTTTGCAAACTTCTTCCATCCTTTGTTATTCCAGTTCATTAACTTGCAAAGTAAACTTTTATTTACGTCCACTGTTTTTGCAAAAAAAACCAAACCAAACCAAAACAAACAAAAATACTGAATGTATTTATGAGGCAGAAGATCGTTATAAACACACTGATCTCCTCATGAGGCTTCAAAAGGAGTCACCTCAACAGTAGAATAAATGATTATATTTGTCTTTTTTTTCACGTTACATGTTTTCTGCCTCATAACAGAGAAAAAGCTCTAATAATTGGTAAAACAACATAAACTCTTCATCTGGTTTAAAAAAAAAACAATCAAAATCTCTAAATCATCCACGTGAGGAGGAACCTGTGGACTCAGGGGAACCTTTAGAACCAGAAGAAGAACTCGTAAGGTTATAAAGAAGCATAAGAAGATGATGGAAAGGTCGGAGTTCACTGGATTCAGGTCAGAGTTCATGATCCAACATTCAGGAGTTCACTGCTGAGCAACAAGAACAAAGAGAAGCAACTGAATGATCCACTAAACTTGTGTAGATCTTTCAGGACCTCCAGTTGTTCCTGAATAAAAACCTCCAATGTGTCTGAGTTGAACTCATTGGTGTGTTCAAAGCACTTCTGTATTTTGGTTTAGTGTTTATGAATAAAGAATACCATTCTGAAGGAAAATCTGACACATGTAACTGATCCTAACTGTTGCTCCAGTGGTTGTTTGTGCATGTGGGACACACTCAGGGAGCATATGAAGTCTCCTGCCTACTGTCTTTGCGTAATGCCTGGCTTCGGAGCCAGGGAAGTGGTGCGTAATGAGCAGCAGAGATGAAAGCTGCTCTGCAGGCGGGAGGCTCGCTCTCCTGAACTGTGATGGGTTTCTGGCCTCTGCTATCTTCTTCTCGATCTCTTTGGACAGAGCTGTAGCAGAGCAGGCAGATGGGAACAATAAGACGAAGCCACCGTATGCAGAAACACATGTTGATTGGTGGTTCACCAAGAAAAACATGAAGTTTCCAGAGCGGCCCTGGTTTGTCGCTGAACGACTCGGCAGCATCTTGCTCTGCTGTCAACCTCTGAGGGTGAGAAACCCTCTGACATATGTTCCCACAATCCGGTTCTGACTGTGGTTGTGTAGTTAATTCGGACCAATGTGGCCACATTGTTAATCACCTCCATCACAGTTTGTTAATTCTGAATCTCTGAGATTACCTTGACTTAATGGACTCATTAATTATGCCCTCTTTGGTGTGTTTTTAAATAGTCTTCTGTTACTCTAATAAATGGGCGTCTCTGGAGCTCGGAGCCCGCTTTCATAACAGCTGCTGGTCGGCCAGCATCAAGGAGGGAGGAGAGCATGGGATCTGCTCAATTTGTTTTGGTCGTCAAAACCAACATTTGCTTGATGAAACTTGCCGTCAGTAATCTGTCTGGAGTTTGGTATCTGTGAAGAACATCATCTGTCCTCCTGAAGTCCTCTTGGACTCTTCTTCAGCGGAGGACTAAGTCTGGCTCCAGTGAAAGTGGAAGTCTTTTTCTAATTTGTATATTTTTTGAAGTAGGGACTAAAGTGGCAGTGTGTGCTAATTAGCAGCTGTAAAGTACTTCATGATGTAACACAGCGTCAGCGGCCTGTGTGAAGGCGTTAGCCGCCCATGCTACTGCTTCAGTGCTGCTCCTTAATGGGAGGCAGATGTGGTCGTGTTTACAACAGACCGGATCGTTCACTTCGTCTAATTAGCTTGAAACAGGCAGAAGCAGATGCTTTTGCTCTCAGTGGTCATTAAGCTGTTTGCATTCTCTACATGATTACCAGGACGGGAACCGGGGGGGGGAGACTGCGAATATAACTGCTGCTTCAATTTACAGCCCAACAACTAAGTCCACTCATGAGCCAGGTTCTCTGAGCTGTACAACACAAAAAGTCATTTTCTCTGATTTTATCTTTATTCTCTTTTGTGAAATTATGTAAAATACCAGACAACACTTGGAAGGATGTGTTGTAGTTACAGGTTTGAAATTTGCTTGGTTTCAAAAAGCTTCATTCCTAGCCTATGCGGGAGGTTCTAACTTATTTGAAGAAGCAGTTAGATAGCTGATTGTTGTACCTGTCAGGAGTCTGAACTCTTTCTCTCTGGTCACAGGATGGTGCCATCTCCTGAAAACTGACACTATCTCCCATCAACCCCAACACACAGTGTCTGGATGGTCTCATCTGTTAATCATCCACAGGAGACTTAAGCACTGCTCAGGAACACATTCAGTGGGAAGGATTGTGTCATTCAGCATACAGGGCGGTTTATCCTGATCTGATCACCTATTTACTTGATTCTGCCTCTTTGCCGCCTGTGCCGACCTTGCCTGGATTCTGACAATGATTTAGCTTTGGGGACTTATAGCTGAGCTTAGCTCCAGTCTGTCTGAGTCAATAAAACCTGCTGTTCGTGGAACCAGCTGTCTGCCTGTGGTGACAATTCTGGTGTTTGAATTATTTTAGGGTATTTTACTTTATTTTAACAAAATTCAACAACATGACAACTGATGGACAAACCCCAGGCAAAGGCCGCAGCAGGCAGCAGCTGCCATTAGCATTAGAGGTGCCGCCGCTGCTAACAACAACGAGGCTAACAGGGAAAGTGCAGAAAGTCAAGTCGAATAATTTCTTACATCTAAAGGGATGTCTCTGGATCTAAATACCATAGAGATCTGCTACCTGCTTTCCAGGAGAAAGAAAACTGATGAACAAGCGATTCTTATCAGGCTTGTGAATCAAAAGCACAACGCAGCTCAGATTAAGCAAAGGAAAGATATGAAAGGATCTGTCGTTTAATTATGACCATTTGACCAGAAGAAATGCTGAGCTTGCTAAGCAAGCCAGGATTCTCAGAAAGAGAAAGCAGATTCAAAACACTTGGGTAATAAACTACAGGATCTTTATTAAACAACTCCGTCCAACAGACCAATCCAAGAGACTGGTTGTTAGCAACATGAAAGATTTTGAGAAGTGTTTGACCATGGACATCTGAGCAAATAAATAAAACAGAAGAAGAGTGGGATTATGTGCGTTCGCTTCATCTCACTCCCTTACAAGCAATCTATAATTTGGTGCCTAATCATCCTATGTTTGACACATCTTTTGTCAGGGTTGACGTGAGGACACAAATGCAGATGGCAATAGTAATTGCAAAGTTTCTCATTTATTTGAGAAAAGTCCTCGAAAACTGCCCACAAACTCATGGAGGTACAAAAACCACCCGACAACCAGTGCAGGGGAGACGAAGACTTATAATCAAGAGGAGGGGATGAGGTAAGTGAAAACAGGTGTGCCAATAAGGGAGGGAGAGAACACAGGAAGTACAACCAACAACAAAATAAAACAGGAAGTGGACACCAAACACAAAACCAACAAATGTCCTGGGTCCATAACCCCACAGTACCCCCCCCCTCAAGGCGCGCCTCCTGGCGCAGGGGGAAGCCCGTCCCGGTGCCGCCGATTGAAGTCCCTGATGAGCTCAGGATCCAGAATCCGCGAAGCAGGCTCCCAGGACCTCTCCTCAGGCCCGTACCCCTGCCAGTCCACCAGATACTGGAGGCCACGTCCCCGTCGCCGAACATCCAGCAGGCGACGGACAGTGTAGGCCGGCTCGCCATCAATGATGCGGGGAGGGGGTGGCGGAGAGGAAGGCCGCTGTAGGGGACTCGTAACATGCGGCTTCAGCTGGGAGACATGAAAGACCGAGTGGATGCACAGAGACCTGGGCAAGCGCAGCCTGACCGCCACTGGATTGACAACCTTCAGAACCTCGAATGGGCCGATGAATTTGCAGGACAGCTTCTTCGACTCTGTCCGGAGTCTGATGTGCGAGGTGGACAACATGACGAACTGACCAGGTAGGTAGGACAGTGCTGGCGTGCGCCGACAATCTGCCAACCTATAGTTGGCAACCCCTGAACACAACAGGGCTTGTGACTCTGAAAACACCTCAGCCAGGTCATGACATTCAGGCGGAACCCTGAATGGGTCAGGTGAGGGCGGCCGCCCTACTGGGACGGCGGGATCTCCCCCAGGAGGCCGAGCTGAACACAAACAGGTGGTGTGACATTTCTCACTCCAGCCGGAGACACGGCTGGAGGGCCAGTCGATCACTGGGTTGTGTACCATAAGCCAGGGGCAACCTAATACCAGTGGGTTCTGGGGGGAGGAAAATAGGAAAAAATGGGTGTACTCGTGGTGATAGCCTGAAACAATGAGATGAACCGGCTCAGTGACTCGTGAGACTGTGGCTAATTCTTGGCCGTTAAAGGAGACCACCTGTATAGGACAGGGCAGTGACTCAGTCCTAAGACCGACCTGTTTGGCTAGCTCGGCATCCATAAGGTTCAGTTCTGCTCCTGAATCCACCAATGCTCTAACAGAAATTCCCCCTTCCTGGAACATAACCCGAACATCCAATACACAGGAAGCAGGTTTCGGGATAGTGGGAGCCGGACCACGGCTCGTCAGCGCGCCCACTCTTATTGACGAGTCGGGGCAATCCCTGCAGAAATGACCCTGGCCGCCACAGTAAAGGCACTCACCTGCCGCCATCGCTCGGAAACTGACAGTCTGCCCCGGCCGAGCTGCATAAATTCCTCTGAGACTATTGATGGGGTTTCTGTGGAAAAAGCAGCAAAGTCAGGTGAGTCCATGATCCTGTGCTCATCAGGACTGCGTCGGGGGCGGGGTGCCACCCTGCCATGCTCCTGCTTGTGGTCCTGCAGGCTATTATCGATCCTGATGACCAGGGCGATGAGGGGTTCCAAGGAAGACGGCAGCTCCAGAGGAATGAGTCTGTCCTTTAATTCCTCGGACAGTCCTTCCACGAAAGCGTCCGTGAGCGCAGTAGTGTCCCAACCACTAGTGGAGGCCAAGGTCCGGAACTCCATGGCATAGTCAGCTGCCCTTCTGTCCCGCTGTCTTAATCTCATAAGCGCACGAGCTGCCTCTCTGCCTGGCTTGGTATGATGAAATACCTGCTGGAAAGCCTCCAGGAAAGCCGAGAGAGATGCGCAGGTAGGGGCTCCACGCTGCCACTCGGCGGTAGCCCATGCTCCGGCTCTGCCGGTGAGGTGGGATATAATGAAGGCCACCTTGGCTTGTTCCGTAGGATAATGAGGAGCCTGTAACTGGAAATGGAGCTCACACTGGGTAATAAAGGCCCGGCAGTCCCCGGAAAACCTTTCTGGGCGGGCCAGCTGTGCAGCAGGAGCGACAGGAACTCCATCCAAGGTCCCCTGGACCGGCATGGGAGGCGATGGGCGTGGCGAAGGGAAAGACGGTGGATGTTGGACCCGCTCCGCCAGTTGTTCAAACCGGTCTCCCAACGCGGCAAATTGTCGCTCCTAACGGCTTGACATCTCCAGCAACCCTTGACGAAGACAAGAAATCTGCTCCTCTTGCTGTCGGAGTAGTGCCCGTAACGTCTCCGTGTCTGCTGTGTCCATGTTAAAGGTCGGGTGGTAATGTCAGGGTTGACGTGAGGACACAAATGCAGACGGCAATAGTAATTGCAAAGTTTCTCATTTATTTGAGAAAAGTCCTCGAAAACTGCCCACAAACTCATGAAGGTACAAAAACCACCCGACAACCAGTGCAGGGGAGACGAAGACTTATAATCAAGAGGAGGGGATGAGGTAAGTGAAAACAGGTGTGCCAATAAGGGAGGGAGAGAACACAGGAAGTACAACCAACAACAAAATAAAACAGGAAGTGGACACCAAACACAAAACCAACAAATGTCCTGGGTCCATAACCCCACATCTTTGTATGGATGTAAACTTCTGTCGATTATGCAATATTCTTTCTTTACTTGAAAAAAAATTCTCAAATAATATATTATTGTTTATTTCCAATAAATTTTTTTAATCAGTAGTTTGTTTATTTTAAGGTTAAAATTTGGGCAGATGGCAGATTGCAGGATGTCCACACAAACTACTCTGTCTAATTCTCTCATGAATAACAGTCAGGCTGCAGCAAGGAACAAGCACGTATCGCAGAAACAATTTTTTATTGATTCAGAAACTCAAAACAATAAACATTTGTTTTATTGTTTTGAGTTTCTGAAACAATAAAAATTTGTTTCTATTGTTTTAGAAACTCAAAACAGGAAAAGAGCATCAAGAAAGTATTTTTATGCTCTCAACAAATCTGTCAGTAGCATGCTGGGAGCGACTGAACCGATTTGGTCATTAATTCCATCGAGAGCTTTTCAGAGAACAGTCTTGACCTAAATAAACTTTGGGAAAGTAAATACAGAGCATGATGAGCAGACAAGCAGCGGGGATGATGACTCACATTATTTAGCATGGACTCCTTTCCATTCCTGCTCTGAATTTCCTGCACACTCTCGTTTTCCAACAGCAGGGGAACGCTTGCCAAGTTGCTATAGCGATGGAAAGCCACCGTTTCCCATCAAAGTCAATGCACGCCCATTTATTTTAATACGAACTGAATACATGCAAATGCCTTCTAATGTCCTGCAGAGTTAAACTACACGCTGGAAATAAGAGGCTGTGGAAGCAACTGGTAAAATGGGGGGAGTGTTAATGTTGCGTTCAGCAGAGGTGTAGCAGCGGGAAGCAAACACAATACGTAAACACGGCCTGTTTAAATAAAGACGCCTGACACGCACCTGCTCTTTGCTGTGACTTGGTGCCGCTTTGCCTCTTGTGGTTCATTGTGGTCTGCTGAGGAATGCTGAACAGAACCACAAATGGACCAGACACACCGTCAGAGGACATAAAACTCAATTGGCTGACTCTTGCCCGCTCTTTTTCCTCTTCATCTCTGCTGCTCCACCTCTTTCTTCAGTTTTCTTTGTTCAAGCCTGAAAAAATCTGAGGTCCAGAAGAGTTCAGGATTCAAATGAGAAAAATCTTCATATGTACGTTATTAGTTTAGAAATCTTATTGGAACTTTTAGATCAGCTGCTGGAATTCTGAATAAGCTGTTGGTTTGTGGTTGTGTTTTCAACCTGCTGATGCAAATATTCCCTAAACTTTTTAGATTGTGAAAGCACAACATAAAGTATCACAGCCTGAGCATTGTTCCATGATCGCCCTGCAATTTTCATGAACACCAGAGAGGTTCTCGTTCTCATGGATGGAAGTTGCTGCTCTTCATCACTTTGGATGGTATTGAGTTCAATCTGCACCTGAAGTCTGCACATGACCAAAGATGTTTAAAGATGAAAAAGGAGTTTGAATAGATTCCAACTATACTGTGTTTATGGTAAAGGTATGTCATTCCATCCATCCATCCATCCATCCATCCATCTTCTGAAACCGCTGAATCTCCTTCAGGGTTATGGGGTTGCTGGGGCCTATACCAGCTACTGTTACGTGAAGGTGAGGATTACCCTGGAAAGATTCAGACCCCGTCAGTCACGGGGCTGATGAAAGTATTTGTCGTTCAATTTGGTCTTATTTTCATTTGTTGTCTTTTAAAATCTCAGTTGTTTTTCTTCATACATAAAAGCCTGGAAAAGAACTGTCACATGCTTAAGATCTGGAAGTTCCTCATTTGTCATCAAGTCCTGTAATAAAACATATATTTATATTCGCCTAATAAATGATTTTAACAAAGTTAAATAAATCATCTGAATTTCCCTCATCTAGTTGAATGGGAGCAGCATTTAAAGGAGCTGCTCTGCAGCTTCCCAGCATCAGTGATGTTGATGTGTCACTTTTCTGCTTCAGCAGATGTTTTAAGGAGATGAAGAAGCTGAAACTTGAGTTTTTTGTGAACTCAATGAAAATACCACAAAAACCAAGGTCTAGTTTTATGGTTTGTTCTGAATTTAATTGGTTACAAATGTAAGTTGTGGGTTTTATTCCGTTTTTCCATGGGGAGTCCGTGTGTGTCTGAGCCGAGTTTTCCATGTTCCTCGGCCCTGCCATCCATGTGTACATTGTGTTTTTCCACATGAAAATTGGCACCTTTTTAAAAGTTGGCAACTCTGATGTTATTATCAAGCCCCCAGAATGACGGCAAAACCCAAATGTGGTCAAGTTTTGTTTTTTTTCATTTACAAAGGGAATCAAATGGGATCCTTGAATGTTTGTGGAAACTCATCAAAACTGTCCCACAATTCTGGCCTTCAAAATAAAATGCTAGGAAAATAAAAGATCAATGTCGAACGCCTGTCACTATGGTAACATTAAATACAAAATCAATGGAATGACAAATTCAGGGCATGCTTACAGTCTACAACAGAGTAGACCTCCTACAGACATGACCTCTGACCATTGGGGCAGTTGACATTTATATCGTTATTTATTTGTGAGAATTTACCAAAGTGATTTTGGAGGGATCAAAATTACTGACAAATTATGACAAATTTGTCCAGTCATTTCATCACTGAAATACTTAGAAATATGACTTACTTTATAAAAAGTTTTCATGTGTTATTCATCTTATCATGGTTGTTCAGGTTGTTCTGATCAATAAGATTCTGGTTAGATCTGGACTAAATATCCCTGGAAGTTCAGACTGGGTTCATGTCAGAGGGACGCCACACCTGGAGTGTGAGATTTATATTTTTCCCCTTTCATCCACTTTTTAACCCATTAAAGTTAAATTAGTGACCAGTCAAAGCAGGTCGAACATCCACAACTTCTCCAACGATGTTCTGAAATAAACTTAATCTTCATGAAAATATATTTAAGCTTCTGCAGTCCTAAAGCAATTACAGATCCAGTCCATCTGAAAAAGTCCTAATTCCTGTTACGTGTTCATGAATCCATGAAGTTAAAGCAAGAAAAAAAAAGTTCTCTGGTATGTCAACAGGGAAAGAAAATAGTTTAAGACGCCCCAGAAAAAATGGAAAAAAAGGCTTAGACCTCATCTAGCACCGCCCTCGACTGTTTGTCATGCGCTTGCTTACAATAGCGCATGTAAAACTACAGTAGGCATTTTTCTGTTTACAGTCCGTGAACTCCAAGCCTGGCGTTCTCCGGTTACTCCCTCACTGACTCACCTGTACCAATTGATAAGCTCTGCAGCTGGTGTGGCCATAATCAGATCAAACAGTTCAAACAATACATGATAATATTTTGAAAACTACACTATCAATCCTTTTAGTGGAATAATGATTATTATGTTAATCACCACAATTACTATATTCTGTAGATGCAATGGCTCCTTTTTCACGTATGTGTAAATGCTGCAACACCATCTAAAGCGGGTGATCATGTCTTGGCGTGATGCTGCCAGACAGATCATAAACTCAAGCAAACAGACCTTCCAACTTATTTTGGTGTTTTTTTTTTACCAGCGGTTGCAGTCCAGTGAGGTCTTAAATGTTAGTTGGTGATTTCTAGGACTCCATTGTGACCGATGGGGGAGAATAGAGAGAATCTAATGTTCTACATCACGGGTCTCAAACTGGTGGCCCGCGGCCAAATTGTGGCCCCCAAGACGATATTTTGGCCGTGCCTTAATATGAAAGTTTAATGTTTGTTATGAACTTGTTTACACTAGGGTCCTCTTTCCTCTTAATTTGTGTTTTAAAATAAAATTTTAAAATCTGAGAATATTAGAATTTTTTAAATTTCTAAATCAAATTAGCATTGGCTCCCAGACACACACGAGCTTCGCACTCAGTCATGCACGCTGAGGTTGCGGCCCAGGCACAGCCAGACTCTGCCTTCAGTGGTCCCAAGGTCATTTGAGTTTGAGACCACTGTTCTAGATGCAGGAACAGTGAACTATCACCAGATCTCTTCTTACCAGTTTGAACCAATTTTAACATCTTTAATTACATGACATCGAGTTAAATTGATCCCTGATCTGGTTTGTGGAATATTAATGTTTTCTAACCATCAGTGAGGTTTGGCAAGAGCGTCACACCACATGAGATTTTTTTTTTACTGAGCAGGACTGAATTTCAGGAAAAGCTGAAATGAAGGTTTTTAACTTTGAGCAAGGCACCGATGCAGCTGAAGACTTGAGCTGAGACCAAACTGGATGTTACTGGCTCATGTCAGTCTTTGGGAATCCTTGAAAACGGAGACACACTAACATTCCTGTGATCTGTCTTTTGACTTTAGCCTGAAGGAGCGCTAACCTTCCAGCAGCAGTGGTGGCAGCAGTAGCTGAAGCAGTTTATGCAGCAGCAGCTGTTTATGCCGCGGCAGCAGCAGTGTTTGTCATTATTTAGATAATGGCAGAGGCACCAACCACAGTTTGGTAAACTCTGGTCAAAATGTGGAGAAGCACTCCATTGCACTTCAATCAGAAAGGGAAATGTGAAACACATGGTTATCTTTCTCCAGTTTTTTCTCAACAGTTTGGGGCCACTTTGACTGTTTTAAGACACTTCGGGAGGAAAAGCCCTGCGCGGTTAACGTGAGCACTTTTTTTGTTGATTCAACTTTTTTCCAAGCTTAATTAATGCTGCTTGGGCAGATCTAGGTCTCTCCTTTGGTAAATCTACTTAATGCAGCTGCATTCTTGGAGACATGTTCTAGAAAAATCTCCTGCACATGTTACAAAGACCCAACTGAATCCACGGCTCAGCCCACACACTTTTTCCAGTGGTTTTGGCCTTGGCAGTCCTTTACCCACTAAGCTTACATGCCAGTATCCAGACTAATAGGAGAAAGCAATGTGCATAATTTGTAACATATAAAAATAACATAAAGGAAAAGCCCCCTGCTCTTAAAACCTTAAAAAGCTGCAGTTTATATGTTCTTATGATTGCTCTACCACAGCTCCTTCCCTTCATGGCCCAGTTTTTAAGTCAAGCAGCCAATGGTTCAGAACCCCATAAGAAGTGAGGATGCATGGTGAAATGTGAGCTTCACGTTTGGTGTGTATGTGTCTGTCTGTGTGTGTGTGGGGGGCAATAAAAAATGCAAATTGATCTTTGATCAACTATATTACTCTTTTTATCGTTTTCTGCACTAAACCCTGTGAGTTTCATTTTTTATGTTCTGGCTGAAGTTAGAATCTTAGCACACACCGCCAGACGCAGTGCTTCAAGCACTGAATGTTCCTTCTTATGCATGCGTATTTTGAGAATTTAATGACAACAAAGTCACCTGTGACCTCCTGGTGACCCCACGTGAGGCCATAAAGTCACGCGGGACCAAGAGCAAAGCCCCAACTTCTTCTCGCTCGTATGCGTAGTTCATGCTTGTGTTTCCATTGCTTGGTGAGTGGTTTTTCTCTGCCTGCTGCTGGTAGCCTCGTGACGTTTTTCGTCTGTGCTGTAAGTGTGTCTCGCCCTCCAGAGGCTGAGTGGGTGGTTTTTGCTGCAGCGCTCCGGTGCCGATGCTTGCCTTTCAGCGGTTCTTTTTTTTTTTTTCTTCTCTTTTGCAGACTCTCGGCCGTGCTTGGGGTATTCCTGGTTGCCTCGGTGGCCGTGGTTGCTGGGCGCTCCGCCATTTGTGGGACTACTGGCGGCAGCCGCTTGGTGGCGTCCGGTTGCGGTTGCAGCTTTGGTCCTTCCTGGTTCTGCCGAGTGGCCGTATGGCGTTCTCTGCCCAAGGTCGGACTGCGGTTCTTCCCTGATGCCTCTTCAGCTAGGCCCGTCGTTGTCGCTGTTCTGCAACGTGGGCGCTCCTGCCATCTCTGTCAGCCACTCGTTGATGCTCTCTGTCATGGGCTGGCTGGTGGGTTTTCCTTTGCCGGGTCTCTGTGTTCCTGCCCTGTGTGCCTTGCTGGACCAGGTCTATCATGTTGGTGTTTTTTGCTTCAAGGACTGCCACGTCCCCATGCCACATAGTTGTGGAGGCCGTGGAGCGGTCTTTGGGGACGGCATCTCCTGAGCCTGTGGAGTTACCTCCTGGGTGACTGCCATCTCAGCAGTGTCCCTCCTCAACGGTGTTGCCTACTCGGGAACAGCCGCACCCCTCCAGATCTAAAGAACCTCTACACGGTCTCACACACACACACAACTTTGCATGCAGACTCACAACTTCATCACACGTCCATGTGCGCAGACATTCATGTGCATAGACACACATTCATGTGCATCATGCATGTGCTTTCATGGGTTTTGCCGCTTTTCATGGGTTTTGCCACTTTGCACCCCGTACAGTCCTGAGAAACCTTGAAAACAATCATCTGAATTTGTGTTTCCAATCGTGTCCAGACAAAATAAAGGCTGATGTTATTTCCAAGTATTTACATGTGGCTAAGATGTACACTGCTGCATTGCCCATACAGATTTTAAGTCCATCCAAGGCTAAATGTTGTTGTTGTGTACAGCTAAGACTAAAGCTCTGGCTGCACAGATTTAGATCATTTATGTGTGGCGCATGTGAATGTTATAATCGGATACATTTTTCAGGGCTCATGTACACAATTCTTTTGTAATCCAAACTTTGATCCGATCAAAGACGTTTTGCACATGTAAACTCAGCTAATGGTATGAAAACAAAAGTTAAAATAGCGTTGTCCACTAATTGGATCAAATATCAACTCAATTTTGACGTCAAGCCGACATCAAAATGCCCGCTGGGAAAGAGTTCATCTGTCTTTTTACACAGATCTCCTTCATGTTGTGGTTTGTGGGTCAGATTCTTCTTAGTTTGGGCTCCTAAACACCTAAACAGTGATTATGCCTGTCAGAACTTCATCGTTCTAATTTACACGTGTCTGTTTGCGTATTTGTCTGTGTGCAAGTGTTTGTTATTGCGTTTGTGTGCTAGTGTGCGAGGTTTATTATAACAGTGAATGTAAACTTCTGTTCTCCAAAAGTTCTGTTCTTAGGCAGTTTGGATTTGCAAATCATGAAGGGGGGTACATTTTTGTCAGAAGAGCAGGTATGAGACGCTGACAGTTGCTTCTCACTGATGTGAATGAGAAAGGCCGAATCAAGCAAATGCTGCTGGGTGTCAAGGTCGCAGGTTCACAGGCATTAATCATTGCTGTCCAACTAATGGTGACACCAGCTCTGCAGGCACGGTTTGATCAGAACAACCACATGTGACTGTTGTCCAGGGAAAGTGTCTCCATTAATAAAAGGACTGAAGTCAAAGAACAAATAGGTTAAACGGGACAAGCTGCACACACACACCTAGTGACCACTTACTATAGAGTCACCAATCACCAATGCAGCATGTTTTTGGACTGAAAAACCCACTCATGAAGGAGGAGAACAATGAAAATCCACACAGAAAGCAGCCAGCTGGGATTTGAACCGGGACCTTCTCACTGTGAGAGCTAACCACTACACAACCCTGCAGCCCTGTTAGAACTCCTTTTTCAAAGATGATGAAAACTCTTAAATCATTATATTAACACATTATAACTTTTTTTGTTTTTCTAACTTGTCCGGTCCAACAGCTGAGCAAACAGATGAGCTGAAGGCCTCTTGTGCTGGACACATTTTACTGTTACAAAAGGGGATTAGGAATCTTTGGACACACAAGGTGTATATTTGTTTAAACCAGAGATATAAACCAGAGCACCGAACGCGGACCAAACGACAGGTCCAGTACCGGTACCCTAGCCCATTCTGTGTCTGGAACCGGTACAGTATCCAGAACTTGTACCGTGTCCGGTACCGGGTTATGGTTAGGGTTGGGGTTCCTGGTTAAGGTTAGGGTTAGGGTACCGGTGCTGTGTGGCATCAGACCTGTACCGGTTTGCGGCTTAGAGGTTGGGGAGCCTTGATTTAATTGGAACAGCCAGTGCGTTGAAAAACGACCAGTTGTGAACACCCAAAGCGTCAAATTTGTATGCAGAGGGGTTCTTATCCGTGCGTCAACATGTGACGACTTGGGAGTGAGAACGAGTTGCTTGGTAGCTCCTTTTCTTCACCTCCTTTTATTCTCCTCCATGAGCATGAATCAGATGTAAAACCCTCAGTCAGGAGGTGTGTGTCTTTATAGGGGGTGGGGGGTGTTCTTGAATAATATTTTCAGTATCCATACTCCTGTGTCGGCCCCCACCTCAGTATGATCCATCCAAGAACAATTGAGCTCAAAGAAGAGCATGAGAGGAAACAAAGCCCCCTCAGCTCTCTGACGGGTGGAGGAAAAAGACCAGCGAAGGCTCGTTAAAGCTGCAATAAGTTTTCCTGGTGTCGGAGGGGTGTTAGAATTTTTGGATTTAAGTAAACTGTGCATTTGTCCTAACTGTGTAAGCGGCTGCAGGGGGGTTGAGGCTGAAAGGCTGGTGTTAAGTTCAGGATCAGCCCTGCAGCTCCTTTAATGAAGAAAAATAATGTTATCATTCAGACAGAAGGAGCATGTTTAGAGGAACAACAGAGGAACCTCTAGACCAGGGCCCTCAAACTCACTGAAGGCACAGTCAGGCTGAGGCTGGGCCACAACCTTAGCGCGCATGCATGCACGAGCAACTCGTGGGTGTTGGAGAGTTTGTCAATGCCAATTTAAATCAAACATTCTTTTTAAATCAAATTTTTTCATTTTTTAAAATTTCATTTTATAACACAAAATAAGATGAACATGGACTCTGGTGTAGACAAGTTGTGCATAACTTCCTCACACACATACCTTTTTTTTGTAAATTTGTATGGAACATGTACTATATTGTTAACTGTACAAATTTACTAATAAAACTTTAATTAAATTATTATTTTTTACATTTTTTATAGCCCAATATCACAGCCATAGCCGTCTCAATGGGCTTAACTCACAATCAACAAATGCATGGACAAATTAAAAATCCATAACTAAATAAATCAGTAATAAATTTCAGTTTTCTGTTTATGCAGTTTTCTACGTCTGCTGTAATCAGATTTAAGCATCCTTATCAACACACTTCAATTAACACTTTAATTTTAACTGTTAAACACAAAGAAAGACTTATATTTTACAGTTCTTTAACCTCCATCAATGGGTTCTTCTGAACATGGCTTTTGTTTACTTCTTACTGCTGGACACTTGGCAGAGCTTCCAAGTGCCACAAGTTTTTTTAGAGTTGCCAGTCATCCACTCCTATATTTTCATAATTGAATTCAAACTGTGGTTAGTAAAAGAACAGCGCTGTTTAATGGAGATTGGAACAAGCGTTACACATACCTGAGATCAATGAAAAGTAAGAAACTCATCAACGTGGTCTATCCGATCACTGTGTGCATGTGCAAATATTACATTATTTTGTCTGTTGTTTCCAAATTTTAAACTTTTAATTATTTATCAAAAAATCAAAATAAAAAATATTTTTAAAAGATCAGCTCCTGGTAGTATTTCCCGACAACTCTGCCTCTTTTACGACTGTCTGAGCCATTTAAACAGCGGAAAACTCTTATCACAAGAATTTATGTTTTTCTCAACAACAGAAAGGCTTCCCCGACTGGATTATTGCACCTAAAAAAATAAGGACCGTCGCCTAAATGCAACACTGTATAATCGTATATTGCTGTCATTACAAACAATGAACATCTCAACAACCCGAGATAAAATGACAGCCACACGGCTTGGAGTAATTCTCTCTGTTTGATTTTTTTTATTTTCATGTGTTGTCAACAGAAAAAGAGAAGAAGTGAGCACGTTTTACTCTGAGGAGATGTCATGAGCTGCTGCCGCTGCTTTAGCCAATAATAGTGTGTCTGTGTTAACGGAGTAAATAAAGTGTCAGTAAATGGGGTTGTATCCTCTAACTTTGCGGAGTAAACTGCTGTTAAACGAAGCAGAAGAAAAGATTTTTAGTCCATTTTTAGTCCGTTTTTAGTCGAGTGTAGGGTCGTGCGGTTCTGACTCTTAATATTTGCTTTTCCTTTTGTATTTCTTAACATTAAAGTTAATTTTTTCATTATTATAAACATTTTAAGAGGTTATTATTGTGGTTAACATTCGAAGACATACTTTAACCGTAAAATGTTTTTGTGAAAGTGACGTAATATTTGCGCAAGCTCAGAGTGATCTGGCAGACGTTACAGATTCGAGTGCGGCCAATGTACACCTGATTAGTGTCACGCCCCCAAGAACCACATACCGCACCATGATTGGTCAGCTCCGCACTCAACACTGTAAAAATGGCATTCATACAAATCTTGCGGGTTGCACTAACATGAAACTTTTATATTAGGTGGGGGCTGCAAAATATTGTCTTGGGGGCCGCAAATTGCCTGCAGGCCGCCAGTTTGAGACCCCTGCTCTAGAGGAACCCCTGCAAACAGGTGAGGGGACCCCCACAAGCTAGAGCCCTTTAAACTAGCTGTGGGTTCATCCAACGCCAGGAGGATTTTCTGCAGCAGTGTGCTTCTCTGTTTTGTACAAAAATTTCTCTTTTTGTGTTTGTTTTCTTCTCAGCGTGACAAACATGAAGAAAATGTTCAAATAAAATCTCTGACCCCACCCAGACCTGAAGTGGGACGGATACAAGGACCTGACGTAGGTCCGCCCACCACAACAATGGCTGAAAACAGAAGCTGGGCGGGACTATCCCCTCATGGGACCATAGACTTGACATCCACCAAAAACAGGCCCTGTGAAAATGGGCACCTCTGACACAAAACCCCCCAAAACCCTCAGATATCACAAATCAGGACCAAACCAATCAAACATCATTTAAAGTTTTTGTTTAGTTTAAGTTAAACATTGGATTCAATGGAGAACTGCTCTTTCTCATCATGCCTCCAGTGGCTGTTTGAGGAACTGCAACATTTTGCTACAAATTTGGTACTTCCTGGTTTGGCCTTAGTGTGGGAAAAGGGACCAGAGACTGGATCCAAACAATTTAGACAGCCAGCACAGATGACAGTAAAGTCTCTCCTCGTTTATGTCAAGAGAAACATTCTAAAAATAACCGATGATGAGTGAAATCCTTGATGGATATTTTAAGGTAGTAAAACTCCTTGCTACAAACTTTATTCAAGTTTCTTAGACAGACATGAACATTTTCAGATGGTTCTCTCTTGTTTAAACTCTGAAAGTTCAAACCTTTAAAAAAAAAAAAGTCCAGTTTTATAGAATGAAAATAAAGATCTGATAGAGATTAAAGACTCACGTAACTGTGACAAACTGAACACATTCCGTATAGGAAACATGGCACGGTTTGACAAGGTCTGCAGCCAATCAGAATACAGAACACAATGTCCTGTAAAAAAAAAATCTGAATGTTCGATCAGGAACTCCGAGTGAGCAGCCCATCACCAAACTCAGGTCTCATCTTTCTAAGTTCCTCTCAAGGAAACTCATGAGAACCTTTTCATAAACAGAACTGATCCGTGCCTGAGTCAGATGACTTCATTCAACGACGGTCCAAACGTTTCAATCTCTGCAGATGGTTCTGCTTTTCAAAATCTTCTCATCGATTTAATAAAAGCTTCTGAGAAACTTTTGAGAACCCCTCAGCATCCACTGATGCTGTTTCTGGAAAGAGGTTCCTGCCAACCCTCGTTGGTTCTCCGTTCTCCGTTCTCGTTCCGTTGGTGTTCCCCGTTGGGCCTCAGGGCCTCCTGCAGACCTGCAGCTTTTGACAAACGGAGGCTAATTATCAGTTTTCTGCACATGAATCCGTCAGATCAGCGGACTGTGGCTTTCAAGGCCATGATTAATTATTGTGGAACCACAGTAACTCACCCCCCCATGAACTGTTCATGTGCAGGAATGACTGGAGGCTGCAGCCATTTTTATTCCTTTCTGCTAACGAGCACAGCCCTCGCCTGCATGGCGAGCGTGAAAACAGTCTGTGATGGATGACAGCTGGGACACGTCTGAGCGGACCAAATGGAGCATGCACGTGAATGCTGTGGTGTACACGTGAACTCCCCTCAACCAAAGCTTTCACCCTTTTTTCAGTCATTACATAGAGAGAAAACGAGGGAGGGGCAAGTGTAATGAGTTAATTACAGCAGAATGGGCGGGGGCAGAAGTGCAGACTCCTTTAATGATCTCCCTCCATCATTCCAACCAAATTCTGTTATTTACAACCCTCTCCCCGCTGTGAAGATAAACAGGAGAATAATTGGATTCATCCATCTACTCCCCACCGGCGGGGCAGCAAACGTTTGTCTGATTGTTAACTGGTAAGTGGGGGGGCAGTTACTAGATCAGATAGTCACATGTACGTCAATTTAAGCCCCGCCCTGCAAACAGGTAAGAAGTCTGTGCAATGTGGAAACGGATTTTCACTCCGACTAAGGCAATTTCAGTTATTTTTAAATGATTGCTAGGTAACCAAGAACATTAACCACACCTCGTTTGTTGGACATGGACATGAGGCATGTGAAGGCCCCACCCAAACCCATACATTTTTTAACTCACTGAATCCCTTCCAGGCCCACGGGGTTGCTGGAGCCTGTCCCGGCTACTGTTGTTAGGCAAAGGCAAGGTACACACTGGGAAAGGTTGCCAGTCTGTTACAGGGCAACTCCACAAGTCATTGTGACAGAGGTAAGGCAATGCATCATGGGAATTAATGATCCTGCTACATTTTCTTTGTGTCAGAATTTTTGTAGGTTGTGCTTTCGTTGTGTTACTCTTGTCACTCTGTGTCTTTTATTTGGGTGTATTTATTGATTATTAGGATAAAATTTATATTTTGGTCTATTGTTTGATTGTGGCCTCTGCGACAGACTGGCAACCTGTCCAGGGGTGTCCCCTGCCTTCGCCCATGAGTGGCCGGGTTATGCTCCGGCAGCCCCGTAACCCCGAAAGGGACAAAACGGTATAGAAGATGAATGAATGAATATTTGGTTCCTCTGTTTCCTCACATTTTTGTTACATTTTTTATTCATTAAAATGTACTAAAGTTGTTTGGAGGAAGAACTAATAATTATTCTAAATATATATATAAAATTCATCTTGTGAGTGAATATGAATCTCATCATGAATCACCTATGTTTTAATGATGATCCATCCATCCATCCATCCAGGTTGCAGGGGAATCACCCTGACCCAAAGCTCCCAGACCTCTTTCTCCACAAGAACTCCCTCCAGTTCTGACAAGGAGACCCCACAGATGCTCCCAGACCAGTCAAGAGACAAAATCTCTTCAAAGCGTCCTGTGTCTTCACGCTCCACTCTTCCCAGTGGGACACGTCCACAATATCTTTTCAAAGGAGGCTTTCAAAAGAGATGACAGAGTCACCTCAACTAGCTCTTCTTGATATGGATGAGGTGCAGCAGATCTGCTCTGTGCTCCTCCAGGAGGACGGAACTCCTTACCCTAACTCTAAGGGAGCACCCAGACACCCTGTAGAGAAAACCCTTCAGCCGCTTGAATATGTGGTCTTATCCTTTGGGTCATGACCCCCAAAGCTCATGAAGGTATGAATATCAATCAACAATCTAAGCCAGTGAACACATTCCTGCAGCTGTCCATCTGTCAGGCTGCTGTTCCATCCTGACCGATGAAAAAGACACCAAGGTCCTTAAACTCCTCCATTTGGAGCAGCAGCTCTTCATCCACCCAGGCAGGACAAGCTAGCTTTTTTTGGGTGGAGAACCACAACCTCAGACTTGATCTGGTTGGACTGTAAACCTCTTCAATGTGGAAGAAGGTTCTGATTGGATGAAGCCAACAGAACACAGAGATGAAACCTGACTCACTGCGGAGCTACATCAGGAAGTTCCATCCATAAAGATTCTAAACAGAACCTGTACCAAAGAGCAGTCCTGCAGGAGTCATACGTGCACAGGAACAGGCAACACCACGGAGACCCAACAATGCTGATCTGAGGGGTTATTATTATTATTAAGATTCAAAATCTTTACATTAAAAGGAGGTTTGGAAGTGAAAAATTCTTCCTTTTATTAAGACGTCCATAAATCCTCCAAACAGGAAGCAGGTAGAAGTTTTGTTTAGCATCAATAACAGACGATTTACTTGCCCCCCCCTGTCCCTGATCCAAGTTTAACAGAACAGGTTTTTATTAGCCTGAATTTAATCAGGACAAAAAGCTGCTGAGGCTCCGAACCGGATCATGAGGAATGCAGCTTTAGTCCGAAGTCCAGGATTCACAGACACATGAAGGATTTTAGCAGGTGACCTCCGGAGGACAAAAGCTCTTTCTCTAAGTCCAGTAAAGCAAATGAAGCAGAAACTTACAAATGATCCTGGGAGAGAAAAGGAGGAGAATCAGAAAGAAATGTGTGGAACAACAGAGCTGCAAACACACAGATGCAGAAGTTCAAACAAGCGTTTTTTCCAGCATTTGAAGTCATCATAAATGTGTCCATCGTCATCATGAACCATAACATCCTGTCAACGTCAACCTCAGTGGATGCAGTTCTGCTTTGATCACCTCCGCAACGTGACACCCCCCCTCCATCCATCCCATTTGCCTTGTGCCATTCCACCCATTTAAAGTTGTGTATTCGGAGTAATACAGAAGCAGAACACCCTGTGCCCCATTTTGAGAATCCTTCTTTTTCATGAAGTTTTAACCAAATTCTACATCCCTCTTTTTCATCCACGTTTAGGTTTGATTTTTCATTCCAGGTTCATGGAAGCAACTCCTGATCCTTCATCTCCCATGGCTTCCTGGTTCACTCCAATCAAACAGGTCTGACATTCTCTGGAGTTTGTATTTCTGCACATTAATGAAATGTCCCGTCTCATTTCTGCGCTCTGCTGATGATCTGGAGGTGGAGGAAGGACAGAGCGGTCAGGAGGTAAAAACGCCACATCCATGGCAGCGTGCTGGCAGACATTTGTGTTTGAAGATGAGGGATTTACGGATCTGTGCGTGTCTGGGAGCCTTTCATTTCTGGAACAGCAGAACCTTTTTGTGCAGCATTTTGGTCGTTTTTATAGATGGTGACAGTTTGCAGACAGAAGAAACGGGAGGAAGCACTGATGATACACAGCAGAGGTCCAACGCTGGAATCCATCCCAGACTGCAATGGTAAGGACGCACCTTTGGGACATGCAGCTCCAGAACAGATATGCCAATGCCCGAGAGAAACCTGAGGGTTAATAACATTCGTAATAATTTATCTTGTCCTTTAAAATAACAAATTTTTCAACAAAGTATCTCAACCCTTCATGGTTCTGTAAGAGAGTTTAATGAGTAAGACACTGCAGAGCATCAAGAACTCAAAAAAAACATTGACACTTTAAGTGTCAAGCACGGAGGTGTGAGTGTGATGGTACAGGGCTAAGCGTTTTCCATCAGGGTATGAGATGAAGACCAGAAGTTTGGAACAAACTCAGCAGCAGGTCTTGATTGGAGTCAACTGTCAGCTTACCCGTTGGTTTGTAACATGAAGACACGCAATCTAAAGCCTCTTTGATCATTTCTAACCAACAGAAGATTGTTACACACAGATACAATCTCAGCAATGTTCATGCAATAAAAAATAAATAAATAAAACAAAACCAGAAAATAGCCATAAAATTTAAAAAGATTAACAAAGCACGAAGTTGCTTAGTAAACTAAATAAATTAAATAGTTAAGAACAATTTGTCTGAATGACAGTGTATTTAGGAGCTTTCTAAAAGCATCAACAGAATCAGCCAAACGCGGGGTGTGTGTGTTCAATGGCAGTCCTGAATGTTTTTTGGGGGTGTGTCCATCTAAAGCTCTGTAGGTTAAAGCTTAAACGTTAAAATCAATAAAGCAGTAAATGTAACCAGTAGCAAATGTGAAGAGTATCAAACTGGAGTGAGTGATGTTTCCTCCTGTGGGTTCCTGTTTAAACCTCACTGATGCATTCTGGAGACACAGCAGATGAGTAACTGTGGATTGGTTCAGATCACTGGAGAGAAAGCTGTAATAGTCTAAAATGAGATTAAATCATGGCTGAGCAGATCCAGGCCAGACTTTGGACCTCAGTCTTCAGTTAAGAAACTGTTTGAATGGGTGATCAAGAACATGGACCGGTGGAAACGAACATTGAGATTTCTGAGTTAGCTTGGTACTTTTTGGACTTAATTTCAGGATACTCACCCTTAAGTCGCTATGAATTCCCAATAAGATGGAGAATTCTTCCCCACAAGTTCGGACACTGCTACAGCTCCAGGTGCCCCTTCACTTGGAGGGGTAGGGAGAAGCTGGAAATGTTAGGGAAGAATTCGGAATTCAGTCCAACAATAGTGTGAGGGAGGTGATTCCTTTTCCCTGAAAGTCAAGCAGGTTCTCATGAGTGTTTCATCTTCTCCTTTATCAGGGTTTGGGTCAGGGGAACCATTCTGTGCCGACACAGAAAGCGGTTCTGGTGCCCACCTCAGCAGAAAAATGTTGAAAACATTCAGCTGTGCTCCTCCACATTGTTTTTGGCCAAAGACACTGTGTGAGTTGAAACTCAAGCCCACCTCTGCTGAAACGTATGGATTTTTTTCTCCTTCCTGTCTGCGGTCAGTGCCGCGTGTATGCCAAACACTATTTAATTAAGGCCTCTGACTTTGCCAGATTGCGATGCAGAAATGGAACTAATTGCTGTTGATACATAATGTTTTCAGCAGCGCTGGCACGGCTGCAGCGGCGGCTGGAGCTTGGTGGAAAGGGAAGCTGCTGCTTTGGCCTTGTCCTCAGTAGCGCTGTGGTCAGACCTCCGTCCATCATTAGTTTGTCTTTGCTGACCACTGGCCTGAAGAACCAGCAGCACTTCCAGTAAGTGGAGCTTTTCAGACTCTTAGAAGAAAGATTAGAGTCTGATTTTGTCCTGTGCCACCTCATACAACTTTCCTCACTTTCTTCAGCAAAAGTTTCCCAAAAATGTTGTCACTGAAATAAAAAAAATAGAAAATCTGCACATTTCTCTCCTGATATCTCTCTGAATTTGAATAAATGTTGTGTTTAGGTTTGAAATAAAATCTGCTTTGTTTTGTCTTCCTGCTGACATCAAATGGCCAGATCATCCCTTAGTTGTGACGTTGTTTCAAGAAAAAATTTAGAAACAAAGACTCTCCATTTAGAGGAGGTCAGAAACATCTGACCAACCGGACCCGTTCGGGGCGCTTTGGTGTGGATGCTGGAGAAGAGTCCATAAACTGGATCATGAAATCCAGTCAGAACATGCGACTGGAGTCAGCATCAGGACCAAGTGTGAGAGCGACATGAAACAAAAGGAAGACCGGAGGACAGCGGTGATAGAAAAGAGGCGGTCTAGCCTGACTGCAGCCACAGTTTAAAATAACTGTAGACAGACTGTTAGTTCTTATAAAACATCAATCATTGAGATGTTTTAGGTTAAAAGCAAACCAAAAACTTTACAAGGAAACATTATCAATATTTCAAATGGTGTCAGATGTCAGATGAAAAGTTTCTATAAAATTTGCTTTGGTTGTGTAGTCCGAACAGACCTACTCAGCTGCATCACTTTAAAGCAGTTGCTGGTCCAGAAGTCTCAACCAGCTACAGGGAGAGATCGGCATGCTGGGAAATGCTGAAGAAAAGGCAGAGCATTGGCCTCATTATTAAAATCAGCGTCTGTGCAAACACACTGCAACAGAGATGGCGGAGAAAGGAAAACCGGGATGGGGTTTCAATAAACGTCAAACTGCGTCGACGGAGTTTGTCTGCAAATGATTTCTGGCTGATGCCGTATTATTTTACAACCAAAGACTGCTGCTGAGGAACGGCAGAAGGAGGGAGCGGCCCGCACCCTGGAGGGGAGCTGACGGGGAAAAAGACTTAGCAAAAACTATAATGGTCTTAAGAAATATGACTGCTACGGCCGCAGCTTAAACGGGGGAGGTGGATGTGGCTGATTGTAGTCAGTCAGTCAGTAAGAGGATTGTTTGATTGGTCACCACAGACTGTTATTTGTTCAGAGAGATTTCAGTCTGGTTCATATCCTAGAACACCGTTTGGGCTGCTATGAAAGCTCATTGCAACTCTGCTGCAAGACTAAGAGCCCCTTGGTGCTGTTCACAAGATACGTGTGTGCTCCTGGCGTAGAAATTAGACAATCAGAGTGAAGTTTGTGTGGACATCCTATGGGCGTCCTATGGACACTTAGATATCACGTACATATCCTGTGTGCAGTCAGTAAGGAGCCAGTACTCACACCTTACTAACGACTAGAGTGTGGCATAAGGACACCGAATGACAGCATCATCCATACATCTTCCATTATCCTTATGAATACTTCACATTACACTTACCACACACACAACAATGGTAAGCTACACCTGTGCTCCCCTTAAAATGCAGCTGCTACTCTCCATGACCCTTCACAGACCCGGACAACCCAAAAACCCACAGAACCCATACAGGTCAACCCTCGTAATGGAGTAGAACCCAATATGTGGTTATAAACTAAAAAATGCTTTTTTTTGTTAAACTTGTGTCAAATCAAAACATATAAATGTAACATCTGAGCCAGAATGTGACTTTAGAGCAAAAATGCAGATGTTTTCTGTCACATTTTTTTCTATTTGGGGATTTTTACCTGCTCACCTGGACCAGACGATTGATTTTCTCTGGAAGAACACCTTCATGGATCCTGAAAGCCTCAAATTCCCATCAACAAGCCACAGAATGAAGGATGTTTTTGATGAACCAGCTCTTTATTTACCAGTGTTATGGAAACCATGAGGAGGAAAACACACATGTTCCACTGCAGGAAGTTCATGATGGAGCTCCTTGGACTGTGGTCGGCTCTACAAGCTTCTCCCAGTTCCAGATCCATTTGAATGGAATCTTCATATAAACAGGGTTTGTCCTTATCATTGATAGGATGCAGTTTTGGCATTTCATTAACTCGTTTTGTGATTCATCCTCCAAATCTGACATACGATAATAATTTGTGGTTTTTATAATTGATGGACATCCTTTTTTTCACCTCTCTGAAAAAGTAAAGTCTGCCAGGGACAATAAAGCTTTCCTGGGTGGGGTCCGTTTGGTCGGTGAGCACGCCTGTGGTTGGACAAAAGTGCATGTGTGTGTCCCGCACGGTATGAGCATGTTTATTCATGGCCCTGTGTGTGTGTTGATGTTTACTTAGACGTGAGTGTGTGTGTTTATGGAGGGACTGTGATGTGGAGCACCTGCCCCCTCCCACCGCCACGCCTCTGTGAGGCGGCTCCTTCCGAATGACATCATCCAATGATGACGAGGTAGACAGGTTGGGCGCCACTGGCTGTTGTTAGAAGGACCACCTCCTTCAGATATTTGTGTCAGAGTATGTTTGAGTGCACATACGTCAGCTCCACCCGGACCCTGTCAGCTCCACCCAGACCCCGACGCTTTGCTCTGGGCTCAGTTGGATCCTCACTGTATTCATGTTGCATAAAACATCCTCAGCTGCTCCTCTCCATAAAGAGGAGCACCAGATCCACATCAGACCAGAGCAGATGCCTCAGTCTGCCCGTCTCACCCTCCACCCTTTCTTCACCACCAGCACAGTTACCAGACCTTTATGGGTCTACAGCTGTTATTCACACATAAATGTATCTTCTGCCTAATTAGAACAGGATTTTCCTCATGTCAAATGTCGTTGTATTTCATCTTCTTCATTTTCCAGATGAAGGTGATAAAGTTCTGAGCAGAGCTGGAGATGTTCTCCTTAACAGTAAAAGTAACACCACCCTGGACCAAAATCATCTCCACATCAATTCTGTCAACAAAAATGGTGAGCAATATCGGAGCTATCCAGTTGTGCAGTTTGGATCCAGATTCCACCTCAGCTGAAGAAAACAAAAATGTTAATGGATCAATTTGTCTGCAAGTGGAGGCATCAGAATGAGGCAGAGCAGGGAGCAGGTGATCCACCCGGCGTGTTTTCTACGTCAAAAATACAGTCTTTTTCAAACACAAATTTTCATCATCTGCTCCTGGTTCACAGTGATTTGCATAAAGATATATTCAGAAAAAGCCATTTTAATCTTAATTTTCTTTATACATGTCTTCCATCATCAGAAAAAGGCCTCAGGAACATGTTAAAAACACAATTTTCATTGAAGTGGGTCTTCAAATGGTGCTGAAACTTCCTGAACATCCCATCTTTTTTATCCACCTGAGACCTGTAGGTTTTTTTTTTTCATATGGATTTCGTTTTTGTTATGGAGGTTTCCTGTGCACTTACTGGGTCTCAGGAGGTTAAAATGTTGTTTTTTTAGGATCTGTCTGGACATCAGTGGCTGCAGATCCAACTAAAGCCCTCAGAACTTCAGAGTCCTTCTGCTATCTTAGAGAAGTTCTCTCTCATCAATACCGCCACTTCTTCCCAAAAACTCTTGTGTCGGTCTTTTCGGAGGAAATAATTCTTCCGTTTTTTTATTAGAACCTGTGGAACACCAAGCTCCGTCCCAAACATCCGGAGCACGTTTGTCCCAGCGAGAGGTGAACACCCACCAGACACCAATCTAAACCCAGGAGAAGCTGGCTCAGGATATCCCAGAATGCCCTACAATACCGGGACGGTGTTGGGGTTTCAGCGAGTGCTGCCTCGGAGAAACAGTTTAGATTCCAGAAAATGTCTATTTCAGGAACTTTAAATGTTAAGTAAAGAAACATTATGAAGGAGGTCTGAATGGAAACAGAGTGCATGTGTGTGAGTGTGTGTAGGTGTGTGTGTATGGGGGTGTGCATGAGTGTTTAAGTGTATGAGTGTGTGTGCACATGTGTGTGTGTGTGTGTGTGTGTGTGTGTGTGTGTGTGTGTGTGTGAACGTGCATGCATGAAATCCCAGCCAGGGGAGAGGGGGTTGGACATGCACCTCCAAGCACACCTAAGTGAATGTTTTTCTATGCTTCTCTGACGGGAGAAAGCGCTAAACAAAGGAGACCATTTCCACTGGGCCGGTCAGTAACGGTGTGTTGGACTCATAATGACATTGAAAACAAACAGTGGTGAATGGGCACATGGTCCCCGCCGAAACCGCAGGACCCTTGACGGGAAGAGCCTGTCCAGCGGCACACAGTCCAGCTCCTGCGCTACAGGAAGACCCAGGCGCCAAGGAGTTAAAGCGCACCTTTTCTGTGTGTTCACGGACCCACACCATGTTGGCACGCTCACGCACATGCCCAGTCAGGGAGGCATGAACACGCTGTCATGAGGGAGACTTCCAATCAACCACCAGCAACAATATTATCCTGCCATTCACTGTCGCGACGTGATTGATGAAGTCGAGGAAGAGCGCGCTCCCAGCTCTGAAGCTCGACCTCATGTAGGAAAACAGCGCAGAGACAAAAATTAGGCCCGGGTTGGTGCAGGCGACGGGTTTGCCAGGAAATACTGGGAGGTCCTGGTGTGGCCTGGGTCCAAATGCAGACTGGCTGAATAATGGACCAGGTAGGAGAAGGTTTTAAAATTCATAGAGAACACACAGATGGGCTGATGGAGGTTAAACACCCAGACCCCGAAAAACACTGAACGTCAGACACTTACAGTACGTCGATTTAAAGCAGCAAAGCTGCACTAAATTGAAAGACTAATTTATTAGAAAAATGAAGTTCATTTCATTTAACCCAAAGCATCACTAGTGATTCATATGAAGTGCACATCTGCCGAGGTTGAGGAGAGTGAAAAGGTTAAAACCTGAGGGACTTCCAAAGAGAAGGACATCATGGTGGTGGAAAGCAGGAAAAGGTCAGAACAACATTAGGAGGTAAGAACACGAGATGCTCGAGAAGAACTGAGAGAGGAGTTCCAGAAAATGTAGGAGGTGAAGGTGACAGTGCTCCCAGTGGTGGATGAGGCACTGGGGGCTCTGACCCCCTAACCTGACTCCAGCTGATCTCAGGAACACTGTAGATCATAATTCAAAAGACAGAAATCACAAGAACAGAACAGATCTGGACCCTGAGTCCCCAACATCTGGTAGAGTATCTGAACCGGAGGAACCGGTTTTATTTTCAGTCCGTTTAGTTTGAAACTCAGATGTGAACCTTCAATGGATCCTTAATTTCAGCCAAATCCACTGTAGTTACTTTTATAATAAACATTTAGCAAAATAAAGTAGATTAGGTTGTTTTCTTTTTATTTTTTTGCTGGTTCCAAAACTCAAAGATCAGCTGCTGAATTTGTGATGATGTTTATTGTTCATTTGTTTTGTTTAGATGTTTTTAGCTGCTGGTTGGATTTAAATTGCAAATAGTTTATTTCAAGCAATCAAAGTGAGACTAATGCAAAAACAAGACAGCAGTATTTAGTATCTTTGCAAAGATATATCAAACATATGTTAATTCGTCTTTAAAGTTATTGGAAAATGTTCATATTTCCACATACACCATTAAGTAATTCAGTTATTACTCTTAATTATAAATTAACATATTTGCTCTTTTCAGAGTCACCAAGAGTTCAAGAGTTCATGACAAAATGAAACTATGAAATATTAAGATTGTCAAAAGAATTTCACTGTTGCTTGGAAGGGAGTGGGAGGAACAAATATATATAATCTCAACCCTTCTTTGCTTTGCTTTGCTTTGCTTTTAATACTTCATTGTCTCCACCTAAATAATTATTATCTGGTTCTTCACTGCTGATCATATATTTGTACAGTACTTTACCAACACAGACTCTGGTCATTAAAAAACCTTAAGTATCAATAAATGACATGACAAAGATGAAGTGTGCAATGATTATGTAAAAAGACGCAATGATATTTCAAAAGTCATTTTAACACATACATATAAAAAATATGTGCATATTATTTGTCATATAAAAAAATCTACATAAAACAGGATCACTCAAGAAATGATTTAAAAAATATGAAAAATGACATATTTGATCATCATCAGGTATCATCAATCAGAACAGAGTGGCGTGATATGATTAGGAACTAATTACTTTAATCATCTTCAAAAAATGATTTATTTTTTTTATTTTTATTTCATTGATTTATTTTATTTGGTCAAATTCCATTTTCTTGTCACAGATAAACCTGCTTACAGATATGGTGATGATGTCAAATAAAAAGGTCTGCATTCTGTCAATTGTCCAAGGTTAGCAATCCTTCTGCTGGATGATTGACAGACGTGCATCTGGATTTAAAAGAGTTTCAAAGTTCTCTGCGCTGTAATGTCAGAAGACAGTGATAGTTAAGGCACTTGTCCTTCTGCAGCTGTTAGTGCTGCTGAGTAAGTTGAGGTCAAGTTGTCTGCAGGTCAGAAAATCAGAGTCACTGTTGCCTTTTAGAGATAGCTGTAGATCTCAGGCTTGATTGAAATTATATTTGACTCTTCTATTTATTACTGCATTTATTTGCTCAGATGTCCGTGATCAAACACTTCTCTTTAAGTTTTTCATGTTTTTTGACAACCAGAACCTTGGACCGGTCCAGTGGACCAAGTGGTTTATTGAAAACTTTGCAGTTTTTCATCCAAGTGTTTTGAATTTTCTTAAAATTCTTGAGAAACCTGGCATGTTTTTCAGCATTCCTTCTGGTCACTCAGATAAACAGCAGATCCTTTCAGATTTTTCTTTTGCTTCATCAGAGCTAATTGTTTGTACTATCGTTGAGTGTGTGATTTTATCTGTCTTCTAGCGTATTATGTTTGAATTTTTTATGTTCTGCAGAGCGGGAACCTGCTGAAAACCAATGTTTAACTGAGTCAGGCCCAATTGTTTTTGATTGATTGATTGATTGATTGATTGATTGATTGATTGAGAGCTTGATTGAGAGCTTGAGAGCATCTTGGAGTTTTGTTTCAACTCGTCCACTCCTACTCAAAAACAGAACTCCAGTTTTCTGTTTCTGGTTGTTGTTGCTTCCTGCTGCTGAACAGAATGAACCAATCAAATGACAGCTAGTAAAAAATGAGCGTGCTATGAGGAGGTGTATCAAACAACATCAGAGACATGAATCTGGGCTTCCTGAAAGCAAAAATAAATGAAGGTTCATGAGATGAAGGTCAGATGGCCTGGAAGGAGAAAAAAAAGAATCCCAGTGAGATCCATACTCCATCGCTGCTGCATTTGTGTTCAGTTTGTGATTTCTAGCACATCAGGACTGAATATCCCACCCAGTCAGAAGATAGTAAAAGATACGTCTGGGGTCATGTTGTGAATCTGTTCCACCTCTGCAGACGCTCCATTGGAGGACTTTGAGAATCACTTCCTACTGACTCTTGTCCTTCAGTTCCATTCTCAGGAGGAAATATTGTTAGAAAAGATAAAGATTTACGATAAATCCTGAACGTATCAACACTGCTGGTGCCATCGTCCTCAGTTTCCACAGAGGAAGCAGTAAAATTTTTAGATCAGCCAGGATGAGTCACCGCTTTAATGGACCATGGTTCTTCTGAACATGAAATCTTCTGCCCTGAGAGGGCAGTCTGGTGAAAATAATGTCATTCCAAAACACATACCCTCGGAGACTCGGGCCTCATTTAGAGCAGAGTGAGCCAAGAAAGCAGCAAATGGAGACAGAGGAGGACGGAGAACGAAAGGAGCCAACGTTTGTGTATTATCTGGAGGAAAGAGAACCTGCATCGCTGCAGTTTTGCCAGAGTAATGTCCAGACCCGACAATGCAAAGAAAAAATTGAGGAAACGGAGCGGCAAGTTTCGCCTGGGTAGAACTCAGGAGGCCTTTAGGTTTTGATGGACAGCAAACATAAAACGACATACAAACAGGAGAACAGTGAGGACTTTCTGGTTTATGTGTTCCTCCACATTTCTGTTCAGTAAATCATTCAGATCAGCTGAATTCAGAACTGCTCCGTCTTTGAGACAGTAAACCATCAGCTTTGGGGTTTCAGTTAGGGTAAGGATCCAAACATTTAGTCCTTTCCATGTCAATGCTTCCACAACCCCATTCCTCATCAATTATGTAAAGTTGTGGTTTCATTTGATCTGTTTCTTCACATGTTTGATTGATTGGACTTTAAGCTGTTTTTCTTCCATTTTTTTCTTCCCGTTTCTGTGCAGATGTTTTCCTTTTGGATTCTACCGCTCCGATTGGACTCCTCAGGATTTATAGGAACAGGAAAGATAAGGGGACATTTTTACGGCACGACTATTTCTGAGTTGCGTGTTAGAGAGTCTAAGAACGGAGTTTCGACTGCAGACACGGCTGGAAAATGACTGTAAGATACTAAATGTTGGGTCGTAACGTTTTAGAGCTGGGCAGTTTTTCACAACTCCCCATACAGAAATAGAACATATTAATGATGGGTTCTGTCCAAGTACCACTGTGAGCAGATTCAGGAGGAGGTGCAGTATAAATATATCAAATATTATTTTTAGTAACAGAAAATTTGGGATCTGAGGGAGTTTGCACCACTTTTTACTGAACCGCACATTTTCATGCACCTGTTCATGCACCAAGAGGCAGCAGATGATTGTGAGCAGCTGAACAGATCATTTCACATTTGTGACTAAACTGTTGACTGACTTCTCTAAAGATGGTTTCTATGTTAATTTATTGTCTGGCATGATCAGTTACAAAAGCATCTCGTCTAATTTCTGTCTAAGAAATTAGACACCCCCCCCCCCCCCCCGCCACACACACACACACACACACACACACACACACACACACACACACACCCACTCACACCCACAGGGAAGATTGCAGTGTGAAATGTCCTCAAGAATACTTCCTATTCCAACTGGTTTGTCTGTGTGTTTGTTATGGTTTTAGCACCACTTCCTGTCCTGGCTTTTATTTCGACATCAGAACTTCCTATTTTACTCTTCTCTACCATCACTTTAGTGCCACTGCCTTCACCTGTGTGTTTCCTGCTCTTAACCCTTGGGCTATCCAAGGCATATTAATGTTGGGAGTGGGGTCATCTGGAGCCCACAAGATGCCACAAGGTTTGACTCGTCTTCAGAACTACTTGTGAATTTGTAGTTTTCTTTCTCAAGGAAACAAGGTCATTATGGAGATCCTAGGTGGCTCTAAGGAAGGAGTCATCCTGGGGGTGTCATCTCGATCCACCTTTCTTACGGGGAGGTGATGCTGCTGCACCAAAAAGCTGTTTGACAACTGCCAACAAACCACAGAAGAACACTCCAGATCTGATGATCTCTTCCTGACTTCCTGATTCAGTGACCGGATCTTCCCGTCTGCCTTTGGCCTAAACTGACTTTCTTTCTGCAGAAACTGGATATCTGGATTTGGACCTGCCTCAGACCACAGATCAGGATCCCCACCCCCCTCCCAAAAAAAGGAATATTAATAAACTACAATCAAAATGTTCAGGTATGGAAATGTATCTTTCCAAGTTACATATAAGTTACATCTTCTCCTTTAGTTTTTTTCATTGTTCATCCGTCCCAGGTCAGGACTCAGTGATTGTCAGAATCCAATGTTTTTGTTCTACTGTTTCAACTTTTCTTTTCATTTTAATTTTAGTTTTGCTGAATAATTAGGTTGTTCCCCTGCGACAGACTGGCGACCAGTCCAGGGGTATCCCCTGCCTTCGCCGGGTTAGGCTCCGGCAACCCCGTGACCCCGAAAGGGAAAAAGTGGTTTGGAAAATGAATGAATGAATGAATTAGGTTTTTTTTTTTGTAATGACTGGCAGAACTAGCCTGCAGTTGTAGTTTTGGAACCGGTTATATTAAAATAAAATACATAAAATACCATTAAATAATCATCTCAGTACATTTTTGTTCTCATTCAGCTCCAACATTAGAAATCCTATGGTTTACAGTTTGTGTGGCTTTGAAGATGAATCTGTTTGTTTGTTGCTCCTCATTTTGATCTTTGCTCTCTGTTTGATTTTTCTGAAACGATTGATTGAAAGTGTTTAAATAACATTAGCAGTGGTAGAAAAACCACCGAGTTGGATCTGTGGCCTGCTGGTGTTGATGACGTGGGTGGGACAGAGGGTCTTGTGTGCAGCAGCAGCACACTGGCCTGTTGTGACGGTGGAGAGTCCAACAGAAGGCCTGTATTCTCTATCTTGAGTGGCACGTGTGCGCACACACACACACACACACCCACACACACCCGCCTTGCAGCTAAATTTAGCAGCATCAACAATGGCGTGGCGCAATGGCTGTTTAGGAAAAGCCTGAATCCAGATGATATCGACTCACCCGCCATGAATAAAGCTTAAAAGGGTCTTTTGGTTCTGACAGCTGAGAGGTTACACAGCGGCAGAACTGTTCTTCTGACCTGTTTATGTACAAACTTTATTACATTTAAAAATACAAACATGGAAGAATCCAAAGCAATATTAAGTGTCAAAACATGCAGTTCCTCCAATGACCACTGGAGGCTGGTAGAAAAGGAGGTAATTTCCTACTGACGAGGGTTAAAAAAAAAACAAATTTAATTAAATAAAAAATCTTCCAAACTCCAGAGGATGTTCAACTGGCTGTTCTGCATGTCAATCAAATGACATACTTCACCATGAAAATAATTATTCCCTGGTGGATTTTTCAAAAATGTGTATTTATTTATTTATGATGGCATGCGATCTACCCACGTCCATCTGAGCACCTCTGCGTTGCACCACGCTTCATGAAAGAAAATGTAGTTTTTCTGGCTTATCAGAAGATCATAACAAGAAGCCTGGATATGGACTCTTTTGTTAGGGCTTTTGCACAAAAGACTGACAGAAACAGAAGACTAAATAAACAAAACTGACAAAAAAAATACACAAACAAAATTTAAAAAGCTCAAAAAATAAACAGTTAAAAAGATAGACAGACTTAAATAAGAGTAAATAAAAAAGTGACACAAATACATTTAAAAAATAAGACACAAAAACGGAACCAAAGATATACCTAAAAGTAAGTAAATAAAAGTAACACCAAATATGAAATGACTAAATAAATAAGATGTTAAAAAATAAAAGACAAAAAAAGATGGATAAACAAAACAAAATAAAATAAATAAAAGCACACAATAAAATACATAAAAAGAATGAAAAAAAAGACAGACAGGCAGACACATAGACATAAAAAATCATTAATATTTAGGAATGTAGCTTCAGTAGGGCATAAGCCAGTGTCACATTTGCGCCTGCAGACATGTCTGCATCATGGACAAATATTATCACTGGACGAAGCGAGAGGTTGACGTCACCCATACAAAGTGCCTTACCTCTCATGAAATACGGCCAAATATGTCTCCATTGCTTCCTGATACCTGTCATTTGAATCTGGTCATCAGAGATTGGTCCAAGTCGGCCTGAGTCATATTTTTGAGGAAACTACAGTCGCCAATCATGAGTGACCTTGTTCAAAGTCCACACCCCTTCCACTGAAAACGGACTCTGGAGAAGGTGTCAATCAAACTTTCGAGGTGGGGCCAGCAGGCACCACATGATTGTACTGAGGCATCTGATTGGTTAGTTTGAATAACTTGTGAGGAAAAATATCTTTAAAAAATGAGGATTAGAAGGATGTAAACAAGAAGGTATCAAGCAAGAATGATTATTCTGACAAATAAAATGACTGTCTCTGGTAGTTTGACTTCTTGGAACCAGCAGGTACTTCCTGCTTGGAACATGAGAGTGGAGGGGTTGATATGCCCAGGGATTTTACAGTCAATGGTCTGCATGCACCCAAAGGGAATGCAAAGGGAAGTGTCAGGACTGGCATCCTACTGAAGACAAATCAAGTAAACTACAAGAGGCAATTGTTATAGCAAAGTTAGCATAGTTTTTATGTATTTCAGGGGCTTGGGAGGATTTGATACAACGATCTCTCAGCATACCCAAACTTCTCCCCTCCTGATATTCTGTCTGCACCCCCAACTGGGGCTGGCTAGCTCCGGCCCTGCAACAGCTTATCATTGAGGAAGGAATTCTGCAGGATAAAATATTGACTCACATCTCCAGGAATTATGGGAAATTTGTTTGGTGGATTACATCTGTGTTATGTCACACAAGTGGCTGAAAAAGATCCCATTGGACCAAAACTGACCTGCAGATGAAGTCCGTAACATGAACATCAAGGACTACGAAGCTGTTTGGTCGTATTTATTGAGTTTTATTGTGTTTATGTGAGTTGTATGAGTTCTTTGATTTTATCTTGTTTGAACTTTGTGAGTTGCTCTATGTAAAAAGTGCTGCTGACATCCCACCACCTACTACTACATTTGCTTCATTAAGATGATCCTATATGGCACAGGGTGTCTTTTATTTTGAAAGGAAGTCATGTGAACCTTTGTCAAAAGTTAAAAATGTTTTCATATTTTGAAAAAAGGCTATTTTCACTTTATGTTTGATTATGCTAAAAAAAAATCATCATTTATACTTATCCTAATGGTAACAATAAAATAAAAACAAATAGGTGTCTTCTAAAGTCTTCTAAAGGAGTACGTAAGATTTTCTAGCTCCCATCATGGTCATGGTTTTTATTAAATATTCTTTGGCCGCTTTTATATGTTTAAGGAAAAATGAATTTGAATGTATAACAGTAATAAAGTGTTTGGCTTTTGGATTTCCTTCATGCATTTGTTTACTTTCAGGCTCTGTGGGTAACTCCTCGCCCTCCCCAGCGTCTAAAGTGTCCTGATATCTCTGTGGGTGTGTTTCACTTCGAGCGCTGTGCTGTATGGCTGTCTTGTTCCGCATGCTTGCTTTCATCACTGGAGCTGCCAGAAGATGGATGAGTCTTTTAGTGCCGATAAATCTAGTTTTAGCCTCTATTAAATATGTAGCAGGTGGACGCACTGACCCCCCTTGTGATCTCTCTACATCTCAAATACACTGGAAAAAGCAGGAGTGTGGAGCTGTCAGGGCGTTTAGTCCAGGACTGATGGACGTGTAGTGCTCAGCGTGGGTCTGCAAACTAAGAAAAGTCAAACTGAATCAGACAGAAATGTTCTGAAGAACCCTGTTTGTGAATAACACAGAGGAGCTGGGATATTTCCTGGTGTGCGATCAAAGTAATCAGATCCTTAACCTTCAGTTACTCAGCATCACTGTTTTGCGATTCCTAGTCATTCATGTGTCTTCAGAAGGTCCACAGTTTGGAGGCCTGTAGAATCTCCACCAACATGCAGATGAGGTGTGGAGGGCCTCGTTTTAACCCTAAGAAACCTGGCTCCCTCTGTATGGAGGATCAAAGATCCAAACTGACGTAAAAGAATACATGAATTCAAAAAATGTTTCATGAAATTATTAAAATTTGAGTCAAATAAAGAAATGTGTCATTACAAAAGTAATTTAAATACCTAGTCATTTCCTGTAAAAAAATACATGTAATCTTTTCATGGTCTGCTGTTGCAGCGCTTCATTAATACATCTGTCAAACTCACCTGTCAAAGTCAGTAGGCGTGGCTGACTTTAATCCATTCTCTTCTCTTTCTTTGGCCTGAAGTCTGTCATGACATGACGCTCCAGGGATGCTGGACCTTCCTAGCGACCTGAATACTGACGTGTTTGACTTTACAGACGATGTGGAGCAGCATCCTTTGACCCAGAGCTGGCTGTGTGTAAGTTAAAGGAACTGTCATTTCAGGACTTTCAGAATTTTAGCACATCATGATCATAACCACTGATAATGCAACATTGACTGTATTGAATAATTATGCATTGTAAAAAGTTGTTCTATTGGTTTTTCATGATTTTTTTTCATAACTGTAATGAAGGCCAGACTTTACTGGAACAAAGACTGAATCTCATAAAGATGTTTCACTCCGTTCTGATGCTGGCCTCTCTCTGTTTCTCAGTGAGAAATTTTGGGTTTGGTGATCAAGTTTTGCCATCTTACAGATGATGACAGGAAATTTTGTAGATTATCCTTCCCTGAATTATTGAACTTAACTGTCTTTTACTTTTCACACTATTTATTGGTTTTTCTCAATTTATAAAGAAAGATCTACATTTTTTTCTGCTGGCATTTTATAACATAACTCTTTTTCACTTTTTAAACATCACAAAAACATTAACCTTATTGAATCAAATGTCAGTTAAAGATAGACAAAAAACAGAATTATGGAAAATCATTCAGAGTTTGTTCAAAATCATAATACAAAAAGTATGTTTACACACAAAACACACGAAGACACAAACTTACATTAGTGAGGTTGGTATCTTCTGGGCTTTGGTTTCATTTATTGCTCACTTGAAGAGCTCGGTGGTCAGTAAAGCCCAGAGAACAAATATTTGTGCGTCAGAGCAGACTTTCCTCTGCTTCAGCGCTCAGAGGACACAGTGGAGCTGTGTCAGTGTCCTTCAGTGCATCTCTGCGTTACACAAACATCTGTGGTAGGACGTGTTTACTCGAACCCCCTGCCGGCGTGTGCTCAGGCGTCCACAGAGGAACTTAAACGCGCCGGTCGCATGGCCAATTTGACCTTGTTGAGAAGTTGTGGTGAGTGACTTGTGTTTGTAACATATCTATGACAAACATGGAGCCAAGACGCTGCTGGAAGCGAGAGGAGCTGGGGAGGAACCAGGTGCTCCTCCCTCTGGTCTGAAAGTGTCCTTTGTCTCTGGCAGAAGGTGGAGGTCAGCATGTAACCCACACATGCATCCATGGTTCATTTTGCGTGCAGCGTGTGCCAGAGTTGAAGGTACGTCTTTGTGGAGCCAGCTATCAGCTGAATCTTAAACCAGGTTCAGACTGAACCTTGGCTATCAATCTTAGAATAATTCCAATATTTAAAAAAATAACAACTTGCTGGTGAGAGAACATCTTCTTTAAGTGTTTCAGATGTAGAGCTATAGTCTTTGACCATAGGAGTCCCATAATGCATGTGGGCATCAACATTATGAGGAATGCTGGTGCTCAAGTTCTGCGACGGACCCCACGTGTTCTCATAAACTTCATGCTGAGGAGAGACACATAGAACAACATTCCCACAGCTCTCCATATCAGATTACAACGGAGCAGCCTCCTCAGCGTAACCATCACCTTTGTCTCGCTTGGATTCTCCACAAAGTTTGGGGTTTTCTTCTGGATTGCGGTTGGAGCTTTGACATGGAATGGTTCTTGAGACGGCACCATCTGGGAAGACATGGGTGGGAATATGATTGGACTGACCGTGCATCCATCACTGTCCATCATCATTTAGCTTCATCCAGTAAGATCAACAAGCAGGAGAAGAGGGAAAACAACATTTCCACCAAGAAAAGCACATCATGTTGTACTTGTCCACTCTGTTAATGAAAAAGTACCCTCCACTTCAGCTGGGAAGCTGCTGCTGCAGAGCTGCCATTCATCATTGACCCATAAGTGCCAGTACAGAAACTTTTCGGATCTTCCAACTGAGACTTGACCTCAAAGGGATTTGTTAAAGCCACGGCGAGGTGGGCGGGGCTGCAGATGATGCATTAACCAGTGAATTCATTTGTTACTTCTGTTGGGCAAATATCAGCCAAATCCCGGGACAGCAGCACAGAGCATTTTATCCACTCACGCTCAAAGCAGTCATCAGAACGAGGATTCAGGCAGCCAGATTTGAGCTTTCACAGTCTCCTGACTGTTCTTTCCAAGAGGGCATGCAACAAACAGAAAGCCTGGGAACGGGGAACGACAGATCTCTCCAAAAACGTCTCCGTTTAGTCTTCAAGGCA
Organism: Adrianichthys oophorus; assembly: GCA_036245035.1. Classification (NCBI taxonomy): domain Eukaryota; kingdom Metazoa; phylum Chordata; class Actinopteri; order Beloniformes; family Adrianichthyidae; genus Adrianichthys; species Adrianichthys oophorus. Next base: position 22,339,048 of record BSAI01000012.1, on the reverse strand, counting down.
CTCAATCTTCAAAAAGTTCAAAGTTGCGTCACACCAATCTCCCAATCTGAAGCCGGTCTCTTTTCCACCTGGTTGCTGAGCTCATCTGTTAAACGCTTAGCCCCTCCCTGTTTTTTCATCAGGGTTCACTCAAGCTAAAATGAGCAGGTTTAGATCATCTGATCCCTGGAACATTATTAGCGATACATTCTTTTTGAGAAACTCAAACTGTCTAAACTCGTTTCAGTTATTTTGAAGTTGCTGTTAGTGAATTAAAGTCTGCAAGACTTCTTTATTTTCATGTAACCCCAATCCCCCTTTTCCATGCTTGACCTTGTGGATTATCTTTACTCTTATTGCAGAAATTAGACAGAAGATTGATCCGGTTTGAATTCCCGATGAAGGACAGATGCACCAGGATGCAGCTTGGTAACGGCGCCTCCTAGAATTGGAACACATGTTACAGTGCAGCACAACTGAGATCCCAGTGACCACAGAGGCCAATTCAAACATCATGTATCCAGTTAAGCTGAAACTCCGTCCCCCTTCAGCTTCACACTCTGACACCAAGCGCCTTGTTTGACGTACCATGTTTGACAGCGCCAAAGCTGTTTTATTTCAAAATATTTGCTCAACAATTCCGAGACAGATGTGCTGGTTGGAATAAAAGCTGTTGGAACGCAGCAGTGAGCGCCGTCTGCTGCGGGCACGTTGTTGGGTAGATGTGAAGGAGGATCCATTTCAGATTGTTATCACGAATTGTCCAAAGACTACACATGCCTTCACTGACACACTAAGTCTTGGCACCTGCTGTGTTTGCACAATTCCTGAAGCTCATAGAAAGGCGTATGAAGTTGGTCACAATATTACATTTCTGTTGCCTGAATGCCAGTAAAAATGTTGTATTCGTGTCGTCTTGCCTATGCTGATTTGGAACTTTGAGACCAGCCCAGATCGCTCGATGCCCAAGGATGTTTTATCCAAACAAGCTGGAACAGATGGAAAAAGGGTTTGTTCCTCCGGGACGTTTCACCCAGAGTAATGTCGACAGACGCTCAGGAATAATCTCACGGGTGAGCGCCCGGCTTTGGTCCATCATGCTCAGCTTCTGTTTGGTTTTAATTGGAAAAAGCTTTCTGGACTTGGTTACATGGTTGAAGTGCGGCTGTATTTGAATGAAAGGTGTGTTTACATTTGCAGTTAGTTGCTGGAAGAACACAGCCCAGGTCTATATTTAGGAGAAGACTGGTGGACGCGTCTGCCTTAAAAAGTACCGTTTATTGAATATGATGTAGTTTGCATTGGATGGTGGTTCTGGAGTTGTTGCTACTTTTGTCAGAGCCCTGTTTTAAAGCGCACCTTTCTTTACACTTTAAACGATTTTTTTTTATTACTTTGTCCTTTTGGTTTTAGATTTCAAAAAAAGTTCCATTACATTTTACATTTTCATTACAGTTACATTTTGCTTTGCCAAAATTCATTTTTCAGTTCTTTTTGCTGTTGGTAACGTCCATAAACTCTCCTACAAACACAAAGCTAAAGATGGCAGCTGCAGTTCAGAGTGAAAAACCCTGAAGGAAGCCGCCTGACTCCATCCAAAGGAAACGAAAACCGTCTACTAACACCTTCCAAACAAGCCGTGGTTAACAGTAGGGGGGCTCCCTTTTGCTTCACTCTGAAACTCTCAAATAACCACAGAACATCCAGAGTTGTATGAAGCTGGAGAAAAAGCAAACAGCAGGGTCTAAAATTGGACTCTGGACAAGTGTGGAAAACAAAGTCCAGGTTTATTTCTACCAACCTGAGCTGTACTGTCAACAAAACACAGAAAATGACTTTAAGCTCCAAGATGTTACACCAAAAATGGTGAAATCTGAGTCACTTGTCTTCCACTCACTTTTGCTGTACAATTCTAGCCAATAATTTTGCCTTTCCAGCAATTGTGGGCGGGCCTATTAAAGAATGGGTGAGGCTGAGACTCGGAGGAGATTCCGTCAAAATGCCAATGGTGAAGCAAGCAAAAGATTCCAATTCAGCGACCTGATGGTTTAAAGTGACTTGTTTGATGCTCTGAAAAAAGACTGTTGTGGCGATGAGCAGTGAAATCTGTGTTTACTTTTTAAAAAAATAAAAACAGTGTGAAACAAGTTTGGGAAATATTAAACAGCATAATTAAAAAAAGGAACAAAAAAGACAGAGTACCAGATTACTTTACAGATGAGAAAGGTCAAAACTAAAACATGAATGAAGCAGCAAACAACAACTATTTTATAAACGTGGTTCCAGAGTTGACAGTGGAAATTCCAAAGTGTAAACCCAGAAAAGAAAATATTCCACCCATCGCAAGGACCCCAGACTCGGTTCTCCTCTCTGAAGTGGAGGAAAATGAGCTGATATCAATAGTTAATAAATTCAAGATTAAAACTCAGCAGAAATTAATATTAAATAAATAGTATTTTGAAGCCCCTAACACACATACAGTGGGTACAGAAAGTATTCAGACCCCCTTACATTTTTCACTCTTTGTTATATATGCAGCCATTTGCTAAAATCATTTAAGTTCATGTTTTATGGGATTCAGTGGGTTTGGATGATGGATGGATGGATGGATGGATG